>JAMAJE010000025.1:140417-160105 GCA_023629255.1 Pichia sp. PB3310 | reverse complement strand
GATAATGCTAATCTTTTATTTTCAAATAATGCAAATTTAATTTCATCTCGTTCAGTTAGTTTAAATGATAACATACCTTTCATTACTGACATTTCCGACTTTCTAAGTAATTCAAGCAATTCATCATAAGCATCCAAATATTCGTGATATGCTAACGCTATATCTTCATCTAAAGACATTAAGTTGTCTAGTAATTGATTATATTATGAAGAAAAAGGATGAAAAAACTATCCCAATGAATCATTCAATATTCAAAAAAAAAATGATGAATTTAGCAGCCCTTTAATTCCGTACCGCGTTCTGCTTCTAAAATATTTATTATTCAATTAGCACTAATATTATTCAACCATAAATCAATCAATCACTAGATGCCTGAATTAAAATTTTAAGATTTTAAGTAGGATATAAAAGTAAGGCGGAAGACTAAATTAATTTACATAAGTGAAAAATGTAGAGTGAATATACAGTTAAGCGGAGATGAAAAGAATAAAAAAAATAATTGTAATAATGGTATAAAGTTTTGAATAATCAAACTATTGATTTTAAACTGTCAATATCAAGTGATGGCTCAGCAATATTCAAATCACCAAAAAAATCAGAAATCTGGAAATTTGGTGAATTGGAATCAAGATTAAACGTTGTGTCAATCAATGATTCATTATCACTAAAATTAATTGACTTTAGAATTGATGGAGTATCGTCATCATCATTAAATAATTGTTGTTCTTGTTCTTGTCCTTGTTCTTGTTCTTGTTCTAGTTCTTCTGTTTCTTCTTCTTCTTTAATATCTGACATAATATTTAAAATGTTGGTATCTCTTTTATTTGATTTAGGTATTGCTTTATGTAACGATAATTGAGTCTCATTTAGTAAATTCATTAAAAATTCTTGATCTTCATTTTCATCTTTTAATAAAAACATAATTGAATCTCTACATCTTTTAGACATTGTTAAATTATTATCGTTACTTAATCTTTTCTGTAATTGATTTTGAATTTCATCCATTACTAATTCAACATTTGAAGAAAAACGAAATTTAGTTAATGTTAAATCTTCATCATCATCAGAATCTGATGCAACTTCAATTTCTTGACGATTTTCAATAAATGATTTCAGTCTATCAACTGGTTTTATTTTAGTTGGTGGAGGTGGTGGTGCAGATGGTATGAATCTAAATTTATCTGCATATTTACTAGCAGATTCATCGATATTACCAATATCTTTATCATTTTCTTCAGTTTGTGGTATACATGGTAAAATTTTTACATCACATAATTCATTTGTTAATGGAGATCCAATAGAAGATTCAGAATTATAACTCATACGAAAACTAGTTGTTGGTGTGAATGTTGAATCTGATGAAAATTGTGAACTTGATATATTTAAAGCAGTTGAACATGAGCTTGATCTTTTATGATTATGAGATTTCATTGATGAAGAAATAGGACTAATGTTTTTAATATTTTTATTATTATTAGGATTTGGAGTTGGTGATGTTCTATATGAGGAAAATGCTTTAAAATTTCCAGGATCTAAAGTAGATTGATATTGAAGGCTATTACGATTTAATGAACTAACAGAACTTGACATTGATCTTCTAGATATTGATGGAGCTTTTCTTGTTGGTAATAAAGTATCGAAAACATCTGCATCTATTTTATTAAATGATTCATTAACGCCAAAATTAAACTGGGTATCAACATGAGAAACATGAGTAAATGAAATTGGATTAGATATTGTCAATTTTGAAATTTTTTGTTTCCCATTTTTAGAAGCAGATAAAGAAACGGTTGAAGAAGAGTCAAAATGTTGTATTAACTTTAACATCTTGGATTGAAACTTGTCATTTTGCAATAATTTTAAAGCAAGCTTATTACTCTTCTTCTCATCTAGCCACAGAGATTCTTGGCTAAATTTATTTTTATTTTTAGTTGAAAACATGGTTGGGTATGTAGTAGTTGCACTGAGCTACAGATGATTTCTGATAATTTTGTTTAAAAAAACAAAAGAAACAAGATTTCAAAAAAAAAGAACACAGAGGATAAGTAATGGAGAACACCAAAAAATTATCAAGTCTAACAAGTATAACTTCTAAAGGAGGTTCTATTGATCTAACATGAAAAAATTGGTGGAAATTTTGTCAAATACGTTGAATGTAGAAATATTAAACGAAAAAAAAGTATTCAAGTAACGCAACAGGGATGAAATAGTACAAATCTAGTAATATTAATTCAGGAACCATCCGAAATAGGAAAGATTAGTACGTGCAGCAGAAACCAGCGATTTCCACATTGGGCTCACTGTACAAATTAGAAATAACGCGTTAGTATATTTATTGATTATAAGGATTATATATATTAAGAGTAATTACGTCTGATGTAAAGAATGAACTGGACATTCACAATATCCCTTCTTGCGCACCCAATCACTAATACATGGATAATGAAAACAACAAAGGCACTCTAGACGGCCAACTTTGTCTCCAGGATGAAACTCATCTAAACAAATCACACACTCATTGTCTTCGTTGATTGCAAGGGCATTTGGATCAGCATCAGCTGAAATAACATATACTAACATGCGGTTCTTATCTCTCTTCATAGTTCCTCCTGCAGTCAATGGTGATCCAAATTCTTGATCCTGAATACATTTGTTAATATGTTCTTCTCGTTCACTATCTGTGATACTCTGAATATTACTTCCACAAATCGGACATTGATTCAAATCATCAGTACTAGATGCATTAATATTAGCCCTTGTAGAATCACTTAATTCCATAGTAATTTCCCTTGGTTGTGAATGTTTTACAACGCTGATATCATCAATATCACCATCTGTATTTGTTTCTGTTCCTTCGCTTGTTTCTCGTATCATTCCTCTTCTTCTTAATCTTCTTCTTCGAGATGTATTTCGAGGTTGACCATGTAAGGATATTCCATTATCTTCAATATTTCCTATTTCTTCCTCTTCTTCTTCAACATATTCATCATCTAAATCTTCCATATCAACAACTATTCCCAAAGCTTCCTTTAACATCAGTAACTCTTCATAACATTTATTGCATGTTCTAAATTCAAAGTATTTATAAGCTTCATTTATAATCCTATTACCACCTGCCTCTTCAGGCTCAATTACAAGACTACCTGGTATGAATGTACAATATTTGCCACAACATGAATTGCAAAATATCTTACCACATTTCCGACAATGATGTTTTCTATTGAAAAAAGTAAACTTAATTCCACATTCAAGACATACTTTAGCCTCATTATCGTTTTGCCATACTGCTTCATTGACTGAATTTGAATTATTTGTACTATTCGTTATAGCAACAGCATGATTATTATCATCGATAGTAGTAGTGGAAATAACAGTAGCATTTCTATTATTATTATTATTTTCAATCTCATTTTGAATAGTTGCATCTATATTATTTGATTCAAATCTATCTATTGTTGGTAGTAACCTGGATATATTCACAGCAGAAGAAATTCCATTTTCATTTATTCCTCTAGCTACTGGTGCAGTAGCATTTGTAATAGTTGTTGCCATCGTGGTTGAAACATTTCCAGTTTCGGGGTTGATCCCATTGTCGTCACGGCATAGGTTTTTCACAAATTTGCATGCAGGCGCTTCCATCTTGATTCCCGTTAGAAGTTGTTCCAATACGATGTTCTATGGTATAAATATAAATATATACATATATGTATATGCAACGCAATCAATCACACTATGTCCTGTCTGATGTCTGATAAGCAAAAAATTTGATAAACTGATCAGCCTTCAGCCATCGCTAACACTGAAAAAAAATTCAAAAAAATAGAAAAATAAAAAAAAATCTCAGTTGAACTTTCATCCTAGTTATCACAGAAACTTCAGCTTCTTAGCATTCCGTTTCTTTTTTCTTGTTTTTGGTATATATAAATTATAAGTTACATATATCTAAAAAAATGCATGAGCTCTGAGAATATATTTGCTTCTTAGCCAGAATACAACTATTCCGAACAGAAGTAAAAGTGTTCCACTTATAAAAAACGTTAATGTGGAACAAATTACTAAATTATCACTCAAATTTGATACGCAATTAGAACTGAAATCTAATGAATACATTATATTTAGAAACATATTCCCAACAATACTTGAGCTTGAGCATACTCCCCATGTAGTGCCCAAAATTTCAATTCCATAAATGCTTGCTAGAATTGCAGGAAATAATGTGAAAACTGCAGAATTTAATATTGAGTTAAAAATAACAACAATTGAAAAATTTATTGATGCAATGGGTATACTAGACAAATAAATATGTGAAAAACCACAGCTTAAAACTGCAATTGTGAAAATTGTTATCCTTGATATTAAAAATTTCGTACATACATAATCTGCAAATAACATAATTAAAAATCTCGTAATTGTTGATGATATTGATATTAACTGTAAACTATTCTCTAAATTATTTGATAGGTTTAAATTAGTCAAGATCGCATTTAGATTAGCTATGAAAAATTCAGTTGCTCCGATTGACATCAAACAGCACATCATTAGTGGATACATTAACGGATCAAATAAAAATTTATGAACTTTTTGTTTATATGGGGATGCAGGATGTAGAAAAAAACCCGAATGCATTGATGATGACAACGCTGGTTGTCCCACCGATCTTGATGAATGTGATAATAAAGAAAGTTCATCATCTAAATTTAGCATCGGTGATTCTTCGTCAACATACCAAGATATTGGTGAACCAAGTACAGATGTTTTAGGGCTATGTAAAACAGCTGCAGCACCAGTTAATAATGGAGATGTCTCAAAATTCAAAAATTCTTCATGAATGTTTGTTGAGGATTCAGTTGAATTGATTTCATAATATTCTGTGAAGTCAGTTAATTTGGAACCCAAAAATGATATGAAGGTAGACAACATTAATAAAATCAAAAAAAATCTTAAAATGTTTAGGAAATTCTTCTTAATTTCAATTGTGGAATCATCAAATGGTGTGAAATAATATGACAAAATTTGAATTTGAATATATGATGAAAATGAAATCATCATATTTGGAGTACTAATTGCCATTGTTCTGTAATATCTACCTAATGATTTAGCGGAATTCAATAAGCATCCAAACAAAAATGAAACATGAGAACAACCTATAATAAAAAAACTTAAATACACATAATATTCATTGAGTTTATGATTAATAACAAAGATGATTAGGTTGAAGCCAATAAAGTATCCAAAAAAGGAAATGATTGGTAGTATCCAAATACCTTTAGAATCAGCTATGTATCCACTCAGTGGTGTAAACACACTTAATCCTAAAACTTGAAAAATAATGGTATTATTGATAGTTGATTGTGAATAATCCATTATCCTCTGTAGTGGATCGGCAAAGAACGAAAAAAGTGTAAGTATTCCTAACGAGAGACATGACGAGACTGATAACAGGAAAGCACAAAAATAAAGAGTGAAAGGACCATATCTTTTGAAAACTGTTCTAAATATGGAATGATTCGACAGCGTATTAAATTCAGAAACATGCATTATTCAAACTTGAAATAATAAAATTGTATAGAAGATTTAATGCAAATACCAAATTAATATCTATAACTCAATCAAAACTTCAGAAGAAATCAGTAGCACCTCAACTACTGTTATATAAATTATTAAAGCAACAACACTAAGCCAATTATGATATTTTCTTCCAAAAAAAAAGCCTGTCTAAGTCTATGTTTATTAGTGCATTTATCTTTTAGTTTCGGGAAACCGAACAAACCTCCTGGAAATGCAAAACAGTCCAATTTCTAAACTTGCAAAATTCATGCAAAGTTTCTTATCGGTAAGCCGGACTAATGAGAACGTCGATCGACGGGTGCTGGAGCCGAGCCCAGCGGCAACATAAATTTCAAATACTATCTTACAAAGTTAAATCTAATCTCTATCTTTTACGTGTCGGTTCTTGAAAAACCTTCATTTACACAAGTTTTTCCCATATAGTATGCCATATAGACGTAGGAGAGCACAAAATAATCAAAATAGTGGAGACGATGGGGGAGTCAAGGGGCCATCTAGTGCGTTAACGTCATTTTTGCGTGAGCAAGGTATTAATGCTGAACAAATTAGACAAAGATACGAACAAACGCAGAGGATAACAGAAGAAACTGATGGTATATTACAAGAAGACTTGGAACCCGTCGATGAAGACCGTGTTGAAATTTCTGCAGAAAATAACAATATATCATTAAACTTTGCTCTTGATTCTGATGAAGAAGAAATTGTTGATGATGGTAATAGTAACAATAAAAACTCGACTGATGCTAATCAAAGAGATGTTAATAAACGTCAAAAAACAGCATCAACTGCTGTAAATGGTACCGGCGGTGCTATAATTTATTGTTTGGAATGTGATCAAGAGTTCAAAGTTTCTGTTTATTCTAAAAAGATGGAAAAATATGGACGTGTTGGGTATTTATGTCCTTCATGTACTAAGATTCATATTAGGAGAGAAAGGTTAGCCAAAAAACATGAAATCGAAGCTAGGAAAAGAAGAAAGAAAATAGCTGCTGCATTATTAGATAAAAAACAATTTAAATTGCCATCATTACAAGATTTTTGTATTAATGTGATCACTGAAAATATTAATGATGTTGAACTTTTGGGCGAAATTGGGAGTCACAATAAGATGAAGATTTGTAGAATTCTTGCAAAAAATAGATCATTGAACAATAAAACAATTCCTCTCTTTCTTGATAACGACACTACTGAATTGGAATTTTGGGATTGCTCTAAAGTTGACAAAAACTCACTCAATAAAATCGCTGCTTATTGTCCCAAATTAGAAAGCTTAACATTAAATATGTGCGGACAATTGCATAATGATAACTTGAAATATTTCGGTTCAAAATTATCAAACTTGAAGTCTTTATCTCTTAATGGTCCATTTTTAATCAATGATGATACATGGCAAAGCTTTTTTGAAAGTAGTGTTGGAAAGCATTTAAAACATTTTCATTTGAAAAACACGCACAGATTTTCAAATGATTCTCTCATTTCTTTATTAGAAAATTGTGGCAATAATTTAGAATCTTTGTCATTGTCAAGATTAGATGGTTTAAATTCAAAACCAGTTTATGATTTATTGCCACATTTCCTTACGAATTTGAAGCATCTTGAAATATCATATCCTCATAATGAAAATCTGATTGATGATGATATGATTATAAACTTATTATCAGTAAATTGTGACACTCTAGCATCTCTTAATTTAAATAAATGTTCTGGATTAACTAACAAGATATTATCAGAAGGTATAAGATTCTTCGGTGCAAATGTAACCAAACTATCACTGGTTGATCTTGATCAAATTGATGATACTGGCTTAAATGATCTTTTCACCAACTGGGAGATTAATGGGGGATTAACAGATATAAATTTGGAGAGATGTGTTTCTTTAACTGATAAATCGGTTTATCAAATGTTATCTCATTCGAACCAAACTTTAGTCCAACTGAATCTGAACAGTGTCAAAGATATTGATAGGAGTATGTTTTCAAAATTATCAAGAAGTTTAGTTTTTCCACTTTTAACCTATTTAGATATTGGATTTGTGCGGAGTGTTGATGATTCTGTTTTAGCAATTATATCAAGAATATGCCCGAAACTAGAAATTTTAGAAATATATGGAAATAATAGATGTACAGATAAGGCAATTATTAGAGACAATTTAACAGTTATTGGAAGGCAAACTGACAGTATATAAACTTTTTTTTAATAATATTATATATTACTTTATTAAACAATTTATAACGATTCGTGTATATATTTAACATTTAAATTTGCCTTTTCAACATTTCTAAATTTTGGCAATGGATATGCTTCTCTGGCATTCAAGATATTGTCAGTAAGTAAGATTGGATTGATCAAAGTTGGTCTACCTTCACATGAAGCAGCTGGATGACCATTTTCTCTTATTATTCTTTTATCAATTATATCAACATCTGCACTTTCTGCTAATCTTATCTTCAAAAAATGTTTCATATGCATTGACGATTCAAAATCTATTTCCAAGAAATTTTTAACGATATCTCGTTCATTATTTTTCAGCTCAGTGACGGTAGAATTTTTCAAAACAAAAGAATTATATTGTTCAATTAATAAATTTATATCACTAACACTTAATGTGGTTGCAGTTTTGACATGTTCTGTTATGTGTGCTAAATTCTTTTTATTTCTCATACTCATCTCAAATTTAAAGAAAAAAAACCAATAAGATTTACTACTTCTAACAGCTTCGGTTCCAAAAAAACCCATTAATGTATCTCTGGTTGTTTTAATGTCCTTCTCAACTAACCATTTATATCGACAAACATTAACAACAAGTTGACCAATAGTCCAAAAATTCAAAAACTTGCTTAAACCTACTATATCCTTTGATTGAATCGTTAAATCACGACTCTGATTTCGTATGTTTTTTTTTCTTTTAATTTGACGTGGTTCAGAAGATTCATTGAATTTATGAACACAATTGAGTAAATCTCTAAACAAATCATTTCGTTTACTTTCAATTCCGGAAACCTTAACTATTAAAAACTCAACATATTTGCTAACAACATCAGCATCTGTTGGTAACTTTTCAACCATTGAAGTAAAAATATTTTTACAACTTTCAATATCATTCATTTTCAGATCCATGAATTTAACATACATATACCTTATATCTTTTAGGTCTAATGGCACAAAATGATCGCAAGCCTTGTTAAAATTGAATATTATTCGACTTTTCTCAGCTTTGTTTTGGATGAGGTATCGAAGGTATCTAATCCATATTTGATCTGTAAAACATGTAGGTACTAATGATCTTTCATATAAGGAAATTAATTCTTTATTATTTTGAATTTTATTATTAGATTTATGGTAATTTTCTTCATAATCTAAATATAATGACCATTGGGTTAGTTCATCTGTGGTTATTACATTCAAGTCAAAATCCAATTTTACTGAACTTTCATATTTCCATTTATCATGGGCTCTAATCTGAACATTTTTTAGCACATCATCATAAAATGTTTCAATAAGCATTTGCGAATTATTCTCAATAAATTCTTCAATATTTTCATCTTGTTCATTTAATCTTTTATCATTTATATAATCTACAATTTTCTCTTTTGTCACTAAATCATTAATAGTAAAATTTTGACGAAGTTTACTGAACTCTGCAGCATATTTTGCATATTGATGTAATGGAATCTCAACAACTTTTGAAAGAATACTAATATAATCAAGAGAATTAGTTCCATATTTCCCACGAGCCCAATTTAGATAAAGATCCCAAAATTCGTGAGCCAAGAAATGATATCCAACCTTTTCGGAGCCTTCCTTGAATAATTTATATATTTCTGTATCATTCTTGTATCTATTAATCAATATTGATGACATATAATCAACCCAGAGATCGAGTGAGTAAGGAAAAACAACAGTGGAACGTTTTATTATCTCTATTGATTGTGATAAACCTTCTAAAGTTTTCACTATATTTGCATACTGTTTCCAGTATTGCGTGAAATAAGGAAATTTTGTTAATAATTTATCAAAATCAGAATATAATAAGGATTTTAATTCTTTTCGTGATGTCAACAAACTTTGATGATCTGTGATTAGTTTCTGATGATGTGAAACCAACTCATTCCAAAGCTTATCGCTGAATGGATCATCCTCAAGATCTTTATTTAGTTTTTCCCATTGAGGAAAATTATGTAATAACGATGAATCCGCCATATATTATTTTTCAATGCGGTAATCTATATATTTATTTCTGTGTGTGATAATAAGAACCAAAAAGAAGAATGAAATTAGAAGGAAATTGAAGAAACAAGTAATTTCAGAGATGGAAAATAGAAAAAATTAAAATAAAAAAAAAATACATGCTCGTCGCTCTGTCAAGAAAAATTCAAAATTTATTATGGAAATTAATATCATGTTTTCTAAACAGAGTAACCATTTTTCAGTGGCAAATAAATTCGAAGCTCCTTATGAAATTACAATTCCATAATTCCAAGCTTCTTTAAAGGACGGCGTCTAATAATAAAAATGCAGGTTATATTTAAAGATTTTAAAAAAGAAAAAATTCCAATTGAAATTGAATTAGAAGAAACCGTTTTATCTGGTAAGGAGAAGTTGGCCAGTATCAAAGACTGTGAAGTTGATCAAATCAAATTTGTTTATTCTGGTAAAATCTTGCAAAATGATAAAACTTTTGAATCTTTTAAAATCAAAGAAGGAGATCAAATTATCTTTATGATTTCTAAGGCAAAAAAGGCTGCCGAATCAGCAAAAACAGAAGAACCAGTTGAAAAGGCTGAAGCAACACCAGTAGCTAGTGGACCAGCAGCTACTCAAAGCACAAGTGATTTAACTGAAACTACTACAGAGCCAGTTGCAGAATTTACAGAATCAACATTTGCACAAGGTAGTGTGAGGGAAACTGCAATTCAGAGCATTATGGCAATGGGATTTGAAAGGCCACAAGTTGAAAGAGCTCTTCGTGCAGCATTTAATAATCCAGATAGAGCAGTTGAATATTTATTATCAGGTATACCGCTTCCAGCAGACCAACCAACGGCGCCAGTTGCAGAATCAACTACGGAGAATGCATCTCAAAATACACCAGCTGCAGAATCTACGAATGAATCAATTGAGACTTCTGCAAGAGCTGATAATTTATTTGAACAGGCTGCATTAGCTGCTGGTGGTGAAGGTGAAGGCTCTGATGTTCCAGAAGGTGATATGATGAGTCAAGTTAGAGATATTTTACAAGCACAACCAGAAATGGCAGAAGTTGTTTTGCAACAACTGGCTGCTTCAAATCCACAAATTGCACAATTAATACAAACAAATCCTGAGGCATTTTTAAGATACATAACTGAGGGTGATCAAGAAGCGTTAGCTTCTGCATTAGGTATTCCTCCTGAATATATTGAAGCAGCACAAAATGAAGAAGAAGGAGCAGAAGCTGGTGATTCTTATCAAATTCAAATTACAGAAGAAGAAAATGAAGCAATTACTAGATTATGTGAATTAGGTTTTGATAGAAATTTGGTTATTCAAGTATACTTTGCATGTGATAAAAATGAAGAAATGGCTGCAAACTTATTATTCACTGATCATGCGGACTAAAGAAATGGTATTGTAATAGAAAGTAGTATTTTGTTTTATTAATCTGTATTTATTATATTATATCTCATCTTTTCTTAAGTATCTATATATATAAAGACCAATAATTGTAATCAACCAAATAATTTCTGGAAATCGGTAATCACTTTATAATTTTTTCTATCTTCTTCAGTTAATGGATAATTACCTGGTTTTTCAACAATAAAACTAGTCATTCCAGATTCAATTGCAGCTTTAACTTCTAATGGATTATCACTTAAAAACAAACACTTTTTCTTTTCTTCTACATCTGTAATACCAATAGTTTTGAGGATCTTTTCATAACTTTCAACTTTGGTTTTATTACCAATGTTGACAGTATCGAAATAATCAGTTATTAAATCATTCATTTGAGCACATTCGACTTCACCTTTAGAATTGGAAACTTTAACATTCCCAAATAATAATTTTTGTGCCTTTACACTTCCACTACTATATATATAAAGACCATCGCATAATAAAGACCAAAGTTTCATTGATTCAATCGCATCATCAAATAAAGGTGCTAGAATTGATCCAGTTGTATATCCATTTTCCCATATAAAACCTTGTAATTGTTTCAAAATTGGATCTTTGATATCAGCATCAACCAATCCCTTTATATGAGCCAACAATTTTTCTTTGCTTTGATATATTTCTTTATCAAATGTAGTTAAAATCTTTTCAATTTCGTCATTAGATTTATTTAATGGATCAAGTGGGAATTGATACTTAGATAGATAACCAGGTAATTCTTGAAGGAAATATGGAAAAAGTTGATCCTTCACAAATGAAATTGGACAGACAGTACCCTCAATATCTAGTATCACGTTAGTATAAGGTGTTTTTTGCTCCATTTTTGATGGCTGAATGCTGTGTTGTTCACTTTGTATCTTTACCTGAGAGGGAAAAATAATTACCGAAGAAATGTTAAACATGTTTTTTTTCTTATTAATTCACGAAAAGAGTAATTTGTAGAGTTCTCATATCATATAATCCTTTTTTTTCATATTGGCAATAAAACTACCAAAAAAAATCCTAGACATAATATATTTTGAAGAACTTGGTTGAAATTACGGCTATACTCTAAAGGGCTTTTTAATGGAAGGTAGGGATTTCAGTTTGGGATCACAAAATGTCATTAAATTCGTTACAGACTACTAAAGATAAAAAACCTGCAATCAATATAAATCACAGTGAAACACTAGAGCCTATTTATGAAGATACATTATTAGCTAATTTGAAGAACTTTCCAACATCCAAATGTAATAGGTGCAAGAAGGATTTTGCTCAAATGGGATCAAAAAGTTTTAAGATGTGTGAACACTGTCGAATATTGCAAAGAGAAAGATCACAACGTTGGAAAGTGAAAACGAAACAAAAAGAGGGTGTATGTAAAAGGTGTGGGACAACTTTACCTCTCGATCTAAATAAATTTGTTCTCTGTGAACATTGCCGAAATATGTTGAGAAATAGAAAGGCAAATAGATTTCTGGAGGGAAAATGTGTTCATTGTTCAGGACCCAATTCTGAAGAAGGCATTTACAAAGTGTGTAGGAAATGTCGAGAGAAGGATAAAATAAGAAGATTGACATTAGAACAAGAAGGTTTGTGCAATAGATGTTCAATGGCATTACCTAAAGAACAAAATGGTCATAAAATTTGTCTGCCTTGTCGAATAAAGAAAAAATCCTACAATACATCCAATACTCATAACGGTTCATTGCATTCCACACCAAGTACAAAGATTGATCCGCAACAATTATATGCTCATGAAAGTTCTGAAAATCTTAAAATTGAAGCAGCCAAGCTTGAATCCGACCTTAGCAGATATACTACACAAACCGATGATACCCATCTTAAAGGCAACTTAGCTGCAAATGATGTTCAATCACAACATCAAGAAATGGAAATAAACGATTATAGGCATGATGGGAATTATGAAGATGAGAAAACGAAATTCCCCTTCAGAAGAAAAGTGCCTGAAACATATGATGACATTAATATTGAAGAAAACAATAGGGATAATCAAACAAATGGAATTGTTGATCAAAATCTTGATACATATACCCATTCTATTGATGATGAGGATGTTACTTCATATGAAGAGCATATGCTATTATCGAATGCAGATAAAACGCTTAACGGAAACATTTTACTTTCAGAAACATTTAAGATCCACCATGATCATTCTCAACTTAATCGACAACTAAAACAACTTACGCAATTTACAAGGCATTCTACGAATGATGACGACAACATTGAAAGTGGCCCAAAATATGCAGATCAATCTGTCTTAGTTGATTTGAACGAATTAGAAAATATTGGTATCGATTATGATATCAATGTAGGAGATGACGATGGTGATGACGATGGTGATGACGATGGTGATGACGATGACAAAGATAATGATGCTTTTGATAATGATGATGATAATGAGAGCATGAATAACGATGAAAATAATGCAGAAGATGAAGAAGAAAAAGAAACATTGTTAAGACATGTACGTGCTGTTCAAGCTAGTTTGTTATCTAATACTACAGTACAAAGTGACGCTGAAATGGCTGCTGCTGTTGAGGCTGTTGCTGTTGCTGCTGCTGTCGCCAGAGGTGGCAATGAAAAGGATGAATAATACACTCATAATGCAAGAGTATATTTTTAAATTAATCATTAATTTGGAATTTTCAATTATGGCTGAGTTACAAGTAATCTTATATATAGCTTTTTTTTATTTACCCAGTCAAAATGGCCTACGTTAGTTGCCAAAAATAGCATACATTAATTACCAAAATGAGAAGTATTATTCCTCCGATTTGTAAAACAAAAGATTAATATATAAACCATTCATGTAATTATCTAATATTTCGTTATCTTTATATTTATGAAAACTTTTCTAATATATTTGTGGTTTCGAAAGAATAAAAACCTGGAAAGCAAAACAAAGCTGGAAAAAACAACAATTTATAAAATATTATTCGCATATATATGACGTTTAGCTGCCTTCCTAATCCGGTAATTTTTGACGTTTGTAAATGTGCTCTCTATAATTCTTTCATCATCTCGTCATTTCATAATATCACTCCTTTCTTTAAGCCCGCTTTCAATAATATATCATACTTTTATCTCGCCAACTTGAGGATACCGCTAGGAAATTAAAAATGAGTTCAAGCATTGAATCACACATTGATACTACAATAGAATTAGTAAAAAGGCATGGGAAATTACACAAAGTTAATATTAAATATGGTTACATACTTTTAGGCTTGTCAATTTTACTGATCTTAGTTAGAACCTCTGCCTTGTGGTTTTATCAAAGGGGGTGGCAACGTTCCGGGCGTTCAACTACTTATAGTAAGCTTACGACTTTTCCGATAGCACTGACAGTTTCTTTAATTGCACTTACAATAGCAATTCTTTTAGCAATAAAACCACATTTAGAAAAAATAAGTGTTCTAATTAAAAGAACGGGTAGATTATCATATGCCTTAGTTCCATTGGATATTTTCTTAGCATCTCAACCTTCCTGGTTTTCCATTGATAACTATCTGAACACCATTCAATTACATAAATGGGTATCGAGGATCATTATTTTATTAGGTTTAATACATTCGGTTGGGTTTTTAGTTTGGTATGCAGCTCATGAATCATTTAAAACTGTATTTAAGCCTGTTAATTCAATTGGATTTTTAGTTTTTATTGGTGCCAATATCATGTTGATATTTTGGAAACCTGTTAGAAATTTCAATTATAAACTTTTTTACATTTATCATAACCTTTTCCTGTTTGCGTTCGTATTCATTATTTTTTTTCATGCAAGACCCGGTGTTGGATTCATCTGTATGCTTAACATTATTCTTTTAATTTCACAATATGGAAAAAAATATTACTATGCAAAAGATATTACAATGAGTGAAATCATTGAGAATGTTGGAAGCGATTATATCATTGTAAAATTTCCTAAAAGATTGTTACCAGAAGGTTATCTTCCAGGAAGTCATGTTAGAATCGGGTATAGCAAATGGAATCCATTATTTTTAGTATTACCATCACATCCATATACAGTTGCTACAATTTATGAAGATCGTAATTTATTGTCTAGTTTAGTTATCAAAAAAACCAAATTTGTCGTTGAACCTTTTGAAACTTATTCAATTCTGCCAATTTTTAAGTCATCGTTAAGCCAGAATTTTTTTGCTACTGCCGAAAATGTTAACATAGTTTGTGGTGGATCTGGTATTTCACTTGGATTAGGTATATTTGAATACTTTAAACGTGCTATTGTTGCGGATGGTAGGGATATTAAATTAAAATTTATCTGGATTACAGGAAAAGAGGAAGACTTATTTATTTTAAAAGATTTAAATGTCCAGGGTGTTGATATATTTGTTTCAAATCATGATAATGATAGCTTAGATGTAATAGATTTTGAGGCAAACACCGGTGGAAATGATATACCGTTAACAGAACTTTCAAATGATTCCCAAGATTCATTAAACACTTTAGAACATAAATTTGAAAACGTTGCAATTATTGGTAAACGTCCTAATTTAGACGAAATGCTACAAAAAAATCTTGCTAAAACAATAGATTATGCTAACAAATGGGTAATCTCATGTGGTCCACCATCTTTAATTTACGATTGTGAAAAGATTGCAATAAAAGAAAAATGCAGGTTTTTTAGTGAGGAGTATGCCTTTTAAACCAGTTTTTATTTTCAATTATTATTCTCCTTATTTATAGAAATCTTATTATATCGACGTTTGACTATTTAGTTAAGAAAAAAAAATTCCGAAAGCACTATAAAAAGCAAATCCTATAATTCAAAGTGAATTGGGTAATAATATTAAATCAGAATAAATAAATGTTACAAATTCTATAAAAGTCATGTTCGAAATAATGCATTATGAATGAAGGGAAAAGTTAAAACTTTTATATCAACCAGAAAGTTTACAAACATATATTCCCAATACGATATGTTTCAGCTGTTAAATTATATCTTCGTAACTATATAAATGTAGAAATATCGTCTATAATTGACCAACTAATTTAATGACGTACTAAAGCTGTCAATAGATGGGCAACTCACTATATTTAAGCACCATCTATGGGTACTTAACGTTAACCATATACTATAGAGCTCCGCGGTTCCTTAAATATATATATGCCATATATAGTAATATAAGAGTAAGCTTTTGGCTCTCGGCTCTTGGTATTGTGTGCAAATCTTAGCGATCAAAAAATCAAGCGACTGAATTTTTAAGGACATGAATTGATCAGGAAATTAACATCCCATTGATATATTTCTCTTAAACCAGGTTTGAGGTAACAAGAGACTTTACAAACAACAAACAAAGATGTCCGTAAGTATAAACATACAATGAAATATACAGTCATATACAATCATACCCAATCATATAATCACTTGATGTTAATTGAAGCTTTATTGTAACGCAATACTAACATTTATAAAACAACATAATTTTTTGGCCTCTTCACAAAAGTTTATCAAGATGGGAAGAATTATACATTATGCTGTTGATCTCACACTCGTTGCCGGTTTTCTTTCTGGTGTGAAAAAGAGTACCGGATTATCACCAAACATTGGCTTAATTGGCCAACCTGATATCGAATATTACGCATATAAATATCTTGATTATGGTGATTATGTTTTTGATAACACTGTTGATATAATGAAAAATTCAAAATATTTCGTAAAAAATTTATTCTGATTAATCAGATTCGAATTTTTTCAATTGCTTTTAAAGCTTTTTCTTGCTAATTTTATGTTTCTTTATAATGCGTTCTTTATATATTAAATTGAATTTATAATAATATTACAATCTATGTTTTATGCTTAAAACTAATATACATTTTTTTGCAAATTTTCGGATACAAAAACTGTTCATTTTTTGTCAAATTATTTCAGGATGGATTAAAAGGCATTAAATAACCACTATTCACTAAACCGGTTGCGCCGCTATTCATATTATTATTATCAATTGTTCTACCATAATTACTATCAACACTTTGTCCACCTTTATTTGCGAAAACACTATAATACATACCATATTGATTGGCAATATCCATTTCTTCTTCTTCTTCTTCATCTGCATCATCATCTTGTGCACCAATATACATTCCACCATAACTGCCATCTGTATTTATACTGGTAATATTTGTTTGTGTATTTTTACCATCATTGTTAATCATATTTGTACCAAACGGAGTTGCCATATTAGGAAATCTTTGAATACCAAAAGAATCAGATGGTTGATATGGCAATTGTTCTTTATAATTAGAAGGTTGATTATAATGCAATGGATGATGTTGAGAAACTGGTTTATTATTTTTAGAATAATTCATCGCTCTCATTGTTTCCCAAAAATCTAGTTCTTCCTCTATACCTTCCGTAATATTCTTTCTGCTTTCATTGTTAGATTCATAAGTATTCTTATCATCTTTCTTATCATCTTTGTCATTATTTAAATCATTTTGAAAATTAGTGCTAGGAGAATTGACACCAGGGGAATTCGTATTATTATAAGAAGAATTGGATGGGTATAATTGTTGTCTATGGGAAATATAGAATCCAGATTTTGAAGATGATGATTCATTGTTATTTTTAAGAGAAGAATTGCCTTTTTGTATTTTGGATTTATTTTTTCCATTATTATTCATATCTTCATTATTCAACAGTCTTAATAATGAATTTTCAGCGTAATTTTTATTTGAATTATTTGAATCAGCAGTATTATCTGGAGATGAAGAGGATGTTAATTTTGGAACTTCAGTTAAAGGTGGTAAATAATTAAAATGACCGTATCTTGAAATATTTGATTGTGGATCAATTGCAGCATTTGAAGATCCTGATGAATAATGATGATGAATATGTTGATGAACTGTTAATGTAACACCATTAAATTTAGCTAGTTCAATTAAATAATGTGCTAAATTTTGATTTTCAATCATTCCTGAATAAGACTTCATCTCCTCATTTGTGTGTGGATCTACCAACGAAAATGACCAATCTGTTTGTGTTCTGGAAGGTGTTACTATACGCTGATATGATGATATATTAGAATTAAAATTTAAGTCTCTATTGTTTTTATTATCTTTATAATTATCATCTTGTCGTTTTATTCTTTTACTTGATTTTATATTGTCATTATCATTGTCATTATTATTGTGATTCATTTCGTTATTATTATCATTATTCTTGTTGGTGGTGTCATTATTATTATTATTATTATTATTATTATTACTATTATTATTATTTACATTATTTGCATTATTTGCTTTTTCAATATTTTCATTAATTGATTCACCTGAATCATTTGAATCTCTTATTCTTTTTTTATTCGTCTTTATATCATTAATATTTTTATTCGTATCATTATTCTCTTTAATTTCATTGTCAAGATTTTCTACTTTTTTGAATTTAACAATAGGTCGACCAGTTTCATCCAAAACACCAACTGCCTTTTTTATTATATCATTTGCACTATCCTTAGCAATATCAGTCATAATTTTTCTCCATCGATTACGACAAGTTAAACTTGGTCTTGTTGGTAAAGAACTTGAAATTTGTCTCCATTTCGTACCAAATTGTTTAACTTGTTCAATTAATATAAGATCTTCTTCTATATTCCAAGGTTTAAGTCTTTCTTTTGTATCACTATTTAAAACTTCCGTATATCTTTTAGAACATTGATCTTCATTTCTGCCTTCAATTTCAGAAGCAACTTTTTGCCATGATGTACCATGCTTCTTAAATGCTTTAATTAAAAGTTCATCTTCAGAAGGAGTCCATTTACCTTTTCTTAAAAATGGATCTAATGAACTTACCCAACGTTTTTTACATTCTTTACCTTTTCTTTTAGTTTTCATTTTATTTGCAATATCCAACCAATCTATTTGTTTAATATCTATTTGTTCATTATTATATTTTGAAAGTTTAGTATTATGTAAATATTGTTTAATTAATAACTCTTTTAAACATTTATCTTCTTCTGATGTCCAAGCATTTCTTCTATCTTTTCTAAAAATTTGATAACCTAATGATTTACTAATTGCTAAATGATCAATCGAACCAACAATTGCTTTTTCAACAACCAGCTGGGGTGCTTCATCTAAATTATTATTGATTGAATTTGAATCTTGTTTCAAACTTTGTGATTCATTTTCGGAATCATGTGAAAGGTTTTGAGTATTATCTGTCATTCTCAAAAAAGTGTATTTATAGTTGTAACTAAAATCAAAGAATATTAGTATATCCTGATATGTAAAACGTTTATTATATATGTGGCTGACAATATATTCTAGATAGATGAATTAAAACATATATTGTCATATATTAGTGCTTCATCTTTAATGATGTTATATAATAAAGAAAAAAAAAATAAATATATAAAAATTAGAAGAAAAATTAAAAAAAAATGAAAAAAAAAAATTTTATAACAATTTTATTAGTCATACAATGACAAACTATTTGTTGTATGCAAAAAATA
>JAMAJE010000025.1:0-140320 GCA_023629255.1 Pichia sp. PB3310 | reverse complement strand
ATAAAAAATAAAAAATAAAAAATAAAAAATAAAAAATAAAAAATAAAAAATAAAAAATAAAAAATAAAAAATAAAAAATAAAAATAAAAATAAAAATAAACATAAAAATAAAAATAAAAAATAAAAAATAAACAAACAACAAACAACAAACAACAAACAACAAACAACAAACAATTAATAACAAAAACAAATAAATAAAAAACAACAAATTAATAACATGTAAAAAAAATAAAAAGGCGAAAAAAGATAAAATTTTTTTTAAATTAAAAAATTAATATAAAAAGGCTAGGGGCTAGGTCCACAATATAGGGAAATAAACTTCAATCTGGACTTTCAGCTTAACTTTCAATTTCGGCGATAAATTGCTAAATTTTGCTTAAATATTTTCCAACAAAACCGATTCATGAGTCTTTAATCATAGCTGCGGTAACTTTTTATTGTTTTTGTTTGTTGAACGCGCTAGAGTTATATAATATTTGTATGCAAGTAAATAAAAATTAAATAGCCGCTCGTTGCTTTTTCACAATCCGGGTATAATTTTTATTTTCCCAAAAATAAAAAAATAAAAAATAAAATTTTAAACAAAATTAGTGATTAAATTTTTAAACTTGACATTAGAAGATTAATAAATAAGCTAGGCAGTTTATCTCTGATATTATGCATAATATAGTGCATGAAAATTTAATCCCGAGAAATTTCTTTATAGATTTTTAACTTTGATAGATTTTTTAATATTATATATGTATTTATAATCAAACTTTTTTATTTTTGATGAGGCCGTAAATCGTAAATCTTTGTTTATGTTATTATATATTTCATTCATTGCTATATATTAATTACTTAAACTTGATCAAATTATTTTACTTTTTCTAATACAATTTTACAGCAATCTACAATTTTACAGCAATCAAAGAGATAAACCATTAATTCGTA
The DNA here is from genome assembly GCA_023629255.1 of Pichia sp. PB3310. NCBI lineage: Eukaryota > Fungi > Ascomycota > Pichiomycetes > Pichiales > Pichiaceae > Pichia > Pichia sp. PB3310. The sequence goes on along the minus strand of JAMAJE010000025.1, from coordinate 139,387 downwards.
AAATTTAATTTAATTTAATTTAATTTAATTTGGTTTAGCTTAATTTAATTTAATTTAATTATAAAAACAAGAGTTTCATAAATTTTATGTATAGTTTATAAATAACGACCGAGAACTTCCGATATACACATAAAATATTGTAAGCTAAATAAATAAATAATAAACACAAAAAATAAAAATAAAGAGAACTGAAGAGTAAAGAAATAGAAGCGTAAGCCAGTAAGTATTCATGTAAAAGAGTAAAGCAGCAAGAAAACATTATAATAGTAAATTTTTAATAATTATTCACTAGTTAAATTATTGAATTCTGGTAGATTAAATAAATATATATCACTATCATCATCAATAATATGTGGGTATGGTTTATCAATAATTTTTTTCTCTAATAAATTTTGTAATTGTAATTGTTTTAATAATAATTCATGATCGTTAGAAAGTGGATCAATTTCACTATTCATTTCTAAATAACTTGGATGACTTGATCCAAAATTAGAACAAAATTCATTATTAAAAGTTGGATCTGAAAATATATTAGTTGATGATTTATCTGAATAACTTCTTAAATTTTCATCAGATGATGTTCTATATCGAAATCTATTTATTTTTAAACTATTAAAACTTTCAGCTGAAATATCATTAAAATAAGAATCAATTTGAGTAGAGTTACTATCACTATAACTTGATTGATTTTCTAGTGATTGTAATTGAACCATTGGTTGTGAATATAATCTCTTTTCATAATTCACAGTAGAATAATTATTTTGAAGATTGTAGTAACTATTATCGATATTTTGAGAAATATTTATAAATTCGTTTTCTAATGGCGAAGTTAATGTTTGTGAAGAAATCGGTTGTTGAAGCAATACCTCTTGAGCAATTATTTTATCAGAAGTAATTTCAATGTTACTTCCACTATTATTATTGCTTGAGCTTAATGTTGGTACAAAAGGTGTTGGAGTCGTGGTAGAAAACTTTTCTAAGATCGGTAAATAATTGTCATTACTGAAATCCGATATACTACTATGATAAAGAATTGGAGCTTCTTGTGGTGATTGTGATGGTGTTGAAACTATACTTGATTTTCTAGTCGAAGAGGAATTTTCAGTGATATTGGAAATAAATGATGGATTTGCTAATTTTACATCAATAATGATTGAACGAGGATATTCTAAACATTGGAATAGTTTATTCTTTTTAGAATCTAAATACTCAAAGCATTTATCACCATATTGTTTTGGCGTTATACCAGTCATATTTTTAAAAGTACGATGAAAATGCCATGGACTTAATTGAGATTTTGATGCCAATTCTTTGAAACCCAACACTCCACCTCTTCTCTTTTTAGTTTTCATTGTTAAATGTTCCATTAAAAATGAACCTCTTCTAAATTGACTAATTGAAAAATTTGAATCATCATCAGAAAATGAATTTAAATTTATATCAGATTCGGTATCGTCATTATTATTTTCATATTTACTTTCATTATAATAAGAATCATCCTCATAATTATTATTGTTGCTGCTAGTATTTCCATTATTATTAGTTTCCTCATATCTTAATTGTAAACCAAATATTGTTGATAAAGCAGCTAAAGCAATATGTCTACATGACATATCAATCAATTTAAAATGTTCTAAATCACTTTTTGATGGATTAAATTTTGTACTTGTTGTTGTATCATTTACTTGATTTGAAGTTGTAATTTGCAATAATTTATTTTTTAATTTGGTATTTTTAATTTGTTTAATTGCATTAATATAGAAATTTTTATTGTTTTCTAATAATGGAGGAATAAATCCAATTCTTTTATTAACATGAATAACAATTGAAATAAGTAAATTTAAATCAATTATAACATAATTTTCATTAGTTAAAGTATCTGAATTTTTGTCAAAATTTGGTAGACAATGTTCACATAATTGATAACCTTTTAATATCACATCATCTTTATTTTCCAAAAATTCAATTTTATCAGAATCATCATAAGGAAAACCTAAATCACAATTTGGCCTACAACATAAATTTAATTCTGAATTGCAAACATAAAACTTATCAGCAGCAAATGGATCTTTATATTTGAAAGCTTGCCACTTTAAATAATTTGTGTTATAGCTCATTTTTGTTTATTTTGAAATAATATAGAGTGAACGTAAGAGAAATAAGAAAACGAATGAAATTAGAATTTTGAAAAAGTAGAAAAACCGTCAGGTGAACAATTAAACTTATTTATAGTTGTTAAAATGATTTGTTTTGAAAAGAAGTACCAAAAATAATAAGATTAACCAAAAATATAAAAAACCTAGATAAAAAGGATATAAAAACAAGACGGATTTAAAAGATTAAATAAGTAAGACTAAATTAGAACTAAATAGTTAGCTTCTAAACTCTAGTAACTAACTTTTAGAGGGAAACATCGAATCCTTTATATATAACTTAATAAAGTTTGGGGAATGAAAATAGTATTAAAAAAGAATTTAAAGTTTGACAAATCCAATATATAAATCATTTCTATAATATATGTATCTAATTAAATACACGGGTGGGTCCATAATTATAAATAATCTTTAACGAATTTATTATAAAAACTCCAATATGCATGAAACATATGCATGTTAAATAAAGTTTAGCGTTAGTGCATGAATATTAACTTGTAAAGCGAAATTAGGTTTGGCTTGTTCCGATCGGGCACAATAGAAATTAAAACTTGCATAAAAACCCTAATTGTTAGTAGATTGTTGGCTAATTTATAAAATTGACAATTATTTTATATATATGGCTCTGTGGCTGGTCATTGGATGATAACAAATTATTCACGATTTAACTCATACTATATATATATATATATATATATATATCGAGGAAAAAGTAAAGAATTTCGGCATTTAATTCCACTGCGTTTTACTGCTTTCATAGCATTTCAGTTTAGCCTATACATATATGCATATATATTGATATCGTTGAATTTTTTTTCCCTTTCTTTCAGTTATTGATTTTGCAATGGTATTAATTTGCACTAATTTTTGATTCACTGTATTGAAGAGTGTCATGCAAAAAATTTTATATTCTTTTTCATACTTTCTAAAATAATTTCAAAAATTTCGAACTATAATGAAACAATTAATTAGTTTCTTTTTTATTTCTTCTCAAAAATATCGAAAGTTACAACAAATTTAGCTAAGCAAGTATATCACGATTTATCACTAAAGTGTAAAAACACTAAGGGTAGATCATATTTGTATGTGTCTATATAGATGGTTAAAGGAACAAAGAAAAAAAGTTTTTTTTTAATTCCTTCAGAGTTTATTTATTCGCAAAATATAACAGGAACTTTATCTAAACTTTGACATCAACCACCCTGCTGATAGGGCAAACGCATCCTCAAATAAAAAAATTCTCACTTTATTTTCCTTAGTTTGGTGACTTGTATGGCCAGTAAATATATCTTATTCCAAGATTAGTGGTAATTCAATATTAGCTTGGCTCGCAATTTGACATCTAATTTTCAAGTTATTATTAATATAATATATACATATATATATTATCCAAGGCAACGATTTAGATTAATAATCAAGATTTTTAAATAAGAGCCTATTTTTTTTGTCTTAATTTGATAACAATTAAATTTAAATTAGTCGCCTTGTGGGCTTAATCTTGCAAGGCATTCTATATATATATTATCTTGTTGAAATTTTAGATTCTGTGAATAATAAACAACTAAAATTAAGAATTTAGGGAAACTGCCCGGCTGGGTGCTCCACGTGAATCACAATTTCACTATGTTATAGATTTATATGTAATTTAGCATGTTAATTCTCCTCAAAATTATAATGCTAACTATGACTATATATTTTAGATGGAATAGACGAGAAGTCTAACACCTGAAGAATAAAATATGTAATCGTAAATTTATTTTTTTTCTAAATCAAATTAAATTCGTGTGCATGAATATGTAGAAAAGACGTACATATATATAGATATATATATAGATATATAAATATTGTAATCTTATGATAAATTCATTTCTGGATGATGTAGTATGTAGTATTAGTAAACTCAAAGAGAGTGCGTAATAAATTTTGCATTAAAGTGGTTCTGTTACAAAGCCTATTAAAATCTGATAGCATGTATGTAGTCTGCTGTAAAGTTGTGACTTTTTATTCTTTCAATAATATAGGTTTATTAAATGCATTTATTAATATGATTAAACATAATAATAAAAATACATGTAGTTTTAAAACTTGAATATTTAATTTGTGAAGAAAAGAAAAACGTGGAAATATTCATCATGTTTAACATAAAATCTGTAATCTGATGCCAATTGCGAAGATGCGTAATTAAAAGATTTCTGCGAGAATCTATTACTTGATTAAAATATGTCAAAGCTAATTTGATGGATTAATTGTATCCATAATCATTATAACTGCGCTTCGATCCTGGGCCTTGTTCAAAGGTTGTGAGAAAACCTAAAGGTCCATGAAACTAATATTATTGGCCCATTAAATCAGTTGGCTCACGATGCAAGCAGTGTTGAAATTAAATACGGGTGTTTGTAATTATAACCAAAAGATAATAATTCTAAGTTTTTAGGTTATGCGGATTCTTTATAAAATAGATTTGCGTGAATCAGCTATAATGCATAATTGAAAATTATGCATATATTATCGTATTATTTCACCTTTAGTTAGGCAAATAATAAGCTTTAAAATCATAGAAACTAATATTTTTCCTAGTGTATTAACCAAATAATGTTGATCTTTCTAATTGTAGCAAGATTTATCAAGTTATTATAACATAACCTTGCCCTCAAAAATTTCGAATCAATATGAGCCACCTATTGAGTTTCCAAATTCATTTGAAAAACTCATAACGTTTTGCTAATATAACATTTTAAATAAGAAACAGTAAAAACAACTATGAAGCATTTGATGTAGGATGAAAAATAAAAGATTTTTTAGCAATCCTTCTTATTGGTTTTGACCACTTTTAACCTGTACTTAAATAACGTAAAACAATCTTTCTTTTCTCTACTGAAAACAATACGGAGAGACCAGATTATGTTAAGACCAAATTTGAATATATTATGTGGTTTATCAGTTTTATCATTAATTGCGCTTACTACTCAACTAAAGCAGTTATGAATAAAAATCAGCATAAATATGCTAAAACATTTATGCCAAAATAATCAAATATGATGATGATTAAATATAATCATCAATATGTCAATGTTTTTCATAGCGTTGCAGTTTTAATTCAAAAACTAAATATATTTATAGGTCAATAATAAAAAGGATATTAAGTATTTATCTACTTCCTAGATTTTAGAATGCTATAAAAATCAAGATGCAAAACTTAGTTACTTTTTTTATCGAGCAATCTTATTTGAATAGCTTTGAAAATTCAAAAGTGGTTTAATTCTCCCTGAGTAAATCTTGAAAATCTGGTCATCAAATTTCAACAATTGCTTCAGCACATATTTTAAAAATTATATATATATATATATATATATATATAAGAAGCAAGCAAATTATATTCCCGCAACATATATAAACATATAATATGAAAAGTCAAATGCTCAAAAAAAATTGCTTACATCTGAATGGGCCATTTTCTTAACAATTCTATTAATTACTTTGAGATTGAAAGTTCCAAATTAAACTACACGAATATATGGAGTTAAACGATCCTTTTTCGGATGTAAAATTTATTTTGACTAGCTTTTTGGATACTTTCAAATTTAAAGTTGATCGCTTGGTTGCAGTTGATAATAATATCATGCCGCATTGATAGAACAATCAATTATTTATTCGTTTAAGCTAACAGAACTATATATAAAACTAAGTGGTTTTCGCAATCGCTAGATATACATAACTCTCAAGTAAATTTTTGTTTCGAAATTATTAAGTGCATATGTTTCATTTGACCAGTGTCTTTCTGTTTATTTTGCGATTACAAATATATTTTTGGGTTAAAATGTTCTGAGGCATTTTCCATCTCAAATGTTTGGAAAGTAATTAATTAATGTTCATTCTTATTGTTATTACGTATTAGATTTCTGTAGCTTCTTTTCCAAAAATTAGCGCTTGTTGTATAAGTACTCAATTCATAAAATTTTATGTTATGATTTAAGCATAGATGCATACGGAAAATGACACAAAACAGAATTATTGTAACCTTAGTTGTCAGCAAAAATAGTACAGTCTGGTACTACGCTTATAGTGGATCAGTATATATATATATATATATATATATATATTTAATGCCAACTAATTAATTCCTCAACGAAGCCACTTTCTCAACACCACTAGCTTTCAAAAAAATTACCGGTGATTTTTAATTTTTAAAATCTTAATTTATTCTTGAACACTGTGCATACTAATATTAATTATTAAGATTGTCATTAAAAATCAGCAGCTATTTATATATATGTGTATAGCTCAAGCTTCTCAGTAAATCGTACAATAATTAAATTATGTTGATGGATTTACATAGTCCAGATAACCTAATATCACTTTATTTTCAAAGTACATCTTACGGTTGGTACTATGCTTCGTCAAATTGGATAAAAATGTACCGTCAGTTGTAATTAAACAATTTTTAATGTATAGGTGTTATGTATATCATTGAAAGTAGAAAAGATAATATTTCTAGATTGTATATCTTAGCAAAAATATTTTCATTTTTAGTCAAAATTGCAAATCACAAAGTAAAAATCATGGTGTTCATATTAATGATTAGAAACAGCTCTTAACTACAGCTTTGGTAATGCGTCAAACAATATATTAAAGGGTATAAGAATCTGTTATCTGCATGGTTAATAGTTTGCAAAATATATACTTTCGCCAACAGTCACATGTCGCATGCATAAAGTGGATAGATTTTTCGATATATATATATATATACTATATTTATTTATTTATTCATTTATTTTATTCATCTATTTATTTATTATGCACGCATACGTGTACGGATATAATCTAATTCATGTCTTTAAGTGTAATATCAAATTTCATTCAAATAATCAGTCGAAATTTTTTTAATGAATCGTGAAATGGTTTTAATAAATTTTGAAATGAAGAATTTATAAAAAAATTATCTAAAAAAAAGGTTATTAGAATTTGTCTGCAATAAACAAATAATCAAAAGTTTAAATTTTATTATGTTAATCGCTTTATTTTAATGAATAGAGTAGTGCAAAAAAATTTTCACCAAATGCGAAACTCAAATTACATCCTAGTTATAATTAAACAGATAAATATTGTATCAAATTGTAATTAATAAAAAATTAACTAAAAATAAGAAAAATATCAAAAAAATTGGCTGATTTGTATCCTGCATATAATAGACTTGATTATATATATGTTTTATATATCAGCTGTTGATATATATAATCGTGTTATTATTATCGGTATGTTGCAGCAGTTTGTATAACAGCTCCATTAAATTGATAATTCATATATCTAGCATTTTTTCGAAATAATTGTCAAATCTCGTCTATTCCAATCCCCGTATGTTTTCCTCCCCGTAAATTTTTGAATATTTTTCGTTTAGCGTCGATCGACTTTCTTTTTTATTTCTTTTATTTTTCCTGTGCTATTTGTGATTATTTGCATCATTCGCAAATTTCACAGTGATAATGACATGGATCTGCAACTTTGTTAAATATATAGAAACAACATTAATATTCCTACTATTTGCCTTATTAAATCATTCTGTTTAATAAGCATGTCTAGAAAAGCTACTAGGGGTAAAAATTATTTACATTATGATTCTAGCTATTATGATAATCAACAAGGTATAAGAAATAGAAATTATTATAGCAATAGTTATTCAAGTGAAGGTCAAGATATATATCCTCAAACTCATACTGCAAAAGATTTATCGTATAGGGATGAGCATTATAGAAAGGAAACTGATTCAAAGAATACTGATATAAAGAAGAATAGATTGCCAACAGGGCCTAAAGGTATGCAACCTGAGAATTCAAGTAATTATTCACCAAATAACAAATATAAAAGATCAGTTGAAGGAGGATATATGGAAAATAATAGTAAAAGAACTCATCTCAACAATAATTACTATTATAATTACCATGAACAACCACAACAACAGCAACAATTGCAGCGACATTATTATTCACGTCATCAACATCAACATAATAAACATCAAGAAGTATATGAAGATGAAGATGATGATGTTTTTTCAAAATTATCTAACAAAACGAATTCTCAAAAATCAACTATTACAGTTAAAGAAAATATTAAAGCGGACGTGTTTAAATATATGTTTAAATGTAGCATTGATGGACCAGTTCATGAAAGGATTCAACAAGTTGGTGAAGGAACATATGGTAAGGTTTACAAAGGCAAAAATATAATCACCAATGAATTGGTTGCTTTGAAAAAGCTACGTCTTGAAGCAGAAAGAGAAGGATTTCCTATTACTTCCCATAGAGAAATTGGATTATTACAATCTTTTGATCATGAAAATATTGTTGGATTATCAGAAATAATGGTTGAAAAAAATCAAGTTTTTATGATTTTCCCATATATGAATCATGATTTAAGTGGAATTTTACAACAGACAAATATCCAGATCTCTTTGGGTGAAAAGAAAAATATTTTCAAACAGTTATTAAAGGGAATTGATTATTTACATTCAAAAAGGGTTATTCATAGAGATATTAAAGGTTCAAATATTTTAATTAATAATGAAGGAATATTGAAAATAACAGATTTTGGATTAGCTCGTAAAATGAAAAATATTAATGAAAGACTTGTTTCACCAAATTATACTAATAGAGTAATTACATTATGGTATAGACCACCAGAAATTTTACTCGGCTCAACAAATTATGGTAGAGAAGTTGATATTTGGGGGATCGGTTGTATTTTGATGGAATTGTTTACTAGAAGAGCCATCTTTCAAGGAACTAATGAAATAGATCAATTATTAAAAGTTTATGAAATAATGGGTACTATTAAGATAAAAGACTGGCCACAAGCTGATTTACTTCCCTGGTATGAAATTTTAAGGCCTAATTATAAATCAGACTGTGTGTTTAAAGAAAAGTTTGGGAGTTTATTAACCACTGAATGTTATAATTTAGCTACAGCATTGTTGCAAATGAATCCACAGAAAAGAATGACTGCGAGTGGTGCCTTAAAACATGCTTACTTCAAAGAAGATCCTCCTGCATGTCCGTTAGATTTCCTTAAAAATGTCAAGGGCGAATGGCACGAATTCGAAGCTAAACAGAAAAGGAAGCAGCTGCAAAGACAACAACAGCAAATTCAGACCCGTCAATCTACTTCACTGGATGTGTGATTCAACATAAGTTAAATTTTTTCCAAAATTCAATTTCGGTGATTATATTCACTTCAATAAAGTCAAGAAATGTTAGTAAGAATTTGTTATAGTTTCTTTAAACGAACCCTTTTTGTTGCGATAATTAACTACTGCGGAATGGAAGTGAGAATGGTATAGTTCGTTTTGTTTATTTACCCCTTGAATTTACCCCCTTTTATAAAACAATCTCTAAAAAATGTTACTATGACAAGGAAAGTTTAACTAGTTTGCTTATGAAGTCTTTGCTTGTAACTATTATTTTCATGATGCTTTTTAGCATATCATCTACAGGGGGAGTATTTATATCAAAAAACAGAAATGCTAAGTCTTTTAATTCCTATTCTTTGATTGATAGCGTTATCGATAAAAAGATGTCTACACTCACAATTTCTTACGGTTTTACTGAATGTGTATATGACTTGAAAGTTATTTTTATATCCTTATTAAAAGATACTCATGATCAACAATACCAAATTCAAAATACGGGCAAGGCTAAGGGTAAAGCTTCAGATTTGGAAACAGACCACAAGAAACATGAAACTGAACGGGAAAAAAACCATAATAATAAGCAATTTGATGAGAGTAATAACTCAAAACTGAATAGCTACTTCACTTATCAACTAGATAATTTTATGAATCAGGTAGTTAAAATTTGCTCACCTAATGATTATAATAGGGTAATGAGGCTCATCGAATATGAGTTGAAAAATGGTAAATATTCATCTTCTTGTATTATTCCGTTTCATAATGAAACTCTGAAAAAATCCCAGGTTATCAACCAAGAATGTTTCGAGATATTGATAGACATTGATAATAAACTTAAACTGAAAAAAAACTTAAGTTTAAATAGCCAAAACCAAATTAGAAATCCACAAAATACCCTCTTGCAAAAACTTGATAAAAAACTCACAGCATTTATTAATCAAGTGAATAATAGTCGAAAGAGAAAAATTCAAAAAAACTTAAAGTATGATGAAACCCACAGTTTGAGGGATGAAGCAAAAATTGTTAACATTACCCATACCAAAACTGATAGCAAAACTGAAACGAAGGTTATTGTTTTAACGACTACTGTCTCAAAAGTTTTACATCAGAAACCGGATAATAATAAAAATCCTTTTCTCTCAGCTAAGGATAAAAAGGCAAGAACAAAGATAATGCCAGCTAAAAATATTGATAAACGTGCAGCTGTCTATACAAAAGCTAACTCAACATTTGCTACAAATGGTACAATGACTGCGCATAGTATAAATGGATTAAATTCTACGAAAAAATTGTTAAATTCAATATCAAGTTCAGCTGGAATGCATATGCCACCAAAAGAGCAAGTGAATGCTAATTTGTTCAGAAGACCTTTTACAACTACTGTTTTTGAAAAAACGTTATTAAGGAATGCTCCAATGTTAACTAGATTTTGCAATGCTCTTACCAGGATTGGTGTGTTGCGTCCGTATCGTTCGTCAACTTCAGCAACACCTTCCTCTTTTAATAAACCTCTACAGTCAACCATGAATCCACGTAATATTAATATTAATGTTAAAAATAATAAAGGAATCATAAAAATATTAAACACTAAAGGAAATATAGCTATAACAAGTACAGTCACGCAAACAAGTACTCTCTTTGTTGTCATTAAAACTACTGAAACATTCAAGAAATCCTCAACAACAACTATCACAAACATTGAATCAGAAACAAAGACAAAAGATTGTGAACAAGAAGAAGAATATTATTATCATAATGAAGAACCATACGACTGTGATGATGATGATATATATTTTTGTGAAGATGATTCTTATGAGTTTTCTCTCCATGGTGATGCGACAGCAGATGGTAGTCAATATATTACAAAAGATAATCATCGGAAAGATGCAGAACAACCGAAAGTATTACAGATTAGACATGCTGCATTTGGTCCATTAATTCGGAAAAGTTATCCAATAATCAAATACAATTCTTTAAAAAACGCCACATCGTCAAGCTTGCAAAAAAATACTACCTTTAAACAGTTTGAAAATGAACCAAAGCTTTACGATAACTCTGCAAATAACTTCAGCGAATACATTTTTAAAATTCTCTCTATAGCTCTCTTGCTGCTCGTTATTTTTATGTAGTTATTTTATGATTTTTAGTTCTATGTGTATGAATTAGTAGTTTATTGTGATAGTTAAGTAGAAATATATTAGATGATCATGAAAAGTTAAATGTTGAGTTTGAAGTTTGTAACTAGGATTCGTATCAATGAAAAAAATTAAATGTTTAAATTAAATTTCCTCGCTAATTTCCATCCTTCTTCAACAGTGAAAAAATTTTCATGTTGATAGGTGCAATATCAAATTATTATAACGTAATATAATTGTTTTGTCTTATATTTTAAAAGAACAGCAACAGATTATACAAAAATAGAGAAATGGCTACTATTGGTATTGCTTTCGGTAACTCCAGCACCTCATTTGCTACCATCAAAGATGGTAAAGTAGATGTTATTGCTAACCCAGACGGTGAAAGATTTATTTCCTCTGCATTATCTTACGTTGATGGTGATGAATATCACGGTCAACAAGCAATTGCACAAATTGTCAGAAATCCACGTAGTACTATTGTCAATTTCAGAGATTTCATTGGTACTCCATTTACTGATATTAATGCACAATATTCAAAATATGCGGCACATCCAGTTGAATTAAATGGTAAAGTTGCATATGAAATTAATGGTAACAAATTAACTATTGAAGAAGTTGTTAAAAGACATTTAAAGCAAATTAAAAATGCAGCAGAAGATTATTTAGGACAAGAAATTGAAAGTACCGTTATTACTGTTCCGACTAATTTCACTGATGTTCAAAAGGAAGATTTGATTAAAATTGCAGCTAATGCAGGTTTAAAAGTTTCTCAATTAATTAATGAACCAACGGCTGCTTTATTAGCACATTTATCTAACAAAGAACAACTTTTAGAAGATAAGATTTATGTTGTCGCTGATTTTGGAGGTATTAGATCTGATGCAGCTGTTGTTGCAGTTAGAGGTGGTATCATGACTTTATTAGCAACTGAACATTCAACTACTTTAGGTGGTGCTGAATTAGATGATGTATTAATTGATTTCTTTGCTGCTGATTTTGAAAAGAAATTTAAAGCAGATGCAAAGAAAACTGAAAAATCATACTCTAAATTATCCGCTGCTTCTGCGATTACTAAGAAAACTTTATCAAATGTTCAAACTGCAAGTATTTCTGTTGATTCATTGGCCGATGGATATGATTATATGTCTACTATTAATAGATTAAGATTTGAATTAGTAGGTAGAAAAGTCTTCTCTGAAATGATTGAATTTATTGAAAATTTAGTTAAGAAGGCCAATTTAGAAACTTTAGATATTGATTCTGTATTATTAGTTGGTGGTACTTCTAACATTCCAAAAGTTGCAAACACATTAGCTTCAATTTTCCCAGAATCTACTGAAATTAATGCTCCTGCTCTTGATTCTAAATTACCAAATCCAAATGAATTAAACTGTAGAGGTGCAGCAATTCAAGCATCTCTTATTGCAGGTTTTGATGATGAAGAAATTAAGGAATCTTTACAACCAGTAGTTGTTAATACTGAGCATATTTCAGCTCCAATTGGTATTAAAGATACCGAAGGTGCTTTCTTAACCATATTACCAAGGGAAACTGCATATCCAATCAAGAAAACTATTTCATTCACTAGTAAATCTAACGATGTTGAAATCGAATTTTTTGAAGGTAAACGTACAATCAAGGAAACTGTTGTTGAACCAGAACAATATTCAGATGATGAAGAAGATAGTGAAGAAGAAGAACCTGAAATCATCAAAGAAGTTGAATACATTCCAGGTACTTTATTAGCTAAAATGGTATTAAACGGTGTCGGTGCAGGTAAAACTGTTGATGTTATTGTTCAAATTGATAGGGAAGGCAAGATGCATTTGACTGGTAGATCTGGTGATGTTGTTGTTAGAGGTGAAGTCTCTCAATCTTAGATTTATAAACTATTCTGTTAATTATATAATCTGTAAGTTTTTTATATATTACAAATGAAAGAAAAAAGATTTTAGTACATACCCTTTTTTAGATATATCTTTTTGCAATTAGAACATTTGTGGTACTGACATGGTGTTAGCTTGCTCATTTATTTTTCAATCACAATGGTTTTCAATTGAATTTCTTCAAAGAATGAATTAGTCATTTTAGTACTTCAACACAATTAACTAATAACCGAGCAGATTGATTAATTAAAAGCACTTTTTTTCTACACGCTATGCTAAAGGCATGATACATTCATCGTGGTTACTTCCACCTGCTTTAGAGTACACTCTTTTTAAAAAACAGGTTACACTGTCGTTTTTAAATATCGTGCGCCAATATTTATAAGTACCAATGTGGCATAAAAAACTAATTATTATATCAGATTTCCCTATCTTGAAATTTATTGTAAATATTTTGCAATTTGCTTGATTTAATAATATTACGTTGGTCTAAATATATACTGCATTCCATTATAAAGATCCACTTAAACTGGGTTATTTTCGCTTTAATAAATTTTTAGATATAAAGAATATTTAGTCAGGATATTGAATGAGAAAATCTAATCCAATAAAAGGAAGGTTTAAATGAGAAAAATCGTTAAATTAAGAATGATCAAATTGGTTGAAGTTTCTAACCGCGTTTCATAAGAAATCAATAATTATCATGCTAGGATTACGACAAATTTAACGTTGCATTTGAATTTATTAAATTTTTGGAATTTGGGAGAAAATGCCTTTCTTTCACCTCAAAAAGTATAGCTAAGTTTAAATTTTGCATATTTATTAAATTTCTAGTATCTTAAATATTGATATCTAAGGGATTGGAAGGCTAGAAAAAATAGATACTTTTCAGATTTTTAAAATTTTGAAAAAATAAGATTCAATACTTGAAAAAGTATTGAAAATAGCATTTTTAAAAAAAAAAACAAGTCACGTGATAGTTATATATGGCCCGTCACATTTTTATTTGATATTATTTTATTATTTTTTTTTATTTAATATTATTTTATTTAATATTATTTATTATTTATTATTTATTTAAATTTATTTCAATTTAATTTAATTGTTTATTATTGGCTAATTAATTATTATTTTAATTTTACTATTTTATTTCATTAATTTATTTGAACTCATGTAAAATTATTTACATATTTATCGGATTTATGATATCCTAGCTTATTGATATCTGTTTATCATTGCTTTTTTAATTTTCTTCGTATATATATTTGAAATTGAAAATAAATAATCACAATAATAGTACTGTATTAACAATTTTACTTCTTAATGAAATGATATTTTAAATGAATAATTAATTTATTCGGAAATTTTTTTGACAGCTATTTAGATAGCAAGTAAAATTTTTCATTAATAGTATCCCTATTATTAAAATTTAATCTTAGTGAGGTGGAGTAAAAATTATCAAACTAATAATAAAATTTAATATCTATCAACCACTATATAATAAAAAAGGTGAAAACAATAGAAAATTCTAATCGCGATCTAGCTTGTCTATTGTTTATAAAGATACTCTATAATTTTTATTACCAACCACTAACCACCAACCACATATAAATATATATATATACAGCTTATATGCGGGGTGGATATATATAATTATTATGATTAATTTGTTAAAAACCAATTTGAAAACGATTTAGAATTATTCTGCAAGTTTATTGAACTCAGAATCTATTCTAAGCCAAAAAGGTGATGTCTTGATGACTTTTTAATACAAACTGTAGAATAGCAATACATATCTTAAATATTACATGTGACATAATTTAATTAAAGATTTGCAACTAATTGCCAATGTTTATATCCATAACCAGTCATGTTTTTTTAAATTAGAGGAATAATATTGGATAATAACAATAATAGAAAAGGTTTCAAATGATATGATTTCGGACTTGAAATTATAGGGTCCAATACTTTCCTACAGAGAATATAGCTAGCAGATTAAAGCCGAATGTACCGATAACACCAGCATTTTCGTGCGTAAAGTTATTAAACCTTAAACTCTTAAATGAATCATTAGAGCTTTTATTTTGCAAAATGCTTCGTAAAGCTTAAAAAATTAGGATATATATCGATAAGTGGAACGCCCCAAAATTAAACCTGAAGCCCCAGGATTCCTACAGATTAGGTGCATTAATTGTAAATTTAACATTGCTTGCGGCTGCATGCATTACGCATACGCAATGCGAGATCCCGCAAGACTTAGAACAATCAATTAATTGCCTTTTGTTTCCAAACTGAAAATTTTATGCATGAAATCGCTGTCCTAGGTCATTGGAATCTTAATTTCTTTGGTTTCGGACTACAAAAATTACCATTCACCTTTAATTATTTGAAAACTTATAACTCATATATATAGGTTTAACTTCAAAAGTTGAACATGACTTCTGCCTCTCCCCCCAATCTGCTGAAACGAATCTGCAATTTTTGTAGAATTTACGAACTATAATGATTTAAAATTAGTTGCTTGCTTTTAGTAAAGCCCTTATCATATATATATAAAAGCATTATATATACAAGAGACAGTTTTGTAAATTTCGGTTAAAATCTGAATTTTAGTTCCTTAAAAAACAAAATAGGATTACGCAAACACAAAAAACTCTAATTTCAAGTTTCCCAAAACATTTTCATGCATATTACTTTACAGTGAGCTGACAACATTAAAAGCTTATCCCCACATCACAATTAAAGGATAATTAAAATGAAATTTAGCGTGTAAATTGAATTACCGATTATTATAGGGTTAACATTATAACCTTTTTTAGTTTTTGATTTAATGCTTTTCCCCCGTACATATTGCACTTTTCTATAACTTACAACTTATAACAACTAAATCTATACTTGAAGCACATTTTATTCTCCACAATACTCTATGCCGAAAAATTTGTTCAGCCTTAGCTTTATTAAAGGAAGAAAAGCTATTAGGATAGTTTCATGTACCCCTTTGGAAACTCTTTAAAAGAATCTAAGATTCGGCAATTAATAATTTCAACTACAGATCAAATTCATGTTGTTTAACTATATTCAAGTCAGATTCATATGAAAATTTATGAACATTTACATACAGTACAATAGATCTAATCCTTTGATTTAATTTGGAGGCCAGTGATAAATAGAGTCAGTCATTCACAAATTTAAATACATGTCCATAACAAAAAGAATTTATTTGCGTAATCCTCCACCAAAATTTAGACAGCTGATTTATGGAATCGGTGTCTATGGGAAAATTTATAATACTGCGATAACCTAAATATTAATTATTTGCCTGGATTCGTCAGTAAATTAATTAAAGCCTTACTTGTGAACATTATCTAATTAATAATTATATAAGGATTGAGAAAAAAAAGGATTGTTTTGAAATTAATACAATTAGCCGTATTTTCATCCTTTCTTTTAAACAATTAATATTAATAATTAATGTTATTAAATTAAAATATTATTTTATTTTAAAAAATAATTTTATTATTTTGAAAGCTAATTTTATTATTTTTCTTTTTATCCTTTTTAAATTTATAAATTGTTTGCAAACAATTAGTAAACATGTGTTAATTATTTATTTTTGAGTCATTTTTAAGAATATCCAAAAACACCTAATTTACGTATACGCTTAGTTTCTAGACTTGAACACTTAATTAAGATGTAAAAATATATAGAATAAATTTCTTGATATTATTATATATATATTAGTTTCACCAAATAATTTATATAATGCATTCATATGTTTGTCTAAAAATTAAAACAGACTTTTTTCACAATTGTTGCTTCATGAAATAGCATTGTTTGTTAGTCTTTTAAAATCGGGTTTGGAAAAAGTCAATTATTGAGACAATTACTCTAACTTTAAAGACAATATTATACTGATATGCATAGCAGAAAATTTGGTTCTTCTCAAGTTAACTTATCTTTGACTACTACTTCAAAATAGTGTATCAGATGCTTTATATAATGAACTATCCTATGTTATTATTTTTGTGTGTTAAATGCAAAATTTCCATTAGAAAATATGTTAACCATTTTTCATTACCAATTTAAGAAATACGTTAGACATGTTGGATACTGACAAACCAGGCCGAATTTGTAGAAAATGAATATATTTAACATTTAAAAACTTTGGTCATAAACTGCGGCTCAGTTCTTATATATATCTACACGACATAAGCTCGGTATAATTTATTAATTCTTCAAATCTTATCCCTTTCCATCTTATTAAGAAAACAGATGATCTATATTTTTTTGAATGTAAAACCATTTAAAAGTATATAAACTATATGGCTCAAGTAGCGAGTGAAGGCACTTATTGTGATAATAACTATAATTTGATATCGAAATATATAAACAAAAGGAATAGTACCATACATATATATATAAATCATATCAAATATAATCATGAGAGCTCATATTGTACCGGACAAAGCGAGCGATTTTGGTATCTGATCTGGTCTAATTACTCGCATAAGCAACTTTTATAACTAAGCAGAACTTATACTACTATTATATATATTACATATTCTATCATCTTTTTTATTTGACCGAAGATTAACCTAAATCCTTCGTTTATTCCTGCAGTTTTTTTCAACCAAAATTGATTTTTTAACATCTATGGAGGATGCGATATTTGAGAAATACATTGACGCTATTACCATATATGAATCTGGATTGAACGCTGCAGCAAAATTTATTTATGAAGATTTATTACAAGATTGTGTTGATTTCAAGATCCAAACAGGTTCCTATCATCCAAAACATATTAATGTTATTGAACAAACGGCCAGAGTTTATCTTGCGACTAAATCTTTTGATTCATTATTGCATTTGTATGAAACTGCGTTGAAAATAGATCCAGAAAATATTCGTATATTACAGAAGTTATTTTACTTTTATACTGAATATGTTCCAAATGAGAAATCTGCTCTTTTGACTTATTTGAACGCATCCAAAGTGATTGAAAAAGCAGGGGGATTTCACCCGGATTATTTGCTTTTTAAAGATTTTCAACCAAAAGGAGAGGCAATTGAAAAGAAAAGAAAGAACAATGAATTTTTATCAATCGAAAATCAAGAAATGAGCTCAATTAATAGACAATCGTTAATGGGTAACTTACCAACTGAAATTTTAGTTCATATTTTTAAATTATTAGATGTTAAAGGTTTAATAAATTTACTTTGTGTTTGTAAAGGTTGGAGATTCACAATTTTAGAGTCTCCCCAATTAGTAAGCTTATTTTCATTTCGAAAGGCCCTATCATTTGAGTCTTTACAATCTTATTTGAGGTTATTTGATGGTAAAGTTCCAATTTCTGAAATTGTTTGGTCAAATATTAGTATCATTACCTATGATAAGAAAAAAGATGCAAAACTCTTCAAATTACTATTAACATCGGGGTTACAATCGAGATCTTTGAGTTTTAATATCGCCAACAGTAACGACACTAATGTCGCTAGAATTATAAAAGATTTTAATTCTCCTTTTTTTGCAAACTTAGTAGAATTAAATTTAAGATTAGGCATCAATGAAGATTATAGTGATTTTTTGGATTTATTTTTACCAACTGTTACAAATTTAAGATTACTAAGAATAATATCATTAAATAAAAGTGGGAAAAATAAAGATTTGAAAAATCTTAATTTGAAAAACAAAATATTGTTTCCATTTTTGGAGGAGTTGAATTTAATAAATTTTGATGATAGAAAATGCTTCCCAATACATTCTTTTTTGAGTAATATTGAATTACCAAAATTACATACACTGAAGTTTTCAATAACTGGTCAAAGAAATTTAGTTCCAATATTAGGATCGATAAGTGGAATTAAACGTCTTGAACTGAACGGTTCGAGTGTAGCTAGATTTATTGAAAACTTCTTAGTTAAAAATGATGATAGTTATAAGAAATTAATAAATGTTGAAACTCTAATATTTATGAATTGTCCTCATGAAGAAGATATTCCAACAGCAAGAGATGTTAACATTCTACCTAATTTAAAAACTTTAATATTCCATGCTTTAATGGAGGGAAATCGCATTATTAAAATATTTCAAAAAGCATGCCCATCGACATTGACTAAATTGCATATCCTTGTAGGAGCCGACTTTTCGTTCAATACTAGTATTTCAAATCGAACCAATGCAAATAAATTTAGTTTAAAGGACACGCTTCTTGGATTTCCTAAATTATCGAATTTCAAATTGTATGGTACAAAAATTACTGTTGATATATTTTCAACGATGATGTATGAACTAGCAATGTTACCTGAAACAATAAAATTAAAATATTTTGAAATTTCAAATCCTCGTTTAACGGCTCAACAATATCTACTTCTCTTTTTATCAATGAAAGACAAGCTCTTAATCGATACATTGAAGCTTCCAATCGCTAATACTCCTGAGATCGAATTCTTTGCTAATCAACTGAAAGCGAACAAAGTTGTGAAAACCATTTTATTTCGAAATGATGATGTAAAAGATTTAGATTATGTGGAAATTAAGCGACCTTAGTAAAAGAAATAGTATAAAGTTTTTAGGGAGTGAATTTGATAGTTATTCTGACATTATGAACTGCTGAATATATTTCCAATAATGTCATCTCCTAATAGCATTTATAATGCACCATATTTTTCTAATAACTGTTTGCGCTTAGCTTCTTCTATAATCGCATCCGTCTTCTCCTTTTCCTTTAATTTCAACATTGCCGTGGTTGGAGAAACTTCAGTTGTATAGTCTTTATCAGTAACTTTTTCAACACCATCTCTATCTTTATCCCATTTCCTCTTTTGACTATGTTGAATTGATCTTGAAAATTTTTTCATCTTTTCAAATTCTGCAGCTTCGCCTGTGAGATAAGGAATGAACTGACCACGTTCGTTCAAATAACCTTCTGTTAAATCTTTATAAACTCTTGATTTTGGATTATATCTCAATTCTTCTCCTGTTTTAATAACTTCTAAATATCTCGGCTTTTCATCCAATGATCTTGATATAATTGTATTATCATTCGGATCTTTTGCTAATGGATTATTCTCCATAACAGCCTTGATTAATGTATCTGAATCCTTTATATTACTACTCTCATTTTTTTCTAAATATTTGTCAACTATCTGTTTTTCTTTTTTCTTCAGATTATTGACGATTTCTGTGTATTCTTCATTCATATCAACACCACGCCACCTATCTCGCTTTATATCCCATTCTTCCGTATCTTTTTTAACTAATATTGTTTTTGTCCTATTACCGCCTTTAGTATTTTGTATATCATCTCTATAAATATAAGAGACAGAATGGGGCCTTTCAAAACATTCAGATTTTGAATGTTTTCCACCACAATTTTCACATCTCCCCTTTTTTTTCCATTCTCTAATTTTCTTCCTCATAGAGATCTGGGTTTTCTTTACTTCCTTTTCAGCAGTTTCTTCTTGATCATCATTGTCATTAATTATATTAAATTCATCAATAATTCCAGACCCGATTCGGGGTTCATTATTTGGTGTAATCTCCGATCCAGGATTTAACCTTTGATGTTTCAATCTATCATGTGATCGATCTGTAATTTCTCTGAACAACTCATCATCAGTTTTACGTTTACGACTTGTCGAATCCTGTTGTAATTCCTCATTTGAAAAATACCATGGTGTATTAGATATAAATTTAGGTATATAATCATTAACTTTTCTGCCCGTAGCTGAATCAATATAGGTTTTCTTATTTGGTGGACCTTGTTGTTGTTGTTTATTATTCGGTTTTTGGTTTTTCCAGCTCATGATTACGTATTGTTGTCTACGTAAAAGACAAAAGACATGTTAAGTGCAATAACTTGTAATAATACTATCTATTAGAACATCATACATATTTTGTATTCATGTTGCAAGCACAGCCTTTTTTAAATTTTTTTTTTCAGGAAATTTTTTTTTTCAGTTTTTAAAGTTCTTTCAACATCTTAAAAGATATCAAATATTGAACAATTCTATTAATTAATAGTCACTAAATTTATAGATCATATATTCCCCATTAGGCTACTTTACAATGAAAACGAATGCGTTTGTTAGACAGCTAGCATCTAACAAAAGAGCTGTTAGAGAAAATGCACTTTCCACATTAAAGAAATTTTTATCTTCAAAAGAAAAAGCCAAGAAATTAGACACTAATGAGTTAAATAAATTATGGAAAGGTTTATTTTATACAATGTGGTTTTGCGATAGGCCAAGACCACAACAGAGGTTAGCTAACGAATTGGCTAAATTATTCAGTGAATCTATTGTTGATGAACAATTTTATAAATTTGTTGAATCATTTTGGACAATTATGATAAAAGAATGGAGAGATTTAGATAAATGGAGGACAGATAAATTTTTAATGTTGATGAGGTACGTTATCAGAGAATGTTTTACAAGAATTAAAAATAATGATTGGAATGAAAGAATGCTTACTTTATATTTAGATGTTTTAACGAAAGTCATCTTAAAAGATGATTCACAAACTCCGCGTGCAATTACCTACCATATTATTGACGTTTGGGTAGACGAAATTGAAAATGTGATATTTGGAGAAGAAGTAGAAGAAGAAGAAGAAAAAAATGAAGAAGCAGACGAGGAATCAGATCAAGAAAACGATCAAAACAGAGAAGAAAAACATTCAAAGAAAATTAAGGAAAGAAAAGAGCTTCTTGAAAACCAAAAGATTCCAATTGATGCGTTACTGGCTCCAATGAAGGAACTATGTGGTAAGGGACATTTCGAAGCATTGGTTAAAAAGATAAGGATGGAAGTTTTGGATGATGAACGTCTTGCCGAATTAGGTATTGATACTAGTCTATCTGATAGTACAAAGGAAGGAGTACCAGACGAAGAAAATGATGAGGAAGAAGATGAGGAAGAAGAGTGGAAAGGATTTGGTAATTAGTCTTATGATAAACGTGAAAAAAGTGATAAAAGCTTTTCAGTTCTTTTGTTTAGTAATTTATTGATCCTACGTTTGTATTAGAAGAAACTACATTTTATAATATGACGTGATAATTTAAACACAATTTTAATTACGCTTTAATATCATTACGACTGATATCACAGTTTTGCTGATTAGTATTAAATATATATTATATATATGTATGCGATTAAGTAAAGTGAGTTGATGCAAATAAAGTTTGAACATGTTTTCAAAAGAGCGATGCACTTTCTGTTTTTGTGGCTGATAACAGATCTGTGGCTTTCAGCACGAATATTAATGGTCGGTATTTTTCTGTTATAATGTCTCGTTTGATTAATAAGCTGTTATTTGTAATCCACGGAGATGTTACAACAGTGGAAGTTATATTTCCGCCTTTTTCAGATGAGTTATAAATTGCCCAAATCTGCTCCTATTCTCTGCTTTTCGATTTGCAATTGTTAATATTTTAATTATTGTATACATTTTTTGATTAACTGAAAAAGTAATCAAAATGACTACAACTACAGAAACCAACAACACTAAATTTACCGAAGGATCTCAATCAATTAAAGTTATTAATGATATTCCAATTGATCTTCAGATTGAAGATTTAGTTAGAAAACATAATGAATTAAACATTACAAGATCCCGTGATGAAAACTTGAAATTTGAAGGTGGTGGGGACAAGTTAGGTTTAGCTCTTTTACCTGCATCTAGTAGAAAAAGGCTTGAAGATGCTGGTCTTGATTTATCCAGTGGTTATCCAGAGGTTCCTGAAAGAGATCAAATTCCTATCTTTGTTGATCAAGCCTATGCTATCAGAGATTATGATTTTCCATATATTGAAAGAGGTGCAAATGCAGATCCCGAAAAGAAGGCTTTGCTTAGTGCTGCTACTGAAGTTATTAACTTAACCAAACATGTTGGTACTGAAATTGTTGGTTTACAATTAGAAGATTTAACTGATCAACAAAAGGATGAATTAGCTTTATTAATTGCTGAAAGAGTGGTTGTCTTTTTCAGAGACCAAAAATTATCTCCTAAAACTCAACGCTCCTTAGGTGAATATTATGGTAATGTTGAAGTTCATCCTCAAGTTCCTCATGTTACTGGTTTGCCAGGTGCAACTGTTATTTGGAATGACTATATTATCAAGAAAGGTATTAAATTAAATTTTTCTAATTCAAATTTTGCAAATTGGGATAGTAATAAATATTTAGGTCTTGGTAATCAAGGCTGGCATACCGATTTAGTTCATGAAAGACAACCAGCTGGTTACACCCATTTACATTTGGACGCTATTCCATCAGTTGGAGGTGATACTATTTGGTCATCAGGTTATGCAGCTTATGATAAGTTAAGTACTGAATTCAAAAAATTTTTAGATGGTAAACAGGCTGTTTATATTTCTGCTCATGGTTATCTTGACAGAAAAGATCCATTAGGTGGTCCAAAAAGAGTTGAAAGAGTTCATCCATTAGTTAGAACCCATCCAGCAACTGGTTGGAAATATTTGTTTGTTAACAGGGGTATGACTAGAAGAATTTTAGGTGTTTCTCCAATTGAAAGTGATGTTATCTTGAATTACTTATTTGATGTTTATGAAAAAAATGCTGACATTCAAGCTAGATTTAAATGGACTAATACTAAAGAAGGTTACGGTACATCTGCTATCTGGGATAACAGAGTTTCTCAACATAGAAATGTTTGGGATCATGAAGGTACTGAACCAAGACACGGTACCAGAGTTACATCTTTAGCTGAAAAACCATATTTTGATCCAAACTCCAAGTCTCAAAGAGAATCCCTTGGATTACCAGTCCATGAATGGGAATAAATTTTTACTATTGATTTTTATAATTTATTGTGTAAGTGGAATAAATTTTTCTTTATCTTAAAATTTCGCCTTTAAAATGAATCTTTAGCCCACGGTAAAGATCCAACGATCTAACCATTTAAACGGTATTATTTTTTTAAACTCTGATCCATTGATTACTAATTACTCAGCATTTCAATTAGCTGCAAAGGAGCTTAAAACAATTAGATCTCTCCGAGAGAAATAACAGTGGTGGTGGTGGCTCGGAGCAAATTGTTCGCTTTAGGTAATTTCTCCACAGCGATTAACAGGTATCTGAATACAGCTGCCACCAGCCGTACTTAACGATTAAAAAATTGTTTAAAATGTTGAAAATCCACAGTAGACTAACAATTTCTTACTAATGTTAATTATGTAAGTTATTAATGTATTAGCTAGAAAGCCACAGATGATAAGCTAAACTTTAATTTTTTAAAATGTTTAAAAGTAATTGTAAATTTTCAACATGCTTCAGAAGAAGATCATCTTTCCATTCAGATATAAATATGAAGACAGGTTACAATATAATTATAGAACTTCCAAATTCTGAATTGTAAATTAATACATTAATTTTTTTTCAGTACGGACCAAATAATAATGACTACAACCAAAGAATTCTTGTCCCAATTTTTCAAGGTTGATCATCCTTCGACTTTTAGGGATGACTATATCGATAAAACTGTTGATAGGGAAAGAAAACCTGAAAAAGAATCAAAATGGGCCAAATATAATTTTCTAAGGGCTTACTATTGGTATCCATCTCATTATAGTGCTTTTGAAAGAAAATTTTTAATGAAATTTGATGCTTTTGTTTTTTTCTTTTTATGTGCTTCCTTTTATACCAAATATTTGGATAATACAAATGTTGGTTCTGCTTATGTTTCTGGTTTACAAAAAGATTTGAATTTGAAGGGTAATGAGTTGAATTATTTTAACACTTGTTATACTGTTGGTTATGCATTATTTCAAATTCCAATCACGCTACTAATAACAAAACCCCAATTTGCAAGACATTTATTGTTGTATTGTGAATTAGCATGGGGTATGATGACATTAGCAAACGCATATGTCACATCAGCTAGGCAAATGTATGTTATTCGTTTTTTTATTGGTGCATTTGAGGCTTGCTCTTTTCCTGCTACTTACGTTATTTTATCAAGTTATTTAACTGAAGAAGAATTGTTTAAAAGAGCTGGATTTTATGGTGCATTTGCTACTGCAGGTAGTGCAAGTTCAGGTGCATTACAAACACAAGCAAGAAAAAGTTTAAACGGAATCAATGGATTAGCTGGTTGGAGATGGCAATTTATCATTGATGCAGTTATTACATTTGGTGTTTTTCTAATCGGATTTTTTACATTTCCAGGCACTCCATCTGCATGTAAAAAGTTTATGTTTTTTACTGAAGATGATATGATTTTTGCAAGAAAAAGATTAGAAGGTAAAATTGCATTTCCAAAAAAATTCACATGGAAGACTGTTAAAGAAGTTGTTACAACATGGCAAGTATATTTGGGCTCTGCATTATGGGTCTTACATCATATTTTATGGTATTCAAATGGTGCAAAATTATATATGAAATCAAAACCAGAGATTTACACTGTTGGAGAAGTTACTACATGGGATGCATATATGTATGTTGTCGGTATTCCATGTGCAATTTTGATTTCACCATTATGTAAATATTATGGTAAGCTTATACCTGTCAACATTGTGATGATTTCGGCTTATTATTCAGCAATTGTTTTAGTTATTTGGAATGTTAAAAATTCTGCAATAATTGGTGCTTTTTTTATGATTCATCCATTTCAAGATGGTTTAGCCCAAGTTTATTATAGTTGGATTGCAACTTTATGTAGAGATAATGTTGAAAAGAAAGCACTAGTTTTAAGCTGGGTTGAAGCGTTATCATATGGTATTAATGCATTTTCTATTCCATTACAATATCCAGTTTCAGAAGCACCAGAATTCAAAAAAGGTTACAGAGTCAATTTAGGTTTGATGTGTTTAGGTCATGTGGTATTTTTTACAATTTTGTTTCTTGATAAGTATGATAAAAAGTATTTCCCCAAAATTGCTGGTAATAGACATTATAATGAGGATGGAGTTTTTGATAAAAATGGATCAGAGAATGAAGTTGGCAGTAATGGTGCTTACCTTGATAGTGATAATGATAATTTGTTTGATACAAAAAAGAATGAATTTGGTGTTGAAGAGCTCCACGTCAGTGAAAACGAAGTAGATAATTCATCTGATAATCAGGAAACTGATGGTATACACCACAGACATATTATCCAAGTTTAGACTATTTATTTTATAAAAATTCTTAGATTTATTTATTTTATTCTTTCAATATTTAGTTCATTATTTTTACTTTTAATTTGCTATACTTAATTATTTTATTGTTTATTCATGTTTGCACTTTTAACAAAAAAATCAAACTTGTTCTACCGACATTAATTTTGTCTTTTTGATTACAGTATGAAAATTAAATTTAAAATAATATGCATATATATTTGTCGAGTATTATTAGGTATTAATGTATATACCAATAAACTAAGAAAAAATAAAGAGGTTACTTCAACGATAATTGTCAAGCAATTGCAGCTTTCAGGATGTTTTACAATAAAAGTAATTTCAATATATCGATTGAATTATCAGCTTATTTAATTGTTTGGCGAACTTTCAGAATATTTCATCCTTATTTTTTGATTCGTTCCATATTCACTTATATTAATGTATGAGATGAATAAAAGCAAAGGAAAAAGGGGAAAAAAGAAAAAACTGCCGACTGTTTTTACACATTCTTAGCTATTTTAATTTCTAATTTTTCGGATCTTATATTCAGGCATCTTCTAGCCTATGTTACTGAAAATTCAAAATTAAAGTAACGATACAAAAACATGGTTTCAATTATATATATGCATTCTGCTTTCAAACAAAAAGCCGAGTTTAAATTTCGCATAATATTGTGTGTATTCGATTATCAGTTGTGTTGTGCTCTGTGCACAATTACCGAAAACTGATAAGGGAAAAATTATGTAACGATTTTTTGTAGATGAATCTTTGAGTTTTGAGCCACACTTTTGATTTATAATAGTTGGTATATATGTTTTGGCCTACAGTGCTATAAAAGGTCAAAATATACCCCCTGATCATATAGTTTTTAAATACTATATGATTTTATTTGTGATTTAATTGTTGCTTCTACTTCTTGAGCAACAATGCCTTTTTTTGGACAATTAGGATGTTGTCGTTTGCAACTATCAAAAACAATAAGGATACAACATTCATTAAAAAGATTTAACTCTACAATTAAATCCAATCCTAGATCAAATGCAAAAGTTAATTGGAGTCATATTTTTGGATCATTAGTTGCTGGTTCCATTACTACTGGTGGTTTAGTGTATTATCAATTGACTAATAATCCACCACAGGATTTATTTCCAAATTCATCAACAACAAAATTACAAGATGTTAATGAGATTAAATATGGTGATGTTAATATTGCGATTAAGGAATTAACTGAAAAACTGGGACAATCAAAAATTACTTCAACTGAGCCTGAAATCAAACACCATAGTGATAGTTCATGGGCAACTGATCACGCTAAACCTAATGAAGCACCAGCTGCAATTGTTTATCCAGAATCAACTGAAGATGTTTCAATTGCATTGAGAATTTGTCATGATTTAAAAGTTCCAGTTGTTCCATTTACTGGTGGTACATCATTAGAAGGTCACTTTATTTCGACTCGTAATGGAATTTGTATTGATTTATCAAAAATGGATAAAATTATTGCATTACATCAAGATGATTTGGACATTGTGGTTCAACCAGCTGTTGGATGGGAAAATCTAAGAGATTATTTACAGAAATTTAATTTATTATTTGGTCCTGATCCAGGTCCAGGAGCTTGTATTGGCGGTATGGTTGCAACATCCTGTTCAGGTACAAATGCTGCAAGATATGGTACTATGAGAGAGAATGTTGTTTCAGTTACGGTTGTTTTACCTGACGGTACAATTATCAAAACTAAACGTAGACCAAGAAAATCTTCAGCAGGTTATAACTTAACTAATTTATTTGTTGGATCGGAAGGTACTTTAGGTATTGTAACTGAAATTACATTAAAATTAAATGTTAAACCAAAATTTGAAAACATTGCATTAGTGACATTTAATGAATTAAAAGATGCAGCAAATTCAGTTGCAAATTTTGTTCAAGAAGGTATTCAATTAAATGCAATTGAATTATTAGATGATAAAATGATGCATTTTGTTAATTATTCTGGTGAAACAGAAAAAAAATATAAAGAATTACCAACATTATTATTAAAAATTGGTGGTTCATCCCAAGATGCTGTTAATGTAGTAACTAAAACTGTTCAACAGATTGCCAAGAAGAATAGTTCAAAGTCATTTGAGTTTGCCACTGACGAAGAAGAAAAATTTCAATTATGGAATGCAAGGAAAACTGCATTGTGGTCAACCATTCAATATGGTAAAGAAAAAATTGATCCAAATATTCAAGTTTGGAGTACTGACGTTGCAGTTCCAATTTCTAAATTTGTTCAATCGCTTGAGACTACAAAGGAGGAGATAAAAAATTCAGGTTTAACAAGTTCAATCGTCGGTCATGCAGGTGACGGTAATTATCATGCTGTTATTTTATTTAAAGAAGAAGAACGTGCATTAGCCTCAAAGTTAGTTTCAAATATGGTTAAACGTGCTATGAAATTGGATGGAACTGTCAGTGGAGAACATGGAATTGGCGTTGGCAAAAAAGAATTTTTAATTGAAGAAGTCGGTCAATCATCAGTTGATTTAATGAGAAAGATTAAATTTGCAATCGATCCACATAAAATTCTCAATCCTGATAAAGTTTTTGCGATTGATCCTGTTAATGATAGAACTATATAGTATTATATATATTTTTTAAAAAAAATTGTATAATATAACTTTATAAATAAATAAATATATATATATAGATTAAAAGAAGAAGAAAATATCATTTATTTAAATCAAATAATTTTATCATATTCACAAAGTATTAACTTAATAATTACTATCTTCCTATTTTTGTACAATTTCGTATGATTTATACTAGTTTAGTTGCATCAGATAACAGCTCAATTACATTTAACGTACGGTAAAGTTAAAAACAGGCTAGTTAAAAATAATCGTTATATATAAATTAAAATTTCTAAGTAAAAAAAAAAATCAGACCGAAGTAACAGATAATGCATTAAGCTCACCGTTTCTTATTTTAAAAAATAATGATTGGATGGTTAGCATACCTTCGGCAGTATGAAATACGTGATCTGATTTTTCTTTATTAACAGTGAAAGGATGTGGTCTTCCATTAACTGCAAGTTCCATAAGTGGTGAAATAAATGCTTTTTCAATACGACCAGTTATTAAAGCTTCTGGATCTTTACTTTCAGTAATTTGTTTGTTAACTGCTGGTAATTGTTTTTGATTGCTCCAGATACCTGCTACAGCAGCAGCTTGAGATTCAACTCTATTAAAAAAGAATCCCGCATATGTATTGCCTACTAAAGCTAAGGTTGGATCAGCAATTGAAAATGTATATCTAAACCAGTTTAATGCATTTTCAGGATTAGAATCAACAAAAGTCTTATCTAAAAATGGATAATGCATATGATAACCACAACATATAACAATTGCATCAAAATCTTTCTCAATTGTGCCATCAGTAAATTTAACAGAATTAGATTCAGGTAAAAATTCTTCAATTTCAGGTTTATTAATAATACCTTTCGAATATGAGCAAAATGACAACCAATTCAAACCGGAAACTGGAGATCTTCTAGAAATATAAATTGAAGGATTTTCTATACTTCTTGGAAATGCATATTGAATTAAATCAACACTTGAAACTGAGGAACCAATAAATAAAGGTTTCTTAGCATTTTTAATAAAATCTGTATTTTGAATAGATTTTGCTAATCTAACTTCAACTTTATCTTTATTAATATTGGCAAATTTTAAAAGATTTTTAATGTTTGGTACAATTGGAATTGTTTTACCATTACCAATTATAACGGCATCAAAATATTGATTATACCAATTTAAATATTTAGAACCATCATTTTCATCAAGTGATTCAAAACTGATAGTTACAAGCCATTTACCATTAGATAATTTTTTTACTCGTTCAACATTCGAATTAAATCTAATATATTTTTTCAAATTTTTCTTTTCAACAACTTCTTCAAGATAATTAGCAACATCATCAGAAGATTCGAAATTTGGTAAATATTTATATTTATTATTAATTTTTTCTAATTCTTCACCAATTTTTTCATGAAAGGAATACATCATATATCTATTTGTAACATTTGTAAATAAACCAGTATAAGCAGCAGAACTTCTCCATTGATTTTTAATTTTACTTTTTAATTGATTAGATAAGGGAATTTTAACTGGATTTTCAAAACTTGAAGTTTTCAATTTTTCTTCTAATTCTGTATTAATTTCAATGTTTTTATAAATATTTTCAGGTTTATTTAAATCTAATTTTTCATTTTCTAAATCTTTTTCAAAATTTGGTAATTTTGGATCAGTATTATTTAAACCATAAGCATTTTTATTCCAAACTCCACCAATTGAGCTATTTCTTTCAAATGCAACAATTTCAGGGAAGGCTAAATCATTATTTTTTTCATATTCAGATATATCATCTAACCCAAATAAAGTTTTACCATCTTTTGTTAATCTTGAAAGTTCATGTAAAGAAGCAATACCAGAAGGACCAGCTCCAATAATTGCAACAGATTTCACATTAAATGTTGAAGGGTATGTTACAGTCATTTTTAATAAATAATATTTTTATTATTATCCCTTAGATTTTTTAAATCAAAGGAAAAGCAATAGTGATAAAAATTCACAGAACATAATAATAATAGAAACAGTTGGGGAGAGGAGATTTAACCAATATTTAAAGTACAATTTTTCAGATCAATATGGCATTCATGTGTATTATTAATTATATTTCATTATCGTACTACCTTACTATTCTTATAATTTTAAGTTGAAAATTGTTAAAAATTATAACTAATATGTGGTGGTGGTATGTGAAATGTGGCTCTCGGAGATAGCCACAAAGCTTGTTTTTTTTAGTTTATTGCATTTTCGGCAGTTATTTAAGATCGGCTAAAATTGTGGTTTAATATATATGTATCTATGTATGTGAAATTAGTTATTTAATGATGATGTGATGTGAAAAAATAGAAGAATTCTCCTTCCTAATAAGCGGATATTTATACTTTTGATTCCAACGTTAGTTTTTTAATTTATAATATCAACTTAGACATCTGATCATTTATTATTTAACGAAAAAGAATTTTGAATAGTTGTCATCGGTTGAGAACGTGATTTTTGGCAAAGGGGAGAAAAGTGCACAATTGCCATTAAAAATTTATCAATAATTTAAAACTTGCCTTATCAGTTGATCATAACAATAAATATATATAAAACCAAAAAGTTGAATATCACAGTAAAATACATACATACATACATTAATTAATTAAATATAATAAATAAACAATTAAAATAAATAATATGAATTATGAAAAACAAAAAATAAAGTCGCGGCGTTCTTTTCAATCTCTTAACTCTTAACTTTTAACTCTTAACGTGATGGAAAAAAGGCAGTTACGTGGAAGAATCAATCGCTGAATTAAAGCGGGTCTTTAATGGATTGTTCTTATTATCTACTATTTTCAGTTTAGTTTAATTTCGAATATTTAAGAACAAATTAACATACACAGAAGAATATAATGGCAGATATTGAAAAGGTTACAGATGCTCCAGTAGAGTTCATGAAAGATGGTGCACGTTTTATTCAAAAATGTACTAAACCTTCTCAAAAGGAATATTTACAATTAATCAGAGCTGTCGGTTTAGGTTTCATAATGATGGGTGTTGTTGGTTATTTAATTAAATTAATTCATATTCCAATTAGATATTTAATTGTTTGATCTATTCTTTCATTCCTATTTTCATTTCTTTTAAAAAAAATTCATTTATACTCTTTGTATCTTTTAATAATATATCAATAATACTCTATATACATATATATATGTATATATATTATGTACACACAATATAAATTCGCAGAAAAAAAACCAGAGAAATCAAAAATCAAAAATCAGAATCGCTTACGTAATATGAACACATTTTTGTAACATGTTTAACCAAATATTTTTAGTTTTTTAAAACTACATCTTTTAAGATATATCTTTGTTCTAGTGGCAAAAACTAGGCCTTTTTCTTAAAATATTTTGCTGATAACATATCTGTACGCATATGAGTTTTTCTTCATTATTGTCACAAATTACAAAGGATAAAAAACCGCAAGATAAGATAAAACCAATATCGAAATCATTACCTACAAATTCAAATGAAACCAAAAATAAACTAATAAAACAATCTACGAACAAATCTTTATTGAAAACTTCTTCAAATTCATCAACAACTTCTTATAATATTGATAATGATCCTGCAGTTGCTCGTTTAAAAGAAGCAAGAAGATTAGAGCGTGAAAAATTACAAGCTCTGAAAAATGCAAAGTCTAAACGAACAATTAAATCAAAAAATAACTCTATATCTACATCATCATCTTCATCATCATCATCATCATCAACTTCAAAACGATCGTCAAATATTCCATCTGATAGAATGTTGAAATCTTCTTCTTCACCTGTAGAAAAAAGACAAAATGTAAATTTAGGCCCCATACCACCTGCAAAATCAAGATTTAAATTTAAGCCACAACGACAATCATTGAATTCAAATGCACCAATATTAAAAAATTCACAATCATCTGCTGAACCTCCTAATTCTTCTAATACCCCAAAACTGTCTTTTAGAGATTTAATGAAAAAAGCTGAAAATATTGATAAATCATCAACTGCCGTTATTGCACCTTTTAAATCAAATATAAAACCTGATGTTAAAGAACCAAGTAAAGCATATCAATCAATCCAAAGGGCACGAATCAGAGAACAATCTCCAATTAATAGACCATTAAATACAAATTATTTTAAAGATAAAAGTATAATATCACAAAATAATAATACCAATACTCAACAAAAACCTACACGATTACCATCTTTTGCAAAACCTAATCCGGAATTATTGAATAAACTAGCAAAGAAAAAACAATATGTTTCTCAATCTGATAAAAAATTAAAACGTGCTGGTCGTGTTGGATTTGGATACCAACAGAAAATAAAACAAAATAAAGATAAAGATTCTTATGATATTGATGCAAAAGATGAAGATGAAGAAGATGATGAAAATTTTGGTTATGGATATGAAGATGAGTATGATTATGATTCACAAGATGATGGTTTTATTGTTGATGATGATGAATTTAATGCATTTAATACGAGAAAACAAAGAGAAAAGCAATATGATGATATGAGATCTCAAGGTTATAGTAGAGATGAAATTTGGGAAATTTTTAATAGAGGTAAAAAGAGAGCTCATTACAATGATACTTATGATTCAGATGATATGGAGGCTACAGGTACTGAAATTTTAGAAGATGAAGAACGTACTTTAAAACAAGCCAAATTAGATGATTTAAGAGAACAAAAGCTTCTTGAAAAGAGAGCTTTAGAAAAGAAAAAATTATTCCGTAAATAATAAAAAAAAAGGTATAGCAACTGATTTTGTTTTATTATCGATCTAAGTAATTTTAAAAATTAAAATGTTTATATTATAAACTTCACTTAGCATTTAACATCTAATATCTAACAGATATATAACTAATATAAATACATTAATAGATTTAATCACTATATTCGAATTCGTAATCATCATCATCTTCCTTGCTCTCTAAACCCTCTTCAATATCATTTTCTGTTTCTTCAGTTTTATATGTTTTAATGTACTTTTTATTATTTTCATTATATTCTTTTTCATTCTCTTTTTTAAATGCTTGTTCATTTAGATTTAATTCAGTTTCAAAATCAGCAAATTCTTTATCAAGTAAATCCATACGATTATCTTCAACTTCAGAAGAATTATCACTATCAGTAGCAGCATACCTTTTTCCTTCATCAGGATTATAAGCTAAATCCCCATCATTTTCAACAAGTTCAGGAGTGTAAGTACTAGATTCAGGCTGATTATTTAATCCATTGTTTTTTTCCTGCTCCCCATAAGTATCTATTTGTTCAATATTAAATCCACCTTGCTCAACATCCGAATCAAAATCACTTGCACTAAGATCAGACTTCATTTCAAAATTTTCAACCTCTGAACTGAATTCATCAGCATTTTTAAAATGGCTTCGTGTTCTATTCGATGCAGTTCCCTCTCTATTGCCAAATACAAATCCACCAGACGCAAAATCTTCTGAACTATTATTGTCTTCGCTTTTATCGGCACTTCCATCTTTATCATCGTCATCTTCACTCTCAAGGTCACCATGTTCATATGCCAATCTTTTTCTAATCTTAAGTTTGGTGAGCAATAGTCTCCAAGATCTTAAATTAATCAAATCTTCCCTCATTTTTTCTTCTTCTTCCTCCATATCATTTATTCCAATACATATTAACTCAACTGCATCTTTATATTCAGATAAAGTAACAATACCTTCTATTTTGGCATTTACATCCCTACGTGGTCCTTTAAAGTCAAAACCAACAACTGCAGGCGCATATTCAATGCTCATTAATTTTGCTGCCTTTTCAGCTATTTTATTTTTAATATGAACACACCCTTCAGGGATCATCCATGGTTCATATATATCAATGTTCTTAAAAGCATTTTTAGGAATGATTCCATTAATGACTGGTGGAGGTTTATACTTTTCTGTTTGAAATTCAGCATATAATCTCCCATCATCACCGTCATCGTTTTCATTATCATTATCACTTAACTGAAATTCATCTTCTGTACCTTTTTTCCCTTTTTTAATAATCTTCTTTTCACGAATTTTTAAAGGTCTTTCGCCCATTTTTAAAACACGTCCTCTCATGAACCAACCTCTGGAGCTTCTAACAATATGAACATTACTTCTTTTATATACAGGAATAAATCCATCTGATGCTTTTTTGGATTTAACTTTGTTAGATAAACCACCGCATGATATTTTCGGCATCAAAATCTCATTAAATTTTAAATCACTTTCAAGAACATAGATTGGATGTCCTTTAAAATCACCGACATTAGAAGGCATACCTTCTTTTAATCCCAACTCTTCAAATTCTATTTGCTCAAATTTGTCAACTCTATTATCTTTCAGTCTTTTTTTCGAACAAGCACCTTTAAGTAAATTTCCCCACCATAAATCCCATTTTGGTTCTCTAGTAATACGTTTTTTACGAACTTTGGCATTATATTCTTTAGCATATCTTCGAGTTATATCTCGGATACCACCGAGACGATCATAACCAACAACATACCAAGCGTTATTTCTAATAGAATTCATTGGAGGTTCAAGTTTAGACTTCCAGTTAATTACTTCAATTAATTTTTTGACCATTGGATCAATCGTAATATATTTTTTACTATCTTTATCCCAAACTTCAACCCAAAAAACTGGCCATGAACCGAATTTTTCCGAAAACTCATCATCCTTTTGAGCTTGTGTTTTGATTGCTTTATTTGTGTACGCCTTCTTGGATCTCAGCATGGAAAGTAAACTTTCAGATTGTTTCTGTGTTTTTACGCTTTTATTTTCCTTTTTTGATGGGGACGATAAACTAGTTGAGCGTTCAGTCTTCACATTATCACACTTCTTCATATTTGTGAAATCTGGTGGTTGGATTGAAAAAATTAACCTGGCAGGTAAGTTAATTGATCTTAGCAATGCAACAAACCCTTGAGCGGCAAGATCTCTCGATCCCATATGTGTCAATATTGAAGTAATAAATTTGGATTTGCTCATTTTTTGCTTTTTTGTATGCGGTATGATATTGGGGTATTTGATTTCTGTCCACGTTTTTTTATACAAAACCGGAGCTCTGGAGTCAATTCTCCACACACTTTGCCAGTATTCCATCAAATGGCGTAATAAATCAAGTAACTTCCTTGTCTTTGATTGAGCAGTAACGTTGGTTTTAATACGATGATCTTGAAATTGTTGTAATTCGTTTTTCAGCTTTAGTGGAATTTGCTTCTGTAATTTAAACAGTAATTCAGGAGCGGATAACCAAGTATTCCTTGAAACTCCATGTCCAACCATAGCAAATAGATGCATCAGATGTAACATCCTCCTGAACAGTCGTTCATTTTTGTCAACAACAGTAGCTCTTTGAACTGTTTTTTTCATTCCTCTGTGTTGCTTTATTGTTATATTGACATTATCTTCATCATTATCATCATTATTTAAAAGCGATGTTCCATCTAAATCCACATCTTCAAAATCATCAGAATCAATATCTTCGTCTTCTTCAGACTCAACAAGAGGTTCCGAGCTGCCACTTTTGAAATCATTAAGAGTATTTTCATGTTTATGTTCATCATTAGCATCATCCTCTATCTCTATCGATATATTCTGTTCGGCCTTTCTTGTTTTCATATCAGCTCTATGCTTATCGGTCTCATCATTATCGCTATCATCAATATGAATAATATATCGCTCATGTTCATCCATCTTCATTGGAGAATTTTTTTTCAATTCTCTCATTCTCTGAACAGGAGTTAATAACACTTTATTCCCCTTTTTACGTCTCTTCAAAGGTCTTTCATCCTGCTGTTCATTTGCCTTCTCTTCTTTTAACGCGTTTCGGAGCAAA
This sequence comes from Pichia sp. PB3310, assembly GCA_023629255.1. NCBI lineage: Eukaryota > Fungi > Ascomycota > Pichiomycetes > Pichiales > Pichiaceae > Pichia > Pichia sp. PB3310. The sequence goes on along the minus strand of JAMAJE010000025.1, from coordinate 102,436 downwards.
TCTCGGTATTCTGCTGGCACCTTACTCATTTTCTCCACAATTTAATGCATTTATCTTAAATTTCTACTTGTAAAAAGCAATATGCTGTCAACTTTATCTTTCTCTCTGTATAGTTTTCTTGAAAAAGGACTTTCAGAGCTTGCAATCTATAAAGATTGAAATTATCAAAGAAGGGTAATAAAGCATTTAATTTTTTCTTCTTTTAGAATGTTCGCTGCAATTTTTTTTCATGTAACTCTGAAAAATGTGAACAAGTAGAAGCACTTATTACTATTCAATTGATATTGATTATTGTTCGGAAGTTGACAATTTCAGGGAACAAAATTCCATTTTAATAGGTAAAAAGAGACAAATCTTAAACTTCCCAACTGTACCTCTTAATCCCAAGATGTTTAGAAAAGTAAGTGATGATGTACTCTTTAGGGGTATCGGTTTTGCATGTTTCACTCGACAACGTTTGAAATTTTCAAGTGGGGAAAATAAATTATTTGTATTGAAAAGTTTATCATATAATTGCAATCAAAATAAAATTTTAAATCAAGTACGACTGTTTACATATAACAATGTATATAGGAATATAGATTGTCGAAATTCTATCGAAAGTGTGAAGAATCAACTTTTAAAATCAAATCAACCATGGTATGAAAGTTTAAAATTAAAGCAACAATCAATGGCGATTAATCCAACATTTGAGGATTTATGTCAACAGAATACTCAAATATTAAACCAAATTGAAGTGAATTCAAATATCCAACAGTTTTTATTATTTTTAACAAATAAAACAGATTCAACATTGTTAGTATCAAGTTCAGAAAATAAAAATCCTTTATCAATGAAATCAATTAAGGATTCGCAATCGATAGAATCTGCATTTATACTAATACTTCATACTATTTTAAGAGTACTTAATCCGGAATATAATAATGATACTGTTGATTTATGTCTACAAGAGAATATTTCAAAATATAATTTAAAGGCAAGTGAATTATTCATAAGTAAGGAAGTTTTGAATGATTCTGTATTTGGTGATTTGATTCATAAAATTATTAAAGATTCAAGATTTCAAATCGCCACCCAGATATTGAAAATACGATTAGATGAAAATAAGGGCTGGAAAGCTAAGCATGAATGTAGAGATGATAATGTACTTACATGGATTAATTCATTATTTGAATCATCAAATACAAAATGTTTAATTCAGTTAACAAAATCTAAATTTATTCCAGATATTATCATTTATGATTTATTATTACGAAAACCACAAAATGAATTAGAATATAAGTATTTTCTAGAATTTTACAAATCATCATCAATGGAATTGAACTTAATAGATCAAGAAAAATTATTTTATTTAAAACAATTTGATAATAAATTTAATAGAAATTTAATAATACCACCTTTATTTAATAATTTTTTTCAAATCGCAATTAGATCAAATTTAGAAAATTTACCAATATTAATTGATTTATTTCTTAATGAGAATAATATTTCAAGTTCCAATACGTTAGAACAGATCAGTGAAATGATTTGGTATTTATCGTTTGACAATTCTGGTGCACATATGAATAAACCATCTAGATATTGCAATATATCACAATCAAAATTAATTAAAGCAGTTAATTGTATGACTGAAAATAACAAATCATTAGAAGTTGATGTTACGACTATGCTTGGCGTGTCAAATCTTTCATATTATAGGGATTTTCGTAAATCATTTCAGATGTTTAAAAATGCTAAAAAACAATTTGATCATTGGCAATTAGAACAATTTAAGCCAAAAGATTTTAAGAAAATTGGGATTTCAAGACAAAACGAAAATAATTTAAAAAGGTTAAATAGTGAGTTATTACATAATATTAAAGTTGATTATAATATCAAATTTTTATGTAATTCAGTTTTATTATTGGCTGTTAATGACAAAAATAGAAATGTCATATCACAAGATTTATGTAATATTTTCAAAAAAATTGAACCTGAAATTTTAATTAAGTATCCTGAAATTTGGCAATTTGTTGTTATTAAATTGAACTATCATAAAATGATGAATGAACAAATGATTGGAATGTTAATACAAGAATATTTGAAATGTCATCAAACTTTAGGGATAAATAATTATTTTGTGCTGGATTCGATTATAAATAATACTGAAAAACCGAAAACTTTAATATCATTAATTGAAAATTTGGAAATTAAAAATTTTGATGATAATAATATATCACATATAATTTCAAAATTATATAAGTTTGCAAAAAATTCAGATGAAACGGATTTAGAAACTTATGATTGTTTGAATATTGCCAGAAATTTATATAATAATGCAAGCTTTAAATCAACTAGATTAAATTCATCACATTTATTAGGTGAATCAATTTTTTCACCTGAGGAAACATATGAAAGATATAATTCGATAAATCAACATTTCAAAACCACACAATTATCAATATCTTCATTATTTGTATCTGTTTATAAACTTTTTGAATCTGGTAAATATGATTCAATCAAATGGGATAATAAAGAACCAATTGAATTTGCATTAAATGAATTTAATAAACATATTTCGAAATCATATGGTGATACCAGTGATGGATTATTATATCCTAATGATAATTTATTAACAATTTATATTAAAGTTTTGAAAAATTTAAATAAAAATGAAGAAATTAAAATATTATTAGATAGATTAGTTGATTTAAGATATCCTATTGGAATAACATTATTTAATATATATTTAGATTCATTAAATGATTGGGATAAACGTGAATTAATTAGATGTTTGAATGCTTATGATTTAAGGTTCAACAATTTAATTTCATGTGAGAATGAATTTGCTTTGAAAAAAATGAAAGAAAAATTACCAAAAATCGAAGCAAAGGGAACATTTCAAGATTTTATTTCTAAACTAGAATTTAATTGGGGAATTGTACGTCATTGGAATTGGCCTGGACGTAATAAACTTTAATGGTATAAATAAAGTTTGATATATATATATATATATATATATTTATACATATTCATATAGATAAAAAAAAGCATGTAAATAAAAGTTCATAAATTATTTAGTATTTAATTATTTTTTACTTATTTGATCGTTTATATAAACAGTTTCATAATCATCATCGCCATCATTTAATTCTTCTTGATCTATTTGAGTATTTTGTTCTAAATTTGATTCTAAACTAATTTGGTCGTTTTTTTCAGAATTATTCATTTTCCAGCTTCTAAATCTTATCATCCAAATTCCCTGAGAAATAAATAATCCAAATTCTAATGCAATTATAACGGCATATAATGTCATACCCATTGGATCGAATTCTCCAACACACATAGAAGCCATACTAAAAATTGCTCCTGAAGAATCTAATGCAAGAAAAATAAAGTTTATACCAACAACTCTACCCTGTCTTTTGGATAATTCCCAATATGGAGGCAATAAACCTATGCTTAAAAAAACTGTTGCAATTATTCCAAATATTAAATTTGGCCACTCAGTTCCATTTGCGTAAACTGGTCTTAACCAAATTGAAAATGGTATTTCCAAAGCTGCCCAAAATGTATAAAATAATGTAGTTATTAAAATTATTTTACGTTTTGGATATTTATATGGTTTATAATACATACTCTGAATCCATGCAATTGAACAAAATATAGTAAATAAATGTGGTTGAAGTTGCATAACTATGTAAGAATCTGATATAATAAAATATATTGCCATAAACACACCAGATATACACCAAAGCATCATGAAAATGGGTGGAAAACCTTCAGCATTCTTTTTTCTATATAAGAAATAAATTTGTGGTGATAGTTGTATACACCATATGACCGTCCCTATTGTTGCCAATACGGTTGATGTTGTATTTTCTAATGCCATTAACAAGAAGACAGTCAGTGGTATTAAAAGTTCAATTTAAAGAATTAAAAAAATTATCTGACATAGTTGAAAGAAAAGAAGGGAAAGATATATTCATTAATAAGAAATTCATAATTTTGTGCATAACAAAAGTGATAATGAAATATTTGCTCAAAAGGGAAAAGATACGAAACGGGTATTAAGATAGATGCGATAAGGGATAAGGGTCTTCGATTTTGTATTAATATTGAGATATTGAGCATTGATTTATAATTTATTAATTCTATCCTCTTCTTCATGTGAATTTGTGAAAAAGTTCAAATATATACATATTTTGTATGCATCAATAGTGTACTGAATCAGACTAATAGAGTTACAATAATCAAAATTCCAAACAAAAAGCTATAAAATTGCGAAACAAATTATTTTGATATATATGTAGTTTGTATAATGTCAAAATTGTATTTTAAAATGAGTATTGTGTATAAAAAAAAATAAATCTATAAAGGATAATAATGTATGATGTTTTCTAAAAGTTTCGGAAACAAGTGGTAATATCATGTTTCTTCCTTCAACACTAGTTCTTTAAGGGTTGTCAGATAAGTGTCACTTGGATCCTGTTCTTGTAACAATAACAGATATTCATTGTTGGGTCCACTAGGACCTATAGCTTTCCTGATAATATTTGCAGTTTGTGCTAATTCCTCAGGGCCCACAAAACTTCCATTTTTTAGGGTTCCAACATAAACATGACATTTGATCAAAGCTCGGCCCTCGGAATCTTGTGGGAGATGCGCCAACAGTTCGTGGGAGGATTCTGTTTTTTCCACGGTAAAAACGATTTCTTCAACAGTATAACCATCTTTTTCTCTGAAATCGAGATATTCTCTTGCAGCTTGCGCATGTTCACCTGGGATACGATACACACAACCACGCACAGTGAGTGCTTGTGCTAGCGTATCCCCTCCAATAGATAATAGTTCGAGAGCATGTTCCTCTGTAAGATGTTCAAGTTCATGAGTAAGAACGGAAGAGTGGAAGGCGCTATGGATGGATACTTCATGCGCTGGCAAAATTGTAACTACCCTTCCTTTGAATTCTGGAGTCCCTCTATTGTCATAAGAAGACTGCCAGAACCGTCTGATGTAGCCTTGAACGTGACCATTAAAACGGTGAAAATCCTGCGAAATTTCCATATGATGCAATGGTGGCTTAAAAAGAAGGGAACCATAACCAAACAACCAAAGGGGTTCTTCTGCCATAATGTGTTTATGTAATTTATCTATTGTACCCTTTTCACAAAAAAAAAGAAGAAAAAAAAGAAACCAGTTGAAACAATTGAAATAGGTTTACTTTTTCCAAGAAAATGTCTAGGAAGAATATAGAAGATGTGTAACGTATGCGTATTATATTACTGGAAAAAAAATATAAGTACGGAGTTCCCACACATCTTTCGAGCAGTTTCAAAATCCTCCACAAATGAGGCATCTCTTTCTGTTTTTGAAGTGATGAACAAAAATAATAGTATTAATAATAACAAATGTCTAATATTTAAACTTTTTATATATATATCTGACCTATTTACTGCTTCCTAAACGTCTACCTGCCCCGCGGAATATACCAGTGGTGAAACTACCAGTTGTAGATTCACTATCGGAGTTTGCACTACTACGTCTCTTAGGAGTGACCATAAACCCACGTCTTCTATAAGCTGGTGAGTTGTAATCAACTCCACTACACCTCGAAATAGTTCTCTTTAACCATTCTGGTGCCTCTAAAAATCCAGTCGAATAAAACCACGAATTTCCACTGCTATTAACTGTACCTAAACGATTGTTGTTTTTATCTGTTTCTGGTTCTTTACCTGTAATTATAGACATTAATGGACCAAAAGATTGTGTTTCTAAACAATTATAAACATAAGAAGCAGCAAATCCCAGTAATGCAAGTAAAAAACTTTCATATCCATCAACTAATAATCTAAATCCAAGTGAAACAGCTGGTAATAATGATGCTTTAATTGGCATAAAGTAAAAATTAACTTGTTGGTTATAATTCATAAGTGACCAGGTAAATGTCAATGCAGATAACAGAGCTGGACTAAGTGAATATAGCGGTGGCATAAATAAATATACAACACTAAGTATAATTGGTAAAACAATCGCAAAATAATAAATGAAATCCGGTAAATTTCTTTTGAATTTGCCTTCTTCAATACCTTTAGAAAAACTATAAACCATATAAATTTCCATCATCCCCTGCATAGCTTGTGGATTAGGAATCAAAAAACTCGTAAGCAATCTATGAATTTCAAACTTTTGCCATACATATGGAAAATAACATGTGAATGCAGTGATTGGAATTATGTGCAAGGAATTTAATCCTGCCATCACAAGGGATGTTAATGTAATGGTTCTGGTCACAGGTGGAACTGAAGAAAAAAATATCCCTAAATCAGACATGTTGGTTTGGCTAGTTATTATCAGAATATTCAATTACAGGATTACTGTTATCCCAATTGTTGCCACCGAAGATCAAAGACAGAGAAATATGCTTGTCAAGTTTTTGTAACGCAGATGAGTGAGGCTTAATAGATTTTCTTATTTTAGAGCAATTATCTCATTTACATGAAATTGCTTATCTTTAATTTTCAGATTAGCACCTTCAAACTAATGTGAGTTATAATGTCGAGTTTACTGATCGAAAAGGAAAATATGTCACTTAATTCGAATGTTTTTAGGATGTCTAGAGGAAAACGTATACTACTAATAATTGCCGTTTTGTTGATATTCACATATTGGCCATTCAAGAATTATGAAAATGATTATCTTAATCAATCTCAATTACAATCTTTCAATAATAAACCAAAACCAAATTCAAAAAAATGGTTTAAAGGACTGAAGGTTTCTGTATGTGAAGAATATACATCTTATGCGTCCAGAAAACACGAACCTTACTCCGAAGGTCCTTTAAGATTATCATTTATGAGACCACCTGAACAATGTAGGACTTTTGAATCCATAGCCGTTGAAAGCTTAATCAATGAATTTAAATTAAGGATGAAAGATAAAGATTTGTTCAGGATATTTGAAAATGCGTTACCTAATACATTAGATACTACAATTTTATGGTATGATTTTGAAACTGATATTGAAAACCCTAAAACTTTCATATCTACAGGCGATATACATGCTGAATGGTTGAGGGATTCAGCTCGACAGTTGTCTGTTTATCAAAAATTAATTCCAAAGGATCCTTTATTAGGCAAACTTATTAAAGGTGCAATTTTGCAACAAGCAGATTTTATAAGAATTGCTCCTTATTGTAATGCTTTTCAACCACCAAAAAAGTCAAAAATTTCAAGAATACCTTCATCAATTGATAATGTTGCACCGTCTCCAGATTGGGACGCCGCTTTTGAATGCAAATGGGAATTAGACTCATTAGCTTCTTTTTTAACTTTAACAAATGAGTATCTTGAAAATTCAAGTGATATAGAATTATTTAACAATAACATTTTTCTGAATGCTCTGGTCGTTATTCAAAAAATTTTGCAAAGACAATCTGTTTCGACTTTTGATAAACATGGTAAATTATCACAATTTAGCTATTCCTTTAGAAGGAATACTGATATTGGTTCAGAAACATTACCTTTAAGTGGAACAGGTAACCCAGTTAATTACGGAGTGGGATTAATTAGGTCAGCATTTAGACCTTCTGATGATGCATGTATATATCAATTTTTGATTCCCTCAAATATTCAAATGTTAGTTGAACTGAAGAAAATTATACCTTATCTAGAAAAATATAATGATCCATTAATAATGAACAAAAAATTATCAGTAATCTATCAAGAATATGTCCAAAATATTGAATCTGGCTTAAATGAATATGCAATTGTAAACCATCCAAAATTTGGCAAAGTTTATGCATATGAAGTTGATGGTTTTGGTGGGACTAATTTTATGGATGATGCAAACATACCATCATTGCTATCAATTCCAGATTTGGGTTACCTTGATAAAAATGATACAATTTATTTAAATACAAGAAAAATGGTTTTGTCCAACTCAGGTAATCCATATTTTTTAAAAGGTACCTATTTTAAAGGCATTGGTGGCCCTCATGTTGGCTTACAACATGCTTGGCCAATGAGTTTACTAATCCAAATAAGAACGAGTGATGATGATGATGAAATATTAGAGCTTTTAGAACTTATTAAGTCTACGACAGCAGGTTTGGGCCTCCTGCACGAAGGTATTCATGTAAATAGTCCAAATGGCAAGATATTCACTCGCCCTTGGTTTAGTTGGTGTAATTCAGAGTTTGGCAAAACCATGTTGGACTTGGCTGAGCGAAAACCATGGCTAATCTTCAAAGATGGAAAAGAGTTAGAAAAGATTAATATATAGTTATATGTACAACACTGTATATTTGTAACTGTAACGTATAGCTTTAGTAAGATTTGAATTATCAATAATGAAATTCATACAAAAATGTGCGGATTGTTTGATCATCATGAATTACGTGTGTTTTCAGTTTACTAAATGTTTGCATGCTCATTTTATAAAGAGAGATTTAGTGGAGATTTAAAAAACAAGTAGCCATGTCATTTAAGAAGGTGTCCTTATATTCCGTTCCTGCATTGAGAACAGAAGCAGATGAACATTTGTCAGAAGTATTTGATTCGTTTGGATATTCAGAGTCTTTTAAACTTATTGACACCAAACTTGCATTAGGGTATTTATCAGTTGCACTTGCTGCTTTAATGTATTACATAGAAAAACAATACAAAAATGATTTCACTAATAAAGAATATGTTTCTTATTTACAGATTTTAGTTGCAGGTTTTTTTATTATACAATCTATAATGTTTTTATTTGGTAAATTTGTGGAAAAGAATATTAAATATACTGGCGCCAAAAAAGGAAAATCAATCACAGTTAGCACATTCACTAAAACTAAGACGGACCCAATTTATAGAATTGCTATCAAATTGGATAATAATTCTAACGAATTCAGCATCCCCTTCAAAGACATCTTTTTTGATGATGGATTTTTAAGCATGGATGCTTTCAAGACCAAAATTGGTGAATTTTTTGAAAATATTGATAAATCTAAATAGAAAACTTGTTTTTATCATTTTTCTGTACATCACATTAATTAGTAAATTACTTAAACGTTATCCATTCCACTATACCATCTACAAAATCGCTGTAAAGAGTAGGGTAAGATCATATATACTGGTAAAAAACGTCCATATAATGGAAATGCGAAGGTTCCATTTAATCTTAAGTTGGCAATATCTACTGTCCTTTGAGCTAATTTGATAACGTCGATTACAGGTGCCAAAAATTCATTCACTTGGACATCTGAAAATAATTGTGAATTCAATTGTCCTGGCAAAATAATTGAAAATATCGAGTTTTTGTATTCTTCATTTAATGAATAAATCATTGGTAAAAGTGCATTTTTGGTTCCTGCATAAATGCCCAGATTTTTAGGTCCTACAAAACCAAGAACTGATCCAACGACAATAATGTGTCCATTGCGTTTAGATAAATATTGTTTTATTAGTAGCAGATGAGAAATCCAATTAACGTTTATAATTTTGTTAATTTCTATATGACTCAAAGCATTTATTGGATTAAGTTGTCTCATACCAGCATTGCAGATTAATACATCAATTTCTTGTAAATTCAGTTTTTCAATTAACTTTTCTAGATTATCATTTAAATCAAATTTAAAAAATTGGACTTTTTCCATGTTTTCAAATTCCATATGTGATTTAATATCAATGGCTATCACTTTTTTGATATCATTGCATTCTGTAAACTTTTTCACCATTTGAAAACCTAAACCATCACTTCCACCAGTAATTAAAACAACCTGATTTTTAGATTTAACATTCTGAAAGTTATATTGTAAATTGAAGAATCGGCATATCCATAAAAGATCAGTTATTATTGCAAGTTTAAATGATAATACCTGAAGATATACAAAAATCCAAGTACAAAATGGATGAAAAATCGTCCATAATAAGAAATAAACTAATGTATCTAAATTCAGTCCTAATTGAACAACTAAATTGGAAGGTGAAAAATATCGTATCCAATTCATCTTTGTTACTTCGTACAGATTGTTAAACTGAAAAAGGGAAAAAAATCTGGTATGAAAAAGAGGTAAGAGTTGTTTTTGTAATGCACCGCGTTGACAGGTTTTTAGTTTACTTAGTTCAATATATAATATATACTACTTAAAATTTAAAATACACTAGAAATTAATCAGTTTTTTTTTATATTATTATACATAAAATAATTATGCACCTTTATCAACACTTTTGTTAATAAAAACACCATCTAATTTGGAATTGTGCACAGTGTTTGGAGCAAATTTTCGAATCATACGAATTTCATCCGCAGCATAACCAGGAATACGAATATTCCAATTCCTTTCAAGGTGCAGTTGAACATCACGAACATCCAAATTATCTGAATGTCTATGTCTAGCCAATCTACTAGCAAATGAAGTAACCGATGTCACAAATTCATCTGCTAAATCAAGTAGTAATTCCTCAACATCACCGTCGATATTGATTTCAGTTTCACCTTCCTCACTTGCGACTGATGCCACCAATTCTTTTAATTTTCTTTTATTTAAAACACGTTCCCCTTCAATTTCAAATTGTTGTGGTTTAACCATGACTGGATTGGATAATGCAGGCGCATTTAATGCATTACCACCTAATATACTTGGCCTGTTATTAACTTTAACAGAGACTGGATTTTGTGTTCTAACATTCAAATCATCAGGTATATTCAAGTTTTGGAATTTAGCACGTTCACCAACATCAGAGTATCCACTCATAGTTGTAGCTGTTTGCGGGGAATCAATTTTACCTGGTTTACTAGGAATAGAGCCTGCGCTTGTCGTCATATTTGCATTTGCACCAACTTTTTGTTTTTTATTAGCAGCATCTAAATCTGTTGTACTTGCTGATCTTTTAGCATCTAACTTGGAAGCTTGCTTTTTAGGAGCATTTTTTTTAGGTGCAGTTTTGGTGTCCTTACCCTTTGCATTTGTAGTTTTTGCCGAAGAGCCTGCTGAACCAGGAGTACCTGCACCATTATTCAGTTTCATATTTGGAACACTAGCAACAGAAGTTAAAGACGCTGGTTCACCTGATGGTGTGGTACCGCTGTTTACAAACCCAGAAGCGGTATTCGTTAAAGAATTGCCCTGCATTTGCCCCATTGAAGGGACACCTGGTTGAGATTGGGTTTGTTGCATTTGTTGCATTTGAGGAGATGCGGTGCCTGTATGGTTTTGCTGGGTCAGTTGTTGTGCTTGCTGCTGAGCTATCTTCAACTGAGTAGCAATTTGATGAGTGACTTTTCTACAATGTTCTAATCTTGTTCTAACCTCTTGGTCTTTCTCTAACAGTTGTTTCTTTGTATTTTCATCAATATCTGGTTCTGCTAATCTTTTTTGAATTAACGTCAGGTTTTTCTTAAATTGTTCAGACATTGTAATAACTTGCTGGTATTTATTTAGTAATTGCTGTCTTTTTAATTGTAATTGTTGAGCAGGAGTTAACGTAACCATGGATGATGAATCAAACCTAGAATTTTGTTGTGGGATTCCTGTAGTAGTAGCTGCATTAGGATCTAATGCATTGATTTGTTGAGACAAGGTCCTACTTTCCTGTGATTGTGGTGTCGAAATTTGTACTGGTGTACCTGCATTCATATTAATATTATTGATACCATTAATGTTACCGGTAGGAATTTGCATTGGTGCCGGTTGTGCTAACGGAACATCTGTAGGTATTTGGTTTGATGTAGCCATAGGAGCTTGTGGTTGAATTTGTCCTTGGGCTGGTACTCGTGCTGTAACTTGATCTTGACCCTGAATTTGACCTTGTGGTTGTATTTGTGATTGTCCTTGACCTTGACCTTGAACTTGACCTTGAACTTGACCTTGACCTTGAACTTGACCTTGTCCTTGAACTTGACCTTGTCCTTGAACTTGACCTTGACCTTGTGCTTGAGCCTGAGCTTGAGCTTGAGCTTGGGCTTGTTCCTGTTGTTGCTGTTGTAATAACCTTTGTCTTCTAGAATAAGTGACCAAAATAGCTTTAATTCTTTCAGCTTTAGCCATATGTGCTTGACCTTCAGGCGTAGTCAATCCAGCCCTTTCAGCAGCTTCCTTTTCAATACTATATTGACGGAGGTATTGACGAGCTTGCTGATGAATAGCTTGGAAACTTACTCTGTTTTGCTGTCCACCTTGTTGGGGTTGCTGTGCAGTCTGTTGGCCACCTTGTTGTGCATTTAGTTGCCCTTGTTGCTGATCGCCCTGTTGATTCTGCATGACTACTTGTTTTGCTTTAAAAGCTTATCGAAGAAAATAATGATTATAATATTTGTTATGATATGTAAGGTTTTTAAAATTCTTATTTAACACAACACAATCACACTGATTTATCTCGCAGAAAAACCTCGACATGAATTCGCAACTTTTATTATACTACTTAACACTCAATTTAATTGATTTACGTAATAATCGCTTCCATGTACTGTTTGTTTGTTCTTTTTTTCTGTTTCTGACGATAGTAGTTAGTGAACAATATGTTAGACTTAAATTCTACACCAAGATTAGACCAATTAAATGAAGCAAAAAGAGAATCTTTAAATAAGGTCGACAACTACGCTTTAGATTATAATATTTTCTTATTTAAAGGAATGCAAGAGACAATTGCGAGTAACAATGAAAAGTTATTATCTATTCTCAAAAGTCTTTTTGTTAGTATTCCAAAAGAATATCTTGAAATTATTCATAATCCAATTGATGAAAAAACGGGAAAGTTATTACCTACTACTACGTCTCAATTACAAAATAGATTATTAAGTTTACTTATCCAAGAAAGACATAGACGTGATATCGAAAATTTGAATAAACAATTTGAAGATAAGATAAAATATGTGCAATTAGACGATCCTCATAAATATGAAATAAAATCTTTATATTTTAAAACATTCTATGAAGGAAAAGAAGATTATCAAGAACAGTTTAATAGACTTGCTTTACTGCAATGTTTAGAATATGATTTTGAACATGTTATAGATGAAGAATCCGATTATCAAAATGATGATGATTTAATTGACCATTTTTGTGATGAAGCAATTTTAAGTTTTAAACTCGATGATTTTGAAAATGAAGAAAGTGTTTTAGGAAGTGAAATTGTGAGATTTATTTTACCACTTGCATCTCAGGCGATTTTATCAAATGATGACGAAGAAGAGAACGAAAATGATTAATATGTTACATTTATAAAATTACTACATTGTTCATAATATATTTCGACTTCATTAGTGAGTATTTTACAACTTATAATATTTCTATTTAGTTAGTAACCAAATCCTTGCTCTTAATTTTGAAAATAATCTGTCTTTTATATTCATCTTTGCCTTGGGATTCATGTGCTTTTAAAATAGCTTTACCAGGCATATCATTTATCAAGCTAATGTTACCACCTGTTAAACAACCAATTAATTTACTTTTCAGTTTATAATCATCAAATAAGCACCTTATTTCAACAACTTGTTTATTAACTGTAATCAAAACTTTTTCTTCGCAATCAAAAGATGCATTATCACATTTCATTCCAAACCAAATAACTTCATCTGTGCATTGAATGTATTTACCTTTGAAATTCTTCATCCTTGTACAAAATTTTGAGTAAACGACTAAAATTTCAGATACATTTTCAGTTTGATTAGGAAATGGGAAAATTGCAATCGGTATATCATTTTTTAAAATATCCTTAATATCTAATTGATTTAATCCAACTGCTCTAATATCAGATAATTTGGATAAATTCCAAGTGGCATAATTATCAATAATATGACCAACTGCAAAATTATTTGCATATACAGTTTTTAACGTTAAAATGTTGTGTTGAGCTTTGAATGATTCCCAGCTGAATTTCCAATTTTTAGATTTCCTTAATTCAGTATAATTCACTAATTTATTATTCCATGCAAATAAATGTGGACAACCAGAATGGGAGATTGAACTTTGATAACCAATTGTAAAATCAGTTATAAATCTTTTATTTTCATCAAAAACGTTTATATCACAAGGAGGTAATTCAGATTTATAAGTTTCAAATAATTTTTTGATTGACAATTTATATAGTGATTCATTTGAGATCCAGATAACAATTTCATTATTCAAGACTTGAAGCTTCTTAACATGATTTATTTGATGAACCTTACGGAAACTTTGAGAATTATTTATTTTCCCAATAAAAATACCAAAGGAAGTACCAATAATACACAGTTTTTCAGATTTTAAATTAAATTTATATGTGAAATAATCACAACAAAGAACATCGCAAAGTATAGGTTCAAAAGCGGGAGCGATATTATCAATTTCGGAATTCAGTAGTATTTTATTTTTTAACAAATTAAATTCATCAGGAATAACGCTTAAATTAAAAGGGTGATAATTTTCAGATTTAGAAACGAAACTATTCATATTTAATATTTTTAAATTAATTTTTGAATTAATTGAATTATTATTCCAAAATTCCAATTGTAAATTTGTTAAATCTTTTAAGAATTTATCTAAAATAGCAATTGTAACATCATTTACTTTCCTGAAAGTATATGATTGTTTGTTTCCAATATCTTTTATTATTATAATTTTATAAGTATGTTCAATGAAAGTTTCAAACTGAAGATATTGAATTGGAATTGGAGGTTTTAATAAAGAATATTCATCTTTTTTATTTAAACTTATTGTATTTGATTTAAATGAAAATATAGTTAAATAATTATCAAATGCAGCAATTAAACAATTTGACCAATTCAAATTACTTTTAATTTCTAATTTAATTGGTTCTTTAGATTTCCTTGATTCATTAAAAATATCTACCATTTGAAATCTTGAATAATCAATCTCTGAATTAAATGATAATTTTTCATTGAAATTTATCTTTTTTTGTAAATCTGAAGTAGAATCACTTATATTGTTTATTTGTTTAACAATTGAATGTAAATTATTTGCCAATTCAAAGTTTTTAAAATTTTTAGTATTTTTATACACAGATTTTATTCTATCAAATAACAATGCAATTGATGTGAAAAGTTTAATAAAATAAGAATTGAATAATTCAATCGGAGAAACTGCCGATCTATTTGATTGATTTTCTAAATCTTTTTTTGAAATTCCTAGAATTAATTCTCTTATATCTTCATTACTTGAAAATTTTGATAAGAAAACAGTGGAACCAGAAATATGACGATATTGTGAATTTAATTGCTTAAACCAATTGTTTAACAATTTCAAAACTTTGGTATCATTAACAAAAAAATGATCGTCAAATAAAGGTTTTAATTTTTTAGTTATTAGTTTATCTAAATAATAATAAAAATCTGATAATACTTCAAAAGTTTTATCATAATCAACACTTGATAAAACACCCGTATCTTTTAATTCTATACCATAAATAAATATTAATCTATGTAAATTAAATCTAATTTTTTTCAAATTTGTAAATATTTCAAAAATAAGTGATTGTATATCAAATTCTAGTTTATTCCATTCTTTATAAAATTTCCCTTCTTCCGCAGTTAATTTCCAAAATTCTGCATAACCTTGATTTGTAAAGGAAACTAAATCGTGCAAGTTTGATTCTGGCCTTGAATTAAGGATAATCTGCATATCTAATGGTAAGTTATTCAAATCAATTATTGGTATACTTTTTCTTTTCATGGATAAAGAAGTTTGAGAGATTTTTTTAGATATAGAAGTTGGAGAATCAAAAATGCCTGACTGATCTGTTGGATAATTCGAGTCTATTGGAGACATCATATTTTGTTTAAAAAAGGAAAATTGAGTATCTGATTCAAATAATAAATTATCAAAATCATTTTGATTAGAGGAGAATGATTTTTCCTTTGGTGATGGAATTATTGGAGTTTTATTGAATTCATAACTATAATTTATATTTTCAACATTATTTAAACGATTTTTGGAAAATCTTCTTGTTGGAGAGGAAGTAGATTTTTGACTTTTAGGCGATGAAGAAGACGATACAAATCTATTGCTACTGGGTTGTTTATAAGGAACATTCGGAATGACAAAAGTATTTGTTGAAGAAGTGAAAGAATCATTTATACTATCATCGTTTATTGGTGATATAATTGAAGAAGAACTTGATAATCGATGTGATTTATTAAACGGGCTGTTTAAGGAAGGAGTTAAATCAATATCCAAGGGTGATAAATCTGATGGAATTAATTTAGTTTTAGTAGGTTTCATGGATGGAGACGGCGAGTTTGATTGTAGTAATTGGAAATATTTGGATTGTTTATTTCTTATTGGAGTCCCTGGGTTCCCCAATGGGTCAAATGTTTCATCCATAATAGAACAAAATTAGCAATTAAGTTTTTTATTCCAATAAGAAATCAAGTTAATACAATAAATGTTTAAAATTGATTCAATTGTAAATAAAATTAAGGATATCAATAACGATTATATATGTTTTTGTTATATCATGATATGTAAATTTATTCGCAAAAAACATGCATGTCGCCAGACGATGTTTCCTAATTGGGAAAATTATGAATTTTAGCTTTTTATGTGTAACTTTGAATCTATAAGTTAACTAATTTTAACCTTATTGTCATTTGGATTCTTATACAAGAAAAATTACAGGCATTGGTATATTTTAATGTTAATTTACATGGCTTATAGCAATCTTTTAAAAATATGTTTTATTTTTCTTTTTTGATCTCTCGGAGAAGTGTACAACTATAAAAACGGTTTCCAGACAATACATCATTGATTGCCAAGTTACTAGGTTGAATTAAGCTGAATGTTCATTTATTATCTTTTATTAAGCGCATTTGATCTTATTGTAATATAATAAGGCGGAATTAAATCATATGAAGTTCAAGTAAATTTAATAAACTGGTATCCCGTCTTAAATTATTAATTTCAATAATGTGGTACACACATCTTATGATGCAAACTCAATGACGTGAAAAAATGATATAAATAATATATAAGCAACTAAAAATAGTACAGCTAGCAATTAAAAGTTATTACATAGACAAAGATAATGACTATATATCAGAAACTTATTTGAAGATGAAGAAATAAATAAAGAGAGAAGAGAGAAGAGAGAAGAGAGAAGAGAGAAGAGAGAAGAGAGAAGTCAAAAAAAAAAAAAATTTTCTTATTTATTTATTTATTTTTTTACTTTAATTTTTCTTAAAAAAATTTTTTCGTTCTTTTTTTTTTTTTCCGTATAAATACTGATGGATATTCCCAGTTGGTTTATATCTTGATTCATACCCTGCTTTTTCTTGATTTCTCTGGGATTCCTGGCACTCTTCTGTTGGTCGGTTGTTTGGGCCCCTTTTTATTCTCTTTTCTAATCTTCTAACTTCGACCTTACGCTTTTTTGCAAGTCCCATATATCCTTTATTCAAATAATGAGCTTATTAAACACCGCAAATGCTTCTGCATATTTAAAAGAATATCCACAAAAAGATGGTTTATCTGTCTCTGAATTAATGGATTCAAGAACCAATGGTGGTTTAACTTATAATGATTTCCTTGTTTTACCAGGTAAAATTGATTTCCCATCTTCTATTGTCTCTTTAGATTCAAAATTAACTAAAAATATTACTTTAAGAACTCCATTTGTTTCATCTCCAATGGATACTGTTACTGAATCTGCAATGGCAATTCATATGGCTTTATTAGGTGGTATTGGTATTATTCATCATAATTGTACCCCTGAAGAACAAGCTGCAATGGTTAAAAAAGTCAAAAAATATGAAAATGGTTTCATTAATGATCCAGTTGTTATCTCTCCTTCAGTTACTGTTGCTGAAGTTAAACAAATGAGTAAAACTTTAGGTTTTACTTCTTTCCCAGTTACTGGTATGTATTATATTATTATCAAAATTTCAATAATTTCAGTTTTTCTTTCTAATTTGATTCATTTTTGATGTCACTATTTTTTTTTCTTACATGATGATTAAACAAATTTACTTTCGTTCTACCGATTGTGATCAAACGATCTTGTGGATTTCTTATTTTTTCTGATTAATATTTTAATATAGTGATTATTTGGAAAATAAATCAAATTTTTTATTATTCATTTTAATCAATAAACAAAAATACTAACAATCAATTTATGATTTCTTCCATTTTTATTTTTATTTTTTTTATTGTTATAGAAACTGGTAAAGTTGGTGGAAAATTAGTCGGTATTATCACTTCAAGAGATGTTCAATTCCATGAAAATGTTTCTTCTCCAGTTTCTGAAGTTATGACTAAAGATTTAGTTACTGCTAATATTGGTATTTCATTATTAGATGGTAATGAAATCCTTAGAAGTTCTAAAAAAGGTAAACTTCCAATTGTTGATAAAGAAGGTAATTTAGTTTCTTTATTATCAAGAACTGATTTACAAAAGAATCAAGATTATCCACTCGCTTCAAAATCTGCAATCACTAAACAATTATTATGTGGTGCTGCTATTGGTACTATTGATTCTGATAGAGAAAGATTATCTTTATTAGTTGAAGCTGGTTTAGATGTTGTTGTCTTAGATTCATCTCAAGGTAATTCTGTTTTCCAATTAAATATGATTAAATGGATTAAAGAAACTTTCCCTGCTTTACAAGTTATTGCAGGTAATGTTGTTACTAGAGAACAAGCAGCTTCTTTAATTGAAGCAGGTGCTGATGGTTTAAGAATTGGTATGGGTTCAGGTTCTATTTGTATTACTCAAGAAGTTATGGCATGTGGTAGACCACAAGGTACTGCAGTTTATAATGTTACTGAATTTGCTAATAAATTTGGTGTCCCATGTATCGCTGATGGTGGTATTCAAAATATTGGTCATGTAACTAAAGCACTTGCTCTTGGTGCTTCATGTGTTATGATGGGTGGTATGTTAGCAGGTACAACTGAATCTCCAGGTGATTACTTTTACAGAGATGGTAAGAGATTAAAGACTTATAGAGGTATGGGTTCCATTGATGCAATGCAAAAAACTGATACCAATGCAAATGCATCAACTTCAAGATATTTCTCTGAAGGTGATAAAGTTTTAGTTGCTCAAGGTGTTTCTGGTTCTGTTTTAGATAAAGGTTCAGTTACTAAATTTATTCCATACATTTATAATGGTTTACAACATTCTTGTCAAGATATTGGTGTTAGATCTGTTGATGAACTGAGATCCGCTACTGCTTCTGGTGAAATTAGATTTGAATTCAGAACTCCATCTGCTCAATTTGAAGGTGGTGTTCACAACTTATACTCTTACGAAAAGAGACTTCATAATTAAGCTTATTAAAATTTTCGCTTTATTCTGTTAAAATAATACTTTTTATGTATATCTAATATTTTTATATATAAAATTTTTGTTAAATAAATATTTTCTAGTCATTCTAATCTTAATCGATATCATAAATAGAGTAAAGCTAAAATTAGTGTGTGAATACTTGATGTTTCAAAATTTTTTTTCTATTTTTTTCGTTAGTATGATTAGACATAGATGATGGCTAAAAAAATTTGATGAACAAATAAAAAACATTAAACACGGTTAAAATTAATTTTTATTAATAAGGAACAATTAATGTTGATTTTATATAGGAGATATAGAAGTATTAAAGTTATAAAACATTTAAACAGTTTCTAAGATAACATCTTTGAAACCAGCAGCAACTTTCTTACCCTTAGAATCGACAGAAGCTTCACCATGTAAAGATAATAAGTTACCTAAGTCGAATTTTGGTTGTTTTAATAACTTAACCTTTCTAATGTGAACGTTTTGTAATGGAAGGATACCTTGAGTTGCCTTTTCAATTTCATTACCAATAGCTTCTGGGATTAATTTACCAGTTAATTGAGCTAAAGTAGAGTTAGAAACTTCCTTAGTCATAATTTCAATCATTTTCTTTCTAACTTCTCTTAATTTAGAAGATTGAGCATAACTAGTCTTCTTAACTTGGTTAGCTTGTCTCTTAGTGAAAGCAATTGCGAAAACTCTAAGAACGTAATCATCAGCGGTCTTAACAGTAACATTTGCTTCAACAAGGGATTGCCACTTTCTAACAAGGGACTTTAATTTATCAGTAGTGAAATCCATACCGTGGAAATTAGTTAATAAATTCTTACCTTGAACTTCATCAACTCTTAATTTAACCTTCTTGTAAGCATGATCTTCAGAACCTTGTAAATCAGCTAAGTTAAATTCGAAAACTCTACCTTTTAAACCATCTGCTGCATTCTTTAAACCAGTTGATTTGTTAATTAAAGTCTTACCTGCATCTCTGTGTTCAAAAGTGGTTGGAGCTTTGATATCATACCATTCTTTCTTGGTGAATGGGTCAACAACTCTCTTCTTAAGACCTTTCTTACCTTTGGATAATCTCTTATTCTTACCGATTGCCATGATGAGTTCTGGTGATGGAGAAAATAAACAAATTCAAAAGATTATGGTATATTCTGGTAACTAATACTAAAAGGAAAAAAATCTATGAAAAACTATTCAATAGTGTATATTCCACAGTATCGTACAGAGACGCTCACACTCACACTCACTACACAACACAAAGACACTGTCTCTGTTCCAGAGTAGTTCACACTCAGCGAATGTGCAATCTCTCTCACTGACAAAAAAAATATGAAAATAAAAAAATTTTAAAGATAGAGCGGGTTACCTATTTGGGAAGTCTTCAACTGGTTTTTGTGACTGTGTTTTTTACATTTGTTAGACCTCCGCGCACCGCACCATGTAAATATGAAAAATATGATTTTTGGATTTAATTGAGAAACCGTTTTTTTTATTTTAAATTAATGAAATAAATTAACAAAAAAATGAATAAAAATAAATAAATAAATAATTTTTGGGCAAATCACGTGCAATCGATACGACATTATTTGTTGTCATGAACGTACGACAGTGAATTTGTTTTGTTTACATTTCTCACGAAATCAGATAGCTGGGTTCTTGAGGATTTTATGCATTATCAATACTTAACTCAAATATTAATGATTGTGACTTATATAATCATACCAATAACATTCTAGATCAAAAAACCGTTACTGGTAATTTTTTAAATTGATCATTGCTTGATTATTTTGTATCCTTTTTTTACTTCATCAAATTACTTTCATTAAACCCCAAAAAATTATGGACGATTATTACCAACACGAGAAGAATACGGTTACTTTAAAAGTTGGTCTCATAGGTGATGCACAAGTTGGTAAAACTTCTTTGATGGTGAAATATGTAGAAAATTGTTTTGATGAAATTTATACACAAACTTTAGGTGTAAATTTTATGGAAAGAACAATTAATATCAAAAATACAGAAATTACATTTTCAATATGGGACTTAGGAGGTGAAGCTGAATTTACTAATATGTTACCATTAGTTGCAACTGATGCAGTTGCAATTTTATTTATGTTTGATTTAACAAGAAAATCGACTTTAAATTCTATTAAAGATTGGTATAGACAAACAAGAGGATTTAATCGTACTGCAATTCCATTTTTGGTTGGCACAAAATATGATGTTTTCTATGAACTACCAATTGAAGAACAAGCAGAAATTACAAAACAAGCAAAAAAATATGCTCATGCAATGAATGCACCATTGATATTTTCATCTACTTCTGCATCAATTAATATTCAAAAAATTTTCAAAATTGTTATTAGTAAAGCATTCGATTTAAGATTAAAGATAGCAGAAATTACAGATATTGGTGAACCAATTTTATTATATCAGGATGTTTGACTAAACAAATGCAATAATTTCTTTCATTAATAAGTCTTTTTTAAAACTATTAAGAATTTCATCATCACTGATATTAAGACGAACTAATCGATCACGTTCGATGTTTAATTGTTGCATCATTAATATACCATTTTCTTCAAGGTCTTTTAAAATAAATAAACTTGCATTAATAACAGATCCTGACATTCTTTGATTACCAGCACCAAATACAATATCTAAGATTTGTAAATCTTCTTCGGCAAGTTTATTTTTCATTTCAGTGAATAATAAAACTTGAATTTGATTATTTAATTCATCATAAACATCACCAACTAAGACCTCGGCAACACCAGATCTTTTCTTTCTCAACATAATTGATGCCAATACCAATTTACTTAAAAACGATAAAGAATTCAAATACCCACTAACAGGAGAACTAGATATTTCATTCACAGCTTTCATAATATGCATAATTGTAACAGTATATTTACCATCTAATTCTTTCCTTTCAACTTCGCTTTTATTTATAAACTCCGTCTGTGCAATTTCAACAGCTCTAATACAAATCATTAATGATCTTCTTGCATCACCACTAACTGATGCAACTTTTCTTGATGCAAATTCAATTGCATCTTTTGCTATTAATAATTTATCATCGGTTTGGCTTAATTGTTCTAATCTATGTTTAATAATTTCACTTAATTGTGTATATGAATAACTTGTAAATTGAATTCTTGACAAACCTAATCTTGATGAAATTTTATTTGTTAATAATCTTTCAGGTAAATCCATTGTATTAGCAACTGCAATGACTATTAATTTAGAATTTTCATATGTTGGCCAATTAAAAAAATTGTACATAACTGCTTGATTTTTTGTAACGATTTGATCTAATTCATCCAATAATACAACTAATGGTAACCTATCAGAATATGAATCATCGTCGTTATATTCTTTATTTTCATTGTTTTCAAAGTGTTGTTGTAAAAAACTTAATGAATTATTAGTTGATGCTTTAGTGTTTGATATTTTCTGCCATAGTATTTCATATGATTGCTGTGGTTTAATTAATTTTAAACCATTTATTTCTAAATAGTTAAACTTTTTAATACCATTACTTTCAATTGTCATTTTGGCAGATAATTGTTTAATAACCTCTCTTATAGTGGCCGTTTTACCAACACCTGGGGTACCACTTACATAAATACAACAACCTTTCTCGGAGGTAACTGCACTTTCTAAATTATGATATAATGAATAAAATTCATCTTCTCTACATGGTAACGATTTGAGTTTTGTTCCTGTACCTAAAATTTTCTTTGCTTTTATTAACATTTTTGTAGTTGAATGCTCTTCACCAGTTAAAATTTGTAAATCATTATCAATATATGGCAATTCTGGTACCATTATTTTGGAACGTTTTTTATATGCACGTTTAGGTGGACTCCTCTGAGTTTTTTTCTTTTCAGAACTGTAATATCGAATGTCATTGTCATCATCTTCATCTTGGACGACAAAATCATTCAATGAATCATCTGAGACTAATTCGCTTTCATCTGATGATTCATAATCATTGGTAATTTTAGTCGATTTAGTATAAACTGGAGCTTCAACAATTTCTAAATCATCTTCACTATCAGAAACAATTTTTTTTATGCTACGTTTCTTGGGAATCTTATTTTTCAATGGCGAAAGAGTATTAGCTTTGAAAATTGCAGTTTTTGTTGGACTTTTATTTTTCAACGTAGGCTTCAATGTTAACATTTTCAATGTATCATAAAATTCATCTTTATTTTCCTTAAATGAATCATACATAGTGTTCCAATCAATCAAATCAGTAAAGTAAGTAGTTGAATCATCTGTGAATCTACGACATATAAAAATACTTTCATTATTTTCTTTGCTTGAGTTAATGTTATCAAATATTTTTTTCAATTGTGGTAGTCCAACAATGTTATGTTTATATAAAATTTGATCCAATTCGAGAGAATCCATAGAAGGAGTTAAAAATAAATCATTGTCGGTGTAACTGGTATTATTCGGCAATGATGGTAAATATTTTTCCAAATTTTGATTATATTTAATAAACCATAAAATCTTAACCACAAGATATTTATCCACACCAAACATAATATCTTTAATAAATCCCAATCCGGCTGCTTTTTCCTCTTGATTTGAATTCAGATAAAAGGATATGCAATCACCTTCATTGATCTCTAAATTGTCTATTGATCTACGTAATGAAATCCCAGATCCTCTATTCTGTCCAACATGTCGACGTCCAACTTTTTGGTCAAACACAATTTCCCAACCTTTTATATCTCTTTCCTTGGTAGCCATAACCGATTCAATGGATCGATGTATATTTCTAATTGTTTTAAGATTATTTCAAGGACATTGATCAATTTAAGATTTAAAATTCATGTCAAAACGGAAAAAAAAATAAGTATTAAATCGCGATTGATTTCCCGTTTCAGTCTTATTTTTTTTTGCTGCTGTTCCCTGATCCCTGATTTTAGATTAAGCATTAAGCATTGAAAATAATTGATTACCTCTCCTGTAATCTTAGTTTCCTGGAGTGATATAGAAGATTTTTGATAATCAATAGACAGTTTTGATATTTTCAATTGAAAATATTTTTTACATGAAGAGGCGATGCTGTGGACTTATATTAAGTATTATTCACAGTTACCTTTTGTAAACCTTAGCAAACGTGCTAAATTCATATTCTTGTTGAGGTTAATAACATTGTTAACTTCAATTATTTTTGGTGGATTAATTTTGGGATATAATGCTAATACACTTCCATTAACAATTTTGAATTGTCGACATACAGATTTAGCAAATGGTTTATATGGGGCTTTGAAAACTAGTACCAACGATTATCGAAATTTTATGACAACTGCAGAAATAAAGCTCCTTGCAAATTACATCGAGGACCAAATCCAGAATACTCCTGAGCAAATTAAAATGGGATTATATTCTTCATGCTCAATAAATTATAATAATCAGGATTTTCAATTTCCCGATGGTCTTGATTTTATGGATAGCGCATATAAATTAGTACCACTAGACATACATCAACCTAATATTACTATTAAATGTTTTCCTAGAAATAAGAACACTGCGTTTGATTACAGAGGCGACCTTTCACGTATTGGATTAAATATTATATTATCATATGCTTATAATGCAGTTTTTCAGAATGATCAGACACAGAATCAGATATCTAGTTCAAATTTTGAATATGTTTCTGACACAAGTTATCGTGATTTATTAAAAATCAGAGGACAAGCACTTGATGATTACATAGCATTAGTTGCAACTACTGTGGCCATTGAAGTTGTCATGTTTTTAGGTTCATTTATTTATTATTCATTGAGAGGAAATGAAATGGATGATAGTAAAATTCCAACAATAATTAAAAATATATTTGCAGTATTAGGTGCTGCAGTATTGCTTATTACACTTTCTGCATTTATATTAATTGTTTGTGAAATTACAGCAGTTCAAGGTGATGTGGAATTTGAACTTTCCACTTATGGGATATATTTAAAATATGGTGTAAAGTTTATGATCATATCCGTCTTTTGGGTAATTTTTGCATTTATTTGTTTTGCACTTTGGTCAGGACCCGTTTGGTGTAATAGATCAATGAAATCTAATACAATAAAAAATGATCAAATCCCCTTGTCAATGGAAGCATATGAATACAATTATGATTATGTAGATGAAGTTAATAATAATGCATATGATGAAGATATTGATAATTTATCAAATTTCACATCAACAAATCCTTTCCGTGATGATAAATCAACACTGATAGGAAATAAGTTTGAAGATTTTAAAGAATACACGAGGACTTCATCAACAGATTCGGATGAAACACAACAAGAAATGAAAAACAATAACCATTTAACTACAACAGAACATGAAATTGAAATGGATCAGCTTCTTAATCCATTTAATCAAAAAGATGCAATAATATCAAACCTTGCTTTAAATACAATGGCTGAAAAAGGAGGGAATTTAAAAAATCATAATAGTAAGACCCCTTTGAAGTCAAAACAACTCACAAATAAAAGGAAGCCACCTACTGTTAACTTAAGTAAGCATTCACTAACAAATCAAGGATTAATTCTTATGTCTCCTATACTAAATCCTTTTTTCCAACCAAAAACGGCATCATTTACACCTAATATTGATACACTTCAAGAGGGTAATCAAGATCATAGCAGAAATGTGAAAGAAAAGGGTATTTGACAAGGAAAGAATATCATAATCACGCGCAGACTAAGGTAACATGAATCATTTGACCACTGCTTTAAAGGACTTGAGTATTATTTGCTGAGTCTTCAACACTATTTGTAAGGATGTGAGTTGCAAATTCTCAAAAAGCTCATGGTCAGCTCTTCATTAAAGGAATAACTAAAATGTTGATCTTACAGAAAAATGTAGCCAATGGATCTAGAGATTCACGCTCTAAATATTGCACGGATTTACTTTGAATGATGATAATGAACAAAAAGGAATAATGCAGAGTTTAGAAATTCGACAGATATAAAAAAAGATCCAAAGTATTGCCTTTTCCTGGATAGATTTACAAATATATTCACTGTGTTTACATGAAATAAAGGATAATACTAAGCATATTTTGAGGAAATAATATTTTATTTTATAGATTTTTAAGTTTTTTTTATATACGTAAATTTACAGCTAATTCTAATTAAATGAGTGGATTGAAATCGTACATACTCGGACATGACTCTTTCTAATAGTACTTTATTTGATCAATGATAAAAAAATTAAGATTTATAAAATGATTATATATAAAACTTATTATAAATAGAATAATTAATCAGTTAACTTTAAATATTGAAGAAGTTGGATTTTCGGTAAATCTATAATCCCAAGTACTTATACATTCTGTATTAAAATTATTTATTACACTTGGATCAATAACACAAGATAAAGAAACACCATACCAATGACTCCATATTGCCCTTGTTGATGAAGAAAAATTTGAATTTGTGTTCGGATTTGAATTTGAAGGATTTAATAATGCAGTGTCGCCTAATTTATTTTTACCAGATTCATCAAATCTAACTTTCAAATGAGCTAATACAAGGAATTGACCATTTAAATTATTATTTAATTGATTATCTGAGGGTACAAAATGTATATCACAACTAGATATTTGATGATTTGAAAATGGTAAAGTTGACCACAGCTGTTGAAATTGATCACGAGATCCAAAAGGTTGACCGTTAATTATTATACGAGGTTGTTGGTGTAGTTGTGGTAGTATTTGAGATGGTGATTGTGAAGTTTGATCAAGTGATTCAACTAATTTTGAGAGTAGTTGCTCTATTGTGGCTGAATAATCTTGCCGTTGTGATTGTTGTTGCTGTGAATGAAAGGTATTCATATATATGATTAGAATTAGTAAATTAATTAAATTGTTAAAGTTATTATTAATAAAGAATTTAATTATTTGTCAAACGGTTAAGAGATAATTAGTGTATATTTATGGCAGCACAGTACTAGTTGATTGAAAGCTTGAAAAAAATAAATAAAAAATAAAAAAATATTATTCAAAAAAATCAATAATCAATAATCAATAATCAATAATATTTCATTTCAGTAGCGAAAGAATTATTGAGATATTCTTCAAGAGAACAAATACTTTGGTTTTCATGTTGATTATGATAGATCTAATTATAATTTATTCTATTCAAAGTAGTTAGTTATTGCAAATAATTCAAGATGTTTGGACCATTCAGAGCAAGTAGTATAAATTTCAGTGGACTTTTGTGGAAAAAACCATGGAGATTATCTGCACCTCAAAAGAGAAGACAAAGACATAGAATGCAAAATGTCGACGCAAATATTGCAGCTTTATATGAAGGATTAAATGCTAATAATATGAGTGCTAAAAAGATTACTGATTTAAATTTTAATTTTCCAAAAGAAGCAGACATGGCTTCAAAAGATAAATATACTGTGTTTAATAAACATGCAAGAGGATACAGAAAAGGTGTTCATTTTGTTCCTAAATGGACTAAATTATCATTAAGAGAAAATCCTGAAAATTTTTAATTTATAAATTATAAATTATGTATTACCTGTATATAAAATAAAAGTTTTGAAAGAGAGATAAAAAAAAGCATTAAAAAATTAAAAGAGGGTATAAAAGCATCATTAGATAAATAAATAATATATTACATATTATCCCATAAAAAATTTGATATAAAATATTCACTATAAGAATCATCAATTTTCAGTAAAGTTAAATTATTTTGTTTTTTATTTAATATTAAAACTTCACGAGATTGTGGATTAAACTTTAAACCAGTTGATTGAAATAATTTAAATTTTATAAGATTTGAATTTTCTTGTAATGTTTTCAAATCATTTGAGTTTGAATTTGAATCTAAATCATTTGAATTAATATTTGATATAAACTTATTATTTAATTTAATTAAATCATTCTCTAAATCATCTAATTTTTTCATATTTTCATTATAAGATACTTTTAAAGAATTAATTTCCATATTTAATGAAGTTAAATTTCTAGCTGAATCAAAAATTTCATTTTGTAATTTTTTAAGTTCAGCTCTTGTTGATTTATTTTGAGAAGAAGATTTCAAACTTTTAATTGATGAAATTATATTTTCTAATTGTCTTTGTAAATCTTCAATTCTTGTATTAAAAGATTCAATATTTTGATTTTCGAGTGAATCTAATTGATTAATTTTATTATTAATTGAATCAATAAGTTGTATATCATGATGAATATTAAATACAGAAATTGTTTCTTGAATTGATGATGCAAGTGATTCCATTGGATCTATAATTGAATAATTAAAATAACTATAATTATGCTATTAAATATTGTATATGATGAATTTTTAATTGTAAACATTGGTTTAATATTAATTATTATTAGGCAGCTATATATTATATTAGATTATATTATATCATTAAAATAATATATGAATTAATCGCGGATGGTTTGATTTTTTTTTTCTCATTTTTGATTTTATTTTATGTTAATTAAAAGTCCTAAATTAATGTATATAATAAAATTTAAAATTTAAGTTTTTCTTTTTTTAAATTTATATTTATTTATAAAAATTTTGCTTTACAATACAGGAATATAATAAAATAAGATATATAAATAAATATAAATATGGGATGGTTAGATAATGAGAATGAAAAAAAGAGAATCAATGGATTACCAAGTTGGATGTTAACACCAAGTGAAGAAAAGAAAGTTCTTGAAGAATATCAAAAAGAAGTATGGAGAAAATGTGATAAATATGTTCAAGAATTTAAAAAATGTGAAGCAAATGCAGGATTTGGTGGATTTGCAGTTTTATTTGAATGTAAAGAACAAGGTAATGCAATGAGGGCATGTGTTGATCATCATCATCAACATCAATATGTTGATGAAGTTCGAGATGCTTTTATCCAAAAGAAACTTGCCGAATTAAAAGATGATAATAACAATAATAATAAAAAGGTTTGATAATTATAGAAAAAATATTAATATTATATTATTATGATATGATATGCATATATACCGTGTAGATAGCAAATAAAACAGAATAAAATAAATTTTATGTATGAAAGTAATTAATTAATGGTAATTATTAATTGTATTAAAGAAAGATATAACCGATTATGATAGTGATAGTAATAATAATAATGATTAAGGTTACAGTAAGTTATGCAATATGATATTATATGCTACTGATAATAATGGTGAATTTATTTTGAGAGAGGGACTGGTAGTCAGCATGCAGTGGGGAAAATCTTTATCAAGATTTGACGTTTGTCATGACCATTCCCAGTATTTCTTTCTTAATCATTTTTTTTATTTTATCCCTTTAATCTCTCCATTATTAAGTGAGTATAAATACAATAGAATAATCGCAATTCAATTATATAAATTATTCTGAAGATGATATTTTTTTCTGTTAATTATTATTTTGAAATCAGAAAGTCTAATTGATATCACAATAAATAACAT
Organism: Pichia sp. PB3310; assembly: GCA_023629255.1. Classification (NCBI taxonomy): domain Eukaryota; kingdom Fungi; phylum Ascomycota; class Pichiomycetes; order Pichiales; family Pichiaceae; genus Pichia; species Pichia sp. PB3310. Next base: position 72,739 of record JAMAJE010000025.1, on the reverse strand, counting down.
AAATATTACAATTACAATTACAATTACAAGTTTAACATAATGTCTTCATTCCTTGATCGTTGGCTTTATCGCGACCATTCTATTCATAACATGGGTACAAAAAATGGAAATACTGGAACAGTTTATACCAAGACAACTTCTATCGGTGGACGCACTATGTATCCAGCTGAATATGCCCTCGAACATGAAAATCAGAAGCAGGGGGACGAAATAACTACACCAAATCTTCGTAACGTCCCATGGGCTTATTATACTGGAGTCGAACAAATCAGAAGGGGTTCCACTTCAAGTACATCAAGCACAGAAAGTAGCAATAGTATTTAATTAGGTTGTTGGTTTAAGGATTTCTTTTTATTGATTTATGAAAGAAAAATATCCCCTTTGCCATTTACCATTTACCCTTTATCCTTTTAAATTTTCCCCCTCAGGAAATTCATTTCCAATTTATTTTTTTAGTTCTCTCGGTTTATTTTATCTTTTTTTTTTGGTCTTTTTCTTTTCTTTTCATTTATTTAATCAAACGCCTCTTTATTATTTATATCGTTCTCTTTACTTCATAACATTTATTATATAATAATAATATACATTAATCCATAATTTTTTATTAATCTTAATGTTATAAAACTTTGAATTAACATTCATAATCCTTTAAATATGTCACAGGATAGCCACAATGATAAAAATATACCCCCTCGTATTATCTTTTCAAGAAGTACAACTAATGTTCAACCTGAAATTGACCAAGAAGGCTCAGATAATGACATTTCCTCTAATTTTGATAATATTCATAACACTGTGAATACATTTCCAGCAAATCGTTCATTTCAATTAGAACCAATGTTTTCTAATTCATCATCATCTTCTTCTTCCCCGCCGGGCTCAGAAATATCTAATCATGATGATTCTTACTTACAAAAAGTCTTGTCAAATTCTTCTGAAAATTCAAATCAAAGTAAACATTTGTCTTATACTGATAATTATAAACGATTGTCAATTTTTTCAAATAGTTCTCAAAATCAATCATTTGATCATCATGTTTTACCCAAATTATCGTCAAAAATATACAGTAACAATAATAATAGTTCTAATCAAAGTCTAAAGAAAAAACAAAAGAACAAAAGGAAAAGTTTAATTCATAATCCTTTAAAAATTTCAATTCCCCATTTTACTCATGAAGATAATGATGATGATGATGATGGTGATAATATAAACAACAATATTTATGATAGTGATAACAACGATAATAGTAATAATGACAAGTCTTTAAATGTACCTGAGTTATCTCCAATAATGAAAACTCCGATATCCTTTAAAGAACAGCATAAAATGGAAGACGATTTGACATCAGCTTTGGATGATGCTTTATTTTCAAGTGCCTGGATGCCAACTCACGATTCAAATAATAAAACTAATTTAAAAGTACCAATTAATTATTCGTTATCAAATTCTACTGCTTCTTTAAGACGTAGGCGACATACTTCTTCAAATTCAAATTTTGTCAATGATTCTTTTTCAAATGATATAGAGGCAAATGATGCAATACCCTTAAAAGATTTAAATTTAAATATACCAATCATTCAAGTCGATAATTATTTGGAAAATTCAAATATTTCAATTCTTAATAATAATTCTCAAGAATTCTATTCTCATCAAAATAATACTTTTACTTCAGTTTTAACTTCACCAAATAAAACTGTAAATATTATTGAAACTAATAATTCAGTCGACTCTCTAAATCTTTTAAATGATTCATTACCGCCTATAATACCTAAAATTCCAAATTTGTATAAAATTTTTGAAAATGTTTCAATGATAGTTAACTCTGACTCTATTGAGTTTAAATATTATTTACCTTCCGACTTAGATAATCAGGTTATTAGTGGGAATAATAATAATAACCATAATGATGATGATAATGAAATACCTCTTTCTTCAGTTAACTTAAAACAAAATATTCATATTAACCATAATAAAGAACTTTCATCCGATTCATTGTTAAAATTTTATATGGAAGACATCGAAAAACAAAATAAAATTAAAAATTTAGGAGATGATCTGGTATCAGTTTTACATCCAAAATCTAGCTATAATCATTCTTCAGATGTTGATCATCAAAAAAATGATAATAAGAAATTCTTTCCTTTCAAATATTTGAACCCCTTTATTAACAATGAAAACTCGATTTTATATGGTAACACATTGAAATTTTTCACTCCTAGCTCTAAGATTAGACACTTCAGTTATTCATTTGTTATGAATCCTTTAACAAATGAAATTGCTTTTATATTTTTATGCGTACAGGTTGCATTGACAACTTACCAACAATGGTCAGTTGAAAATGGTTATGTTTATCATGGTTACTATACTTGGGTTGATTGGGTTTTATTTATATTTTATTTATTTTATACATTTGAAATGTTTAATAAAATTATTGCATTTGGTATTTATGATGATTCTGAAATGATTAAATCTTTAAGATTACAAAGATATGAAAATGAATTGCAAAAATTTTATAAAAAGACTTTCAAGAAATTTAAAAATAGTAAACTCTTTAAAAAAATGAAAATTGATAAAAAGATGAAATTCCATAAAATAAATGGTGAATATAATAACTTACATAATCCATTTGATGATAAAAATGAAATTGCTAATCCATTCGATGATAATAATGAAATTATTGACCCTTTTGATGATAAATTAAATAATAAAAGTGATGATAATAATAATATTCTTCATGAAGATAAACATCTAGCTAGTATAAATGATTTTAAACATAAAATCAGATTTGCATACTTAAGAACCGATTGGAATAGAATTGATTTTGTTTCAATTTTATCATTTTGGATTGCATTTGGACTTGAATTTAATAGTACTGATACTCAAAAAGTACAAATTTTTAGATCTTTAACATGTTTAAGAATTTTAAGACTTTTAAATATTTCTAAGGGTTCAAGAATGATTTTACGTGGTTTAAAAGAAGCTGCAATACAATCGCAAGATGTTCTTTTATTTTTATTATCATTTTGGATTTTATTTTCTGTTATTGGTGTTGAATCTTTTAAATCATCGCTTAGACGTCATTGTGTTTGGACAAATCCAAATAATTCATCTGATACTTATATTAATGAATTTCAATTTTGTGGCTCATATCTTGATCCAATAACTTTAGATATTTTACCTTTCATTGATGAATTTAACCAATCTAGTAAAATTGCTAAAGGATTTACATGTCCTGCTAATTCCAAATGTATAATCGGTGAAAATCCTTATAATGGTAGGGTATCTTTTGATAATATACTTCAATCTATGCAATCAGTTTTTGTCATTATGTCTGCTAATACATTTACAGATTTGATGTATTACACTATGGATAGCGATTCAATGGCGGCTTCATTATTTTATATTATTGCAATTTTTGTTTTAGTGGTTTGGCTAGTTAATTTATTTGTAGCAGTTATTATTAATTCGTATCAAATGGAGGATGAAACTAGAAAACCAAAAACAAGTTGGTTTGATTCATATCATCAAACTTATAATCATTTTATTAAAAATTCCAAAATTATTAGGTATTATCGAATGATTGATTGGATTTTTGTTTTAATTATTTTTATTTGGTTTGTTAAAAGTTGTACTAAGTCTAGAATTAATGGTTCATTTCCAACAAAATATAATAAAATAGATTTTATTACGAGTATCATTTTAATGGTTGAAATATTTATTAGATTCTGTGTATTCTCTTATGCAGGTAATTGGAGAATATTTTTTTATTCAGGTTTCAATATAACTGATTTATTATTAGCAATTTTTGCACTAGTTTTTAGTTTACCACCTGTTTTTGATTCAATTAGTTCAATGGCTTATGGTTGGTTATCAGTATTTGGAATAGTAAGGTTTTATAGGGTTATTTTATTTATTAAACCAATTAAAAAGGCATGGGAAGCTGTACTAAAAAGAACAAAACCAATTATTGAACTTATTTTGTTTAGTTCAATGTTTTTATTTTTTATTAGTCTTATAATGTCAAGGTTGTTTGAAGGTGTTGTTCCAACTTCCGAACTAAATAATAATCCGTGGATTATGTATAATTTACCGAATGTTATTGTTTCATTATTTATTATTACAACAACTGAAAATTGGACTGAGGTCCTATATATTGTTGAAGAATTTGCAGATTCAACATTTTCTGCAGTTTGTTATGCAGTTTGTTTAATTTTTTGGTTTTTCTTATCAAATACTGTGTTATTAAGTATTGTCATTGCCATTATTACATCTAATTTGGAATTACCTGAAGCTGAGAAAAGAATTAGTCAAATTAAACAATTCGTAAAATCATGTGTTGAAACTACTCAAAATAATCCAAATGATGGTATTTTTGATTTAATGAAGAACAAATTTGATAGAAATGCAGCTTCTGAAGAGGCTAATAATTTTATTAATCGTATGAATGAGATGCTTGTTGCTAATGGTCAAAAACCGATTAATGTTGATAATTATTATGATAATCATAGTCCATTAATAAAAAATTTAAGGGAATATACAAATTCGATTCTTGAAATATTATATTATGATGATTTCATTAAATTTTTAAAAACAAAAGTTAACAAAATTAGACAGTATTATCATCAATTTTTTAATAGATATAAAATTAATGAAGGCAAAAGTGATCATTCATTTAATGATGCAGGTGATAACGAAAATAATTTTGATGAGACAAACCATCTCATAACTGAACATAAGAAAAAGCAAAAGGTCAAAATTGACAGATCTTTATGGATATTTACGAACGAAAACCCATTTAGAAGATTTTGCCAAATGTTTGTAGCACCATCAAATATTCAGAGAATTGAAGGTAGACAACCAGCACCCAAGACAATGCATGCTTTAAATGTTTTTATGTTTTTGTCTTCTGTTGTCTGTGTTACTTTAGCATGCTATGAAACTCCCCTTTATAGAAAAACTAAGATTTCTGCCCATACTTATCATAGTTGGATGATTTTTCCTGATATTGTCTTCATGGTTATCTTTACGTCAGAATTTTTTATTAAAATTATTGCCGATGGATTTATATTAGGAATTCGTGCATATTTAAAATCGGCATGGAATTGTATTGATTTTATTGTGTTAATTTCATTTTGGGTTTCTGTCATTTCAGTTGTGACTAATGATTATTCATTAACCAGTACTTTCGGAGCATTAAGAGCATTAAGAGCATTTAGGTTGTTGACAATAACTAAAGAATCTCAAACTATTTTCCATTTGGCTATTATCTCTGGTGCTGTTAAAATTCTTTCAGCTGCATTGGTTTCATTATCCTTATTAGTCCCATTCTCATTATGGGGTTTAAACATTTTTAATCAAGAATTATCAAATTGTGCAGACGGTACATCAACAATTTTTAATTGTTCCTTAGAATTCAAAAATGAAGTCTTTCAGTGGGAAGTTGTTAGTCCAAATTATGTTCAGACCCCTCCATTGAATTTTGATTCATTCGGTTCATCACTTAAATCTTTATTTGAAATTCTATCGCTAGAAGGATGGGTTGATTTATTAGGAAATACAATGAATATTGCTGCGTATAGCTTTCCTTCACAGGTTTTTAGCTCTCCTGGTAACGGAGTGTTTGTTATTATTTTTATTTTCGTGGCAACTATGTTTATTATCAATTTATTTATTTCACTCATTATCAATAATTATAAGATTCAAACTGGTATTGCTTTTTTAAATAATGAACAATATGGATGGTATGAAGTTAAAAAGGTTTTAAGTAGAGTTCGCCCATCAAAAAGGAGAGATGATGGTGAGGTTTCAGATATACATAATAGAATTGATAAATTTGTTACAAAGCCTCATGGTCTTTGGCAAAGATTTATTAAATTGGTTTTATTAATGCATTTTTGTGTTTTATTATCAGAATGTTTCCCGGATATTTTAGGTGGTGCTTTAGTTAGAAACTCATTTTTTGTATTTACAACTGCAAGTTTATTAACTCATATGCTCTTAATGCAATATATATTAGGTTTCAGAGTATTTTATTCAAATAAATTTAACATGCTTATGATGTTTATCTTAGTTTCTGCATTAACACTATCATGTATTGCTATTCGTTATATTACTGAAAATGTTTTTTATAATCTTTACAAAGTATTTTTGGTTGCTGTTTTATGTTTAGTGATACCCCAAATAGATGCACTGAATCAACTATTCAAATATGGATCGGCCGGATTATTTTCTTTAATTTCATTACTATATACTTGGTTGATTTTATTTTTAGTTTTTGCAATTGCTTTAAATCAGATTTTTGGGTTAACTAGGTTAGGGCCGCATACAACTGGTAATTTAAATGCAAGAACAGTTACAAAGGCATTAATTATGTTATTCAGAAATAGTTTTGGAGAAGGGTGGAATTATATTATGAACGATTTTGGAGTTAGGCCACCATATTGTTTTCCAAATGGATTTGGTGACTCAGATTGTGGTAATAAATCATTGGCTGCATTTTTATTTATTGTTTGGAATATTTTATCCATGTACATATTTTTGAATATCATGATCTCGGTTGTTATTAGTAATTTCAGTTATGTTTATCATGGATCAGGACCACATAAATTAATTACGAGAGAAGAAATTCGGAAATTTAAACGTGCATGGAATAAATTAGATATCAATGGATCTGGTTACATTTATGATGCAGATCTTTACAAATTTTTACATTCACTTGATGGTGTTTTATCATATCATGTTTATCCAAAATATATTTCATTACCAACAATTGCAAATACTGTTTTATTTGATAAAAATCCAATTAATGGTTATGATTTTCAAATTAATTTAACAAAATTAGAAGAAATATTTTCATTAATTGATTTTGAAAGTGTACGGACTAGAAGGAGAAGATATGAAAGGTTAGTTTCTGAATTATTAGCCTCAGCTAAGGTTATAAATAGGGATAATTTTGGGTCTAATTGCCAAAAAGTTAGAAAAATTTCATTTAGTGATGCATTACTTGTAATTGGATATTACTCGAGATTTGATGATAGTACCTGTTTGAATTTACAAGATTTTTTGAGACATTCAGCCCAAATTAGATTAATTAATAGAGAACTTAGAAAACAGAAAGTGTTATCCACGATTAAAATGATATTCACGAGATTTAGATATAAATATTTAGTTGATAAATGTGATATGTTTAATAAATTAAAAAATACCACATCTGCATCTGAAAGAGAAATTTTAAGGGATAAGTTCATGCAATTTTTGAAGGGATCGGATTTACCTATTGATGAAATTATAGATGATTTAGATGAGGAAAATGATGAAAATCCATTGTTCAATGGTAAGTTATATAGGGTGATGTCACAAAGTAGTGCAAATCCATTCAATGATGCATATGTTACGCACAACGATGTTAATAGTTTTATCAGTAATGAAGACAGATTTTAAATTTAACTTATCGATTATTATATATTTTAGACTTTTATAGAAATTTCAATTAAAGTTCAATCATTTTATTTATTATCTAAACAATTCCTTTTATATAGTAAATAAACAAACAGGACAAGATTTAAAAAAACTATAAATGTATAATATACAAATTTGAAAGCAAACATTTCTAACTAATTTATTTTGTTTCTTCGCCATAATTTTCGGTTTTCATATCAGCTAAACCAAGATCTTCATTTTCTTGTTCGGTTCTTGGATAATACTCAATGGTCATGTTTGGATCGGCATCAGGAGCATACACATTTTGAATATAAGATGAAGATAATGGATCAATCATATTAATTGTAAATTTAGTTTTTCCATCAATTGCATTATCTAAGTTATCAAAAAAGGTATTCCATCTTGCCTTTGTTTCAGAAGCCATAGAATCTGAAGTTTGAGTATAAACTCTTGAATGTAATTCTTCTCTAACTTGTCTTAATAAACCTTCAATTGTTGTAAATCTACCACCAAGTGTACCTGGAGTTAAATCTAAGTTTAATTCAGGGATTTCCATTCCACAAGTTTCTGATTTTAGAATATCACGGGCAAGATCTTCTGGATCATCACACTTAAGACTAATTTTTGTACCATGATCTGGAATTTCACCACCTGTTTTAACTTCATTTGATTTATAACCACATTTATCACAAACAGTTGACATAATAACGACATCTTTAAAATGTGGAATATTAACAAGTTTCATATGAGTTTCGCATGGTGAATAACAACCTGAACATGTAGCACGGAAAGTTTCAACTTCATTTGCAAAATTTTCAATTTCAGATTTGTCAGATATTATTCCATGAGCTCTTGGATTATCATTAATTTCTTCTTCTTCTTGATGTTTTTGTTCAACTAATTTCTTTGCTAATTCTTCCTTTTCTTTACTAATTTGTTGTTCACGTTGTGCAACTTCATCAGCTGAAATTAAACCTAATTGGACGTTTTGAGCTGGAGTTCTTGGATACCAAGTACAACTCCATTTGTGTTGTGCTTCACCTGGAGAATATTCAATCCAAGAGTTACCAGCTGGATCATCGACAATTAATGTAAGTGGTAAAGTATTCGGTTCAGCATTTATATAACTTTGAACTTTTTTAATAAAATCTTCAATTTTTTGATAAACTTCTGGTTGAGCTGTTTTTCTTTGTGGTTGTTCAACTTGTAAATTTTCAACCATTTCGGTAAGTAAACCTTCTGGTGTAATTAATTGACCCCTTTGAGGTGGAATTTCAATATCTAATTCAACAAATTTACATAAACATGATTCTGATTTAACAATTTGTCTATTGAAATCTTCACTATTTTCAATTTTAAGAATATATTTAGCACCCTTCTCTTGAATTTCTGAAGCTGGTTGAATTTCACTATTTTTGAAACCACAATGAGGACATGAAAATGACATTAGAACAATTTCTTTAAAATATGGAATACTTGTAAGTAATAATCTAGTAACACCAGTTTCATGGCATCTCATACAAAGTGAATCAATTTCTTGGACCGGATGACCTTGAGCATCTTCGGCACCTGTCTTTCTTAAACCTTGTGAATCTTCTTCTTCGACAGTTTCAGCTGCAACTTCACCAACTGATTTGAATAAATTATCTTGTTGCTGGGATTCTTCTTGGGACATGGATGATTCTTGAACTTTTTGCTTCTTGTCTATATGCTCAGCTGCTGTGCCTTCCATAATTCTATTCTCTTTTTGAATTAAAAATAGAAAGAACAGGAAACATTAATTGATTTATACGCCATATATATATTAATAATATATGTGGAAAATCTTAAAAATTTAGATATCACTAGATCCTTCCAGAAGAAAGATTAAAAGAAACGAAAAATTTTATTTTTTCATTTTATTTTATTTTATGTTTTATTTTTTATTTTTTATTTTTTATTTTTTATTTTTTATTTTTTTATTTTTTATCCAAAAAATACTTACGTAATCAAAAAGAGGCTCAGCTTTATGATGTGGTAAATGTTCAAGTATTTGACTTATATTCATCTACCTACAAATATTTTAGGATTTAGTAGCTTAATTTTCCTCTTCTTCTAAAATTCCTTCGGCGATTAAACCCTTTTTAAAGAAAATACGGATCTTATCATTCAATGCAACGTCGTACACTGTATGTCCATCGGAAGTATTTTGTTTCCAATCAGCACCATATTTAACGAGCAGGAGTGCAACATCTGCATGTCCTTCTGCCAAAGCATGGTGTAAAGGACTCATACCAAATGAATCGACTGTATTAAGTGGTGATTTACCAATTTCAACTAAATATCGTACAAGTTTTTCTGAACCAATAGCTGCAGCTCTATGTAAAGGTAGTTGGTTCTTCTTATCTTTAATACGTGCACTAGCTTTCAAATCGCTTAGTAAGTATGAGACAATAAAAAAATGGTTCTTACTTACAGCATAATGCAAACATGTTTGACCTGTAGATGTTTGAGCATTAATATCAGCAATGGGTTCATGTGTTGCCAATAATTTGAAAATTTCAAAATCACCTGCAGATGCCGCAATATGTAATGGAGTCCAATTAGAATCATCAGTATAGTCATCTAAATCAACAATTATTTTTTCACCTGATTGATTCTTAGCATATTTTGATGGATCCAAAAGAATTTTAACCATTTCTAAGTTTTGGCAAGAAGTGGCCCAATGCAATGGTGTCCTCGAATCGCCATCCCTTGTCAAAGCCAACTTTGGGTCGTCCGCAAGTAGACTTTTGACAATTCCAACATTTCCGTCCATAACGGCCCTCTGTATATCAGATTGATCAATAGACATAATATATATTAGTTTGTTTCTTTTTAAATATTATTCTCTTTTGTTTCTGTTTAAACTAAACTGAACGGAAATAATCAACCTTGCCATAACATCAGTGACATCACAGATATAAGAATTTTATTGAAATAAAATCCAAATAGCAAATCCCGTACACCAACAGCAGCGACATGAGAATTTACGTACATGCTTGTAAGGTAAGGTAATGCAGACCTCACACCTTTTGCCCTTGTATTGTGTGTATTGTATTAAGCAACCATAATTAATATCCAAGTATTACACTATTATCCTTTTTTCTAAAGGTCATTATATTAAAAGGCATAAACACTTTATATCCTAATGAACAACAACGATTGGCAAAAGTTTGCAAAAAATTTACAGAAAAGAGCTGAAGAAATCTCTAAATCATCTTCTGGTCCAGGCCGTAATGGTTTTAAACAAGGTGGTTCTCCAAAGGGTGCTTTATTTGGTGCCGGTGGTTTAATTTTATTAGGTGCAGCTATGTTAGTTGGTCAGAGTTCTCTTTACAATGTTAATGGTGGTGAAAGAGCTGTCATTTATGATAGACTTTCTGGTATTAAACCAGAAGTTGTAGGTGAAGGTACTCATATTAAGATTCCATTTTTACAGTTTCCAACTATTTACGATATTAGAGCAAAGCCAAGAACTGTTGCTTCATTAACAGGTACAAAAGATTTACAAATGGTTAACATTTCATGCAGAGTTTTATCCAGACCAGACGTTAATCAATTACCAACTATTCATAGAACTCTTGGTAAAGATTATGATGAAAGAGTTTTACCATCAATTATTAACGAAGTTTTAAAGGCAGTTGTTGCACAATTTACAGCTATTCAATTAATTACTCAAAGAGAAAAAGTTTCTAGACTTGTAAGGGAAAACTTAGTCAGAAGAGGTGCTTACTTCAATATTTTATTAGATGATGTTTCTCTTACTGCAATGACCTTCTCTCCAGAATTCTCTTCTGCTGTCGAAGCAAAACAAATTTCTCAACAAGATGCACAAAGAGCTACTTTTGTTGTCGATAAAGCTATTCAAGAAAAACAATATATGGTCGTTAGAGCTCAAGGTGAAGCTAAATCTGCTGAATTAATTGGTGAAGCCATTAAAAGATCTAAGGATTATGTTGAATTAAAGAGGTTAGATACTGCAAAGGAAATTGCAGAAATTTTGTCCAAATCTCCAAACAGGGTTTTCTTAGATAACGAAGCATTATTACTAAATACTGTTACCGATTCTAGATCCAAAAAATAATTATAATTTTTAATTTAATATTTTGGACTCTCCTTTTTACTGTATATAAACAAACAACTTTTATAATTTATTTTCTAAAATTAATATTTTGAAAGAAAATTTTTACGAACAGTTATAAAAGAAAAAATAAATTATTAGGAATCAAAGTAAGAAGTATTAGTAATTAATCTTTTTTTGCATAAATAAATATTACTGTATAAAAAAGTGTAAGAATTAAGGAAGGACATGCCCGAGAAAAATAAATAAGACAAAACGTAAAAATATAAAGAAACAAACAGTGTATGACAAAGTGTTAAAAAAATGCAAAATATATTAAAAATACAAGACTGAGATAAAAATAACTAATTATTAAAATAAATAATTCAAATAACTAAAATTTTTAAGCAACAACTCCAGATAAGTTTGGATTAGCTGCAACTGCACCATTACTCTTAGTGTTTAACCATTTTAAGTATTCAACAACTTTACCTTTAATTTCATCATCAGCAAATTGATTTAATCTTTCAATATTTTCTTCTCTACCTAAAGTACTTTCAGCAACTAATTTATCCTTTTCAGCTTCCTTGATAAAGACACCGGCAAAAAAGTTTATAACTGCTGGAATATTTGCGTTAATCCAGGTATTTTCTTCAGTAGATAACTTAATGATTAATTGGAAAATTGGGGTATTTTCTTCAAAGCCAGTCTCTAATGGTAAATGTTCAAATAAAGCTGGTAAAATTGCATCAATAGGAACAGCACTTTGATGTTTCAATGCCATACGAGCAACACAACCACAAGCATTTGCAAAAGTTCTATTGATAGTTTCAGCAGTTTCTTCATCTCCATCTTCATTCTTTAAAGCTTCCTTATCAGCTTTGTTTAATAATTTATATAATGCTTCTAAAACTGTTGGATAAGCAGATGAAACATCAAAAGTCGCAAATTCAATAGCAATACCAACACCATAAGCAGCATTACCACGAACTTCACTTGATTTATCATTAGTTAATTTGTTAACAAAGATTTCAAGTAATTCTTGAGAATATGGATTATTAGTTTTCATACCATTTGTAATTTCTGCAAGACAACCAAGAGTTGAAACTCTCTTATTCTTTGATTTGGAGTTGATTTGTGAATAAATTAAATCTTTGAATTGAACAAATATTTGTGGGAATTCTTCGTTAATTGCAGTGGATAATGAAATTAAAACTTCTAATGCGGAATCATAAACAACTGCATCTGTTTCATTAGTATCTTCATCAGATGGCATATCTTCATCTTTTTCTTGACAAGGATGTTGATTCTTTAAAATTAATGTTAATTGTTCTAATAAAGTAGATAATGATTTAGAATCAGTTTCATCGAGAACAGCGATCTTTCCTAAACTCTTAGCATATTCATAAAATGCATCAAGACAAACAATTATAACATTAATATCAACTTCTTCGATAAGTAATTCAGCTGTATTTTCTCTAACATTCTTAATTAAAGTAGCAGTAGTTTCATTCAATCCAAAACAATCATACATAGATTTTGTAATCTTCCACATAATAGTAATACAACTTGCACCAATAGATAAAGATTCTGTAATTTGTTGAACTAAAACGCCGAAAATACCTTCAACATATGGTGCAAATGCAGTTTTAGTACCAACAGCTAAATCACCTAATGCAACTAAAGCGACTTCCTTTTCAGTAGCAATACCAGAAGCAAAGTTTAAGTTTTCGGCTAATGATTGTTCATCATCATCTTCAACATTTAATTGGAATTCATCTTGTTCTAAACATTTTTGAATTTCTGGAATAATCTTTGGTAAGAATGATGAAAATTGTTCACCATAGACCTTAGCCATATTAGAAATAAACGCAAAACCGGCTTCTCTTAATCTTGAATTATCACAATGAATTGCTGAATAAGATGCATTAATTAATGGTTCGGCATAAGGGCCAAAGGCTTCACTACCAACAGCTCTTGCCATTGATGAAATATTTTCAAAAGTTTGAGCACGTAATTCAATATCATCTTCAGTCATACCTTCAATATCATTCATATTAGCAATGAATTTTTCTAATAATTTAATAGAATTTTCAAAGTATGGGATAAAATATTTACCTGAAGCATATGCGACAGAACCAATAGCGGAAACAATTGCAGATTTTAATGAAGAAGATTGAGCAGAATCTAACATTAAAAATAATTTATTCATTAATGGTTCAATATAGTTTTTAATAGCATCTGAAGCCATATATTCAATTAAGGTATCTAAAGCATAAGTAGCAAATTTGTAAACTAAAATTTTATCAGTTGAATCAATAATAGTAATAATTGGTTGTAATAAAGTTTCATAATATTCAGCAACAGCATCTTTTAAGGATTCACCTAAAATGGCTAAACATTTAAGGGCAGCAGCTTTAACGATAATAGAATTATCATGAAGACCAGCAGAAATCATTTGAATGACTTTTGGTAATTGAATACTTAAGTAATCTGGACCACCTTCAACACAAGCAGAAATTGCTAATAAAATTGCTCTTCTTTCATATGGATTTTGAGATGATAACATTGACGAGGAGGCTTCTAAAGTTGGTTGAATAACTTGATTTGGAGGTAATTCATAAGCTAAAATATTAAGAAGTCTAATTGCTAAAGCTGTTGGTTCATCTTCTTCATTTTCATTTTCCTCAGATTCTGAATTTAATTGATCTTCAACTGTGTCATCTTCTTCACCAGCAATACGTAAGGCTGTTTGAGTTAATTGTTGACCAATTTGAGCTTGAATAATTTTAGATTTTCTATATGAAACACATTGAGTTAAATTTGATAAAGCGTAACCACGAATTTGTGATTCGATTTCAGTGTTAAGAGCAGTTTCCATCATAAATTGAACAATTGAAAGGAAATTATCACCTAAAAGTTTCATATCTAACATAACTAAATAATTAAATGCAGTAAATAATTCTTTTGTCTTATCAGTATCATCAAAATTTAAAGAATTTTTTAAAACTTGTAACATACTTGGAATCAAACTAGAGAATGGAGTAGCTAATTGAGCAACTAATGTTTCATCTTCATCAATAGCACCAGATAAAGCTTCTAAACAAAGAACTGTATTGATTTGAACAACTGGAGAAGCAGAATCTTGTAAAGTAACTGCAAATAATTCTAAGAATGAACCAGAATGTTCAGTCCATGCTAATGGTAATTGTTCTAAAATACAATATAAGATAAAAGTTGCAGTTTCTCTAGTTTGCTTGTTATCATCAGTTGCTGCACCGACTAATGATTGTAAAAGAGTTGGCCATTTTTCAGATTCGATATCAACATAAGCAATATCTGCAATTAATCTTGAAGTTGAATGTCTAATGTCTTGCTTTTCATAAGTAAAAGCAAATGGTAAAATAGAATCTCTTATAGATTGTTGAATTGAATCATCCAATTCATCCCAATATTTTTCAACAAGTTTCTTGGCTTCAACAGCAGCTAATTTCTTAACACCATCATTAGAAGACGATTGTAAAATTTGGATTAAAGCAGGTAATGAAACTGTTTTATTAAAGAATTCATTCTTTAAATGAGTTGTTGCTTGCTTAATTGCTTCATTATCTGGTAATAAAACCATAGACAATGTATTTTCCAAAGATTGAACAAATTGTTGATCCATTTTGTGTTGGAAACAGTATAATCTGAGTGCTGTAAGTAACTAATAAGAAACAAAACAAAACAAAACAAAAAGAAAAGAACCCCAATCCAGATCAAATATTTGGAAACCAAAAAGAAAAAAAATTTACAAAAAAAATTTGGGCAACGGGTGAAAAAAAAATCTAAAAAAAAATATTAATTTTTCAAAAAAAATACGTCGATCGGCGTTTTAAACTTTTTGTATGTTAATCAATTTGACGTTTGTTTGGGGAACTTATACAATTAAAATATTTCAACATGTTTGATTTCAAAGTTAAAATGTATGCTTAAAACCCATTTTTAAAACTGAACCCCGGTTATTAAAGCATTATTATATTTGAAAGATGTCTGCAAAAACATTATATCAATTTTATAATGTTGTTGTAGGTTCTACAAAAGTTTTGAAACAGTCTTTAGAATGTGTTAGTGCAAATTGTTCACTTTTACAATCTCTGAAAGGTAATGATCATCTATATACCCAAGCGAAGACGATATCTGAGACTGCAAGAGCAAAAGCTGCAAATAGACCTTTTGATGAATCAAATGTGAAACCATTGGCCCATCATACAGATGAGAATGGTGACGGTGAAGTAGATATTTTCAAATTGGCAAAATCTAAATCAAATAAAGCTCGTCTTAATAACAGCCAAATCACTTTTAATAATTACCAGCAAAAGCGTGATTTTCATACATCAAGAAGATTGTTAAATGATAAAAAGAAAGATGAGCAAATTGTTACTGTTATTGGAGAGAAAGAAAAACCAGATGTTAAGTTAACTCAAGCCCCAATTCCATCATCAAGATTAGGCCGTCTGTTTCATTATGGTGCATTAGCTGCATCTATGGGTGCACATGTTTTAAAAGATACTGCCACACATTATGCAAAGACTGGTAAAGTTCCAGAAATGAAATCAGTTATCTTATCACCACGTAATATTGAATTAATGGCTAGAAAGTTTTCACAAATGCGTGGAGCTGCTCTTAAAGTCGGTCAAATGCTGTCGTTTCAAGATAATTCTATTTTACCACCAGATATTCAACAAATTTTATTAAGAGTTCAGAATAATGCTCATTATATGCCAGCAGATCAGTTAGAAAGGACAATTTCTTTTGAGTTAGGTGATCAATGGAGGAAACGCTTATTTGCAAGTTTTGATGATATTCCAATTGCAGCAGCTTCAATTGGACAAGTCCATACAGCAGTTACTAGAAAAGAATTAGACCAAGTTGTTGTTAAAGTTCAATATCCAGGTGTTGCAGATTCAATTGATTCTGATTTAGACAATATTTTAACTTTATTAACATCAACGAAATTGTTACCACCAGGATTATTTTTAGAAAAATCTGTTGCTAATGCTAGAGTTGAATTAAAATGGGAGTGTGATTATCTTAGAGAAGCTGCGAATGTTGTCAGATACAAGGAAATGTTAGCTAACGAAGATGCATTTGAAGTTCCAAAAATTTATCATGATTTAAGTGATGAACATGTTTTAACTATGCAAAGAATGAAAGGTGTTGAAATTGCAAAGGGAAATTGGTCACAAGATATTAAAAACAAAATTTCCTCAGAAATTATGAGATTAACATTGATGGAAATTTATAAATTTAATTTCATGCAGACTGATCCAAATTGGGCCAACTTCTTATATAATGAAGAAACAGGTAAGATTGAATTATTAGATTTTGGTGCTTGTCGTGAATTTGATGAATCATTTACTAAACCTTATGCAAATTGTTTACGTGCTGCTGTTAAACAAGATCGTGAAATGGCAAAACAATATTCAATTGAATTGGGATTTTTGACTGGTTTGGAATCACAAGCGATGACTGACGCTCATGTTGATTCAATTATGGTCTTAGGTGAACCATTCAGAGAAGCTGATGAAAATGGATTGTATGACTTTGAAAATCAAACAATTACTGACAGAGTTCGTACTAATATTCGTCTTATGTTAAATGAAAGATTAACTCCTCCACCTGAGGAAACTTATTCATTACATAGAAAATTAAGTGGTTCTTACTTATTATGTGCTAGAATGAAAGCTAAGATTCCAGCAAAGAAAATTTTTAAAGATGTTATTGGACTTGATTATCAATAAATCACATGTATATAGATAAAGTAAATTTAAATTATATATTTAAATTAAGAAAAATATTTATTTGGGAAGAAAAGACAGTTCACTGTAATTCTAATGTTTCTTCATCAATTTTACCATATAATCCAACCACTTCATCCATCAGTTTTTCTAGCTCATTAACAATTGAATTAGTCACTAAACAATATGAATAAAATAAAACAAAATCGGCATTGTCTAATCCTGTATTTTTGCCAATTAATCTTCTTGATTCCACCGTTTTTCTAACATCAGCTAATTTTATTAGTAACTTCTTCATTGCACTATCAGTTGATGCCGGATCACTGATTAATGGCAAGCCTAATTTCATTGCTGATGCAAGCATATAGAAAATTAAAAAGACACAGTTTTGTAGTTCTTTAATCTCATCCTTTAAATTATCTACCACAACTGCCTCAACTGGATTTAGTAACGGATCGGTATCAACAATTAAATTTATATTTTCGTAAGCGTCCAAAATGCCTTCAGTTCCATTCATTAATTCGGTATATGCTTGGGTTGGAAACGATCCCTTTAATCTAAGCTCCATTGGAGCTTGTTTTAATAATGTACGTAATTCTGTCATTATGGTATGACAATCGTTCAACCCTCTTAATCCATCTAATCGGTCGTGTTGAAACTCATCTTTACGTTTTGTTAATGCACCTCGTTTCCAAATAATACCCATGCGTAGCCATAAAACAGAAATCCCTTCCTTTATTCTCCCTCTTGCAGTGACTGGCAGCAAAGTCATAGTAATGATTATAGCCCAGAGTACGCCAAAGCTAACACCAAAATATCTATGAAATGCAATTTCCCAAATTATTGGATTGCCACCACCTTCCCAATCATCACCATCATCAGGTAAATCATTTAATGACATGGTATATGAATATAATACAGTTAAGTTATAAGTCAACAATATAAACCTACCAAACGCATTATTTGCTTTCCAATTTAAAATAATATCAAAACATGATAAAGATACAACAAATCCCAAAATTGCCATTATTATAACATTAGGATAAAAGAATATCCAAATAAAATATGCCGTAACTGCCCCTACAAAGGTGCCCAAAAATCTCCATTTAACTGTCATTGCTGTACCACCTAAGGATTTATTCATTATGATACAAAATGTGACTAGTGCCCATTCACCTCTCCATTCGTTGAAAATATGTCTGGTTGAATCCAAAAAGGCAAATGATCCTAATATTAAAGCACCTAGACCAACACGGAATCCAAATTGAAAATCGATGCCCCTTGTAAATTTCGTAAGTTTCCAAATTCTAAAGCCAATTGTTTGATTTTGTGGATTTCCGGCTTCTGACGTGAAAAGCTGATCTCTTTCTACATCAACAGTTTGCTTCTTTCCCCGTTTCCAAATTTTTAAAAAATTTATTGATTTAGTTGGAACTTCATTATACTCGAGTAAAGAATTCATAATGCTTAAAAAAATTTCAAGTTCAGTTGAAATTTGGGTGATTGAAAATGAAAAATTACCACATGTTGCAGCAACTTCTTCTTGATTAATTTTATCATCTTGACCCCAACTCTGAACCAATATGTCCTGTTTGTACAAACTGTCAATCGCTCTTTTTTGATATTTTTCAAATAATCCTTTAGCAATACTTAAACTCTTTGAATATTGCCTAACTATGTTTTTAATTATATATTTTTCATCATATAAATTATCATTTAAGATTTCTTTCATTGTAAAAACAAAAGATTTTGTACTTGGCCCAAGATAATACAAAAATAATTCAATTAGTTCTTCAGGTTTTTCAACAGCAGTTGGATCCACATCAATTTGATCATCTGAATTGGAGGAATATGTAGTTTCTTCAATAGGCGATAACTCTAAAAATTGATTAGGAGGTGCAGTCGCTTTTGACTTATCCCTAATTTTATCGTAATATTCAATCATTTCCCATTTGAACTCAACCGCTCTACGTAGCCCACCTAGATAAGCAACTAATCTTTTCATGGAAGCTACTAAATCGTAATATAAATAGTATTCTTTTTCTCTACCAAAAATAAAACACTCAAACATCGTTTCTTCTAAGGCAGGATCTAATTTATTTAAATTAGTTTTTAAGCTTTTAAAAGCACCAGCAATTTGTTTCCTATCTAAGGTCATTTTCTCTGTTGAACAATCGTTGGATGTAAAGGTATCACATAGAATGGCTAAAGTATCACCAATTGATGATTTAGTTAATAAGATATTATTAATTAATTGACTCTTGGCCCATTTTTTCCATACTGTAAAGCAAACAAAAACAGAGATAAAACAACCAGAAATAACACATTTTATAATACTCGTAATTTTTTCCCATGGAATAGAAGGATCTGGATTATTTGAATCAAGCATTTTTGAATAAACTTTTATTATACATGAAATAATTAAAATTGCAGCTAAAGAACATGCAGTATTAAATGTTTGTTTGCAAACTCTGTGTTTCCAAAACGAGATAAGTCCTAATGATGTAGAGCAAATAAGTAATGTTATTGTTATTATGAATGGTGATTCCAGTGATAAATTTCTAATTGACATTGAATTCGTATATCCGATATACCTTGAAATTAGAAAAAAAGTTAAGATACTTACACCTATACCAAAAACTAATGAATATGATACAAACATCAATGCTTGCAACATTGAACCGACTGTTCTCGATGGATGAAAATAAACAACAACTGTACATGTCAAATGTTTTGAATCAGAAGATCCTAGTAAATTAGATATAGTTGGTGAATAAACTGCTAATGAAGCAATAAAATAGGCAAAGGATGCTTTCAATATCGGTTGGCTGATTAGTAATTTGATATATTCCAAAGCATTATCAGATATGCTAGTTACTTGTGAATGTTGTATAGCTAAAGAATGTGTTACTTCATTTGACTCTGGAACTGGTTGGGATAACAGTTCATTCCACGTTGAATATGATCTAGTAAGTTTACGGCCAGTCGATGCCTCAATAATTGAACTTTTTCTATGGGGGGAAATAATAAATGATGATGTAGATTTTGTTTTATTTAATTGTTGTCTTGACTTTGAAGATTGAAATTTATCATTATATTTTTGATCATTATCTTCTGTGGGGTATGTGATTGAAGTGATTGAAAAATCGGCTAAATCTTCATCCTGATAATCTGAGGTATCTGATACATTCTGCAGACTGGCCATTGGCTCAAGAATTGTTCTTAAAGCGTTGGTTTATTTACATGAAGCTAGGATTATTAAGATAAAATAAATTGCATTTAATGTTTAATTATTCTATAACTCGAAATGAAGCACATGTGTTATAAAAATTTTGTTAGCGATTACGTAATTTTGTAGAAGTATTAATTTATTCAATAACTTGGTTAATATTGGAGATATTTTAATGCAAACCACTTTAAATTAATGCTTAAATTAGAATCAATCGATATGATTAGTTACTATAGATTTCATACTTGGTTAAATTTTGTAAATTTTCTGATTTGTTTAAATCCAACAAAAATTAAATTTTTTAAGAAAAATATTCTACAGAAAGAAAGCAGGAAAAAATATTACGTAAGCACAAACTTTGTGGGGTTAAAAAAAATTGACATTGCCCTCTAAATTATCACTTGGCCTAACGTGCCTTAATGCGATGCTTCTCGAGTTCGATTTCAACCTTCGTTATGGCTTTGTAGCAGTGAATACTCCACTATTTCTATTATGCCGGCATGGTTTTTGCGCTTTAACTCCTGAATTTGCCCTCTGTATATACTACGCATGCGCATATACGCTGCTGCATGAACTAAATTTAAATATATATCTTCCGATGCGACTCAAATGTATCAACCTTTTATTATCTTGCATATGCCCTAAAAACTTGATAACATTGGCCAAAAATAATGTCAACATTACATGAAGTGTCACCAGAACCAGTGGCATTAGGGCCTGGTATTCCAGCTGGTTTATCATCATCAGGAAATAATCATCCATATTTAACTAAAGCTATCTCAATATTAAGAAAAGTTCAAGCATATTCAATTATTCCATTCGGGGGATTTGCAGCAATTCATATTTTCAGTGTCGTTATCACACCTGCAATTTTTGGACCCGAAGCTGGAAATGATATGATAGGATTAGGTAGAGAAATTTATCATGTTCCAATTGTTGAATTAAGTATTTTATTATCCGCTACTATTCATGTAACCAGTGGCATTTTGCTTAACTTTACACGTAAATATTATAATTATATTAAATATGGTAAAACTAAACTTGAAAAGAATTTTAAGAAAGATAGCATTAAAAATAGTATGAAAATTAAGAGTAATATAGAAAATACTGAAGTTAAAGATATCAATGAAGGATTGGGTGGTATAAGTTCCATTGTAGGAGCTGGGTCAAGACCTTCAATAACTGCCAGATGGTTAGGTTTAAGCCCATTGTCATTTTCTGGATATATGTTTCTTATATTTCTAGGAGGCCATGTATTTTATGAACGTATTGCGCCACTTATTGTCGACGGTGATAGTTCAATGATTGATTTGAATTATGTATCACATGGTTTACAAGAAACATTCTGGAAAACATTCAATGGAATTAACTTCCTAGTTATTACAGGTACATACCATATGCTTGTCGGATTGAATAGATATTTGGGAAGATTCACTTTAAAGCAACGTAAAAGAACATATCAGATATTAGCAATGCTTGCAATTCTTGGTTGTGTTTCTTTACTGCGTGTGAAACAAACTGAAGTATTTTCAGCAGCAGCAAAAAGATATAATCAATATCAAAATGTTGTTTGGTCTTTATCTAAATAAATAACG
Organism: Pichia sp. PB3310; assembly: GCA_023629255.1. Classification (NCBI taxonomy): domain Eukaryota; kingdom Fungi; phylum Ascomycota; class Pichiomycetes; order Pichiales; family Pichiaceae; genus Pichia; species Pichia sp. PB3310. The sequence goes on along the minus strand of JAMAJE010000025.1, from coordinate 50,614 downwards.
TAATTGATATAAAACACAAAGTATAAACTGAATTAACTGAATAAACCATATAATTAGCTAACCATAACCGTTTTATGTCTGGGGAAATTCGAGTCTCGGACAGCGGGGGTGGACCCGGAAGACTTTCCCGATTTGGCCAGCCGCATGAGCGAGTTTCTACGGCGTGCGGAGACTGTTTGGCCGTGGGGCAGTCTTATCTGAAGAAGGTATAAAAATGGAATGTCTGCTCTCAGTCATACAAATTTGAAAAGTTGGTTTCAATATTTTATTATTAGTGGCGAAAAAGGATAAATTATTATTCCATCTGATAATAATTTAGTTAGTAAAATAACCATGCAGAACACACAGGGTGTGGCATTTGCTCCAGAGTCTGGTAGCAATTCAGGGATTTCTACAGTAGACTTGATTTTCGATAAATATTCTCACAAGTATCCTGATACTAATACCAAAGAAAAAGTTTTAAAATATGCAGATTTTCAAAAACTATTATGCTCAGATGATTTAAAACATAACGAGTTTGTTTATTTATCAAAAATTGCATCGTACATACCATTAGATATTCCAAATATACTGTTTATTGTTTCCGATTCAGAAAATAAAGGTTATGTGAAAAAGGATGATTTTAAAAAATTTTCAAACCAATTGTTATTACCACATAAAAGATCAATTGCATCATCACCTACTTCTGATTTAGATGTTGATATAAATAAGCTGTTGTTTTTCATTTGCAAAATTTACGAACAAAAAATTTCTAGTTTTCAAAGTGATTCGAATAATTCAAATTCTCTCTCTAACGTTTACAATTTAAATTTCCCTATATCCGAAAAAAGTTTTTTGAATTTAGTATCTAAATACAATGAAACAGATTTGCCTTATTTTCATGATTTACTTGCTGATTCTAATGATACTAAATTAGATTTCCCAACTTTTTGTAAACTAATGGATGAATTACCAAAGGTTAAATTCGAAAATTCATATCAGAGTTTGAAAAATGCAAACGATAAAGTTTCCCCATCACAATTGAAAAAAATCGCTCAAACAATTTTTTATAATAAATTATCACCAACAATCGCTAACCATTTGGAAATTTTTGCGCAAAACAAATATGGTAACGAGATTAGTCATGATGATTCGTTTAGTCTACTTAAGCTGATTAGGGACTTACCAAAATTAAATTATCTTACATTTGAAAAGATATCTAATGATGAGTCACACAATTTAAAATTTTACTTAACTTCAAATGAATTATATACCTATATTCAATCATTATCATTAAACGCAAATGACAATGCCTCATCTCACTTAAATTCAATCACAAAAGATGAAATTTTACTGTATTTTAATTGGAACCGTTATACTTATGAACATTTGAAAAATAACCCTTCAATAGATGCTGATGAGTTATTAGCAATACTGACTGATGACATGGTTGTTCCAAATGAATTAACCAATTCTTATACTGATTCCCCTTCAAATAACTTCTTACATATTTTTAAATCAATTCATTCGTTTGTACTAGGATCAGTCGCTGGTATGATTGGTGCAACAATTGTTTATCCCATTGATATTGTTAAAACTAGAATGCAAAATCAAAAAGGTAATACTTTATATTCTTCTTATCTTGATTGTTTTAGGAAATTACTTCGAAATGAAGGATTTTTTGGAGTGTATTCCGGTTTACTGCCTCAAATAATTGGTGTTGCACCAGAAAAAGCAATTAAATTAACCCTGAATGACTTGATTCGTGGTATTGGTAAGAAAAATTCTCCTAATGGTGATATTTCATTATCTTGGGAAATACTGGCTGGTTCCACTGCAGGTCTTTGTCAAGTTATTGTTACAAATCCTTTAGAAGTTTCAAAAATTAGATTACAAATTCAAGGGGAAACAATTCGTCAACTAAAAGATCAAGGTAAAATAGTTGCCCCAAAGTCTGCAATTGAAATTGTACGTAGTTTAGGTTTGAAAGGTCTATATCGTGGTGCACCTGCTTGTTTATTACGTGATATACCCTTTTCCTCAATTTATTTCCCAACTTATGCAAACATTAAAAAACGTATTTTTGGGTTAGATCCAGGCAAAGCTGGTAAACGTTCAAGTTTAGAACCATGGGAATTATTAGTTTCTGGTGCTTTAGCAGGTATGCCAGCTGCATTTTTAACAACTCCAAGTGATGTCATAAAAACCAGGATTCAGAGTAAAGCCAAACCAGGAGTTGAACCTTATAGAGGAATCGCATCTACTTTTAAAAGAATTTTAGCTGAAGAAGGTCCTAGAGCTTTTTTCAAAGGTGGTGTTGCTAGAGTCTGTAGATCTTCTCCACAATTTGGTTTTACATTAGCAGCTTATGAGTTGTTCCAAAAAACGTTACCATTGAATTTATTCTATAACACTGAGGAGTCATCACCTAGCCAATCACGAAAATTATTACTGTCATCATCGTCCTCATCTTCTTCCTCATCTTCAGCTTCAATGTCCATAACTGAAAATTCTAAAAGATTCAAGTTATCTTCATCTGCATCATCCGCAGATCTGAATCCAACTTTACTTGCATTAACTAATTATTATAAATCTTTAGAACCAGAAGGTGAAAATGTTAATAAATCTAATCAAAATGAAAAGAAATGATTTTTATTACTACTACTATTACTACAACTATCATTACTATTATCATTAAAAAAAAGAAAAGCGAATTCTTAATATGTATAAATAATATTTAAATTAACTACGTCTCCTTTTATAAATTAATTACTTCTACGAAATATTTATTTAAAAATACCTAAATCTATAACAAAATCAGATTTACAAACCGTTTGGTTTAATGCCGGATTTCTGAAAATATAACGGCCTATTTGTTTACCGTTCTCAACAACAAAGCAAGCTTGAAATAACATCCTTAAGGCCTTCACTTTTGCTTTTTCTAACGCCTTTTTATTCTTATCTTGAACTTCTTGAGTTAATAAAAAATCAGCACATACATCATTACTTAGACTATCTTCAATATCCCAATCCTTTACTTTATTGGTACGTACTAAATTAGGGTAAATTTGAAGATACTTGGATAAGTTTTCTTTATTGATTTCAAATTTGTAAATCGATGCAATTAATTCATTTTGATAATTCAAACTAACATTTTGTGGAGGTGTTATAAGCCCATACTTATAATTATTTTCTAGAGGATTGATGTTTTCCTTGTTTGATGATAGGGTGGAAATTTCATTAAATTCTTTCATTGCGATCGACCTAATATGCTTTTGTTGTCTTTCATAATGATCAGAAATATATTTCGGTAATGACTTAATATGGACCGATCTATCAGTTACGTGCTTTTCATATTCTGGGTTTTTAATAAAATCCTCAGGATACCAAGGTCGATTTAGTTTGAGATTTTTTGTGAGATCAATCTTATAGGAGGTTAAGTCAGTTGTGTTTGTGTTATTATTACTATTACCAATATTATTAATCATTAAGGTATTATTTATTAAATCACTTCCTTGAGAATCATCAATTTGGGAGACTTCTAAAAAAGGATCATCACTCGGTGGTTCTGTCTGAAACTTTTTTGCACCTGATGTTTCTAAGTGTTCATGAAACAACCTTCGTTTGACTGGCTCCGCATATTTTTCTGGGTTACTGGAAAATCCTTCTATAGATTCAAATTCTCCTTTGACAGGTGACGCGTCTGTTAAATCTGGATCATTTCCATGATTATATTCCAATCCATTTGTATCAGATTCACTTAAGATTGTATCTTGAGTCAATAAAACTCTTTCATTTTCTTTAACTTCTTGTTTATTTTTATTGACTAGTAGTTCTAATTCAAAAATTTTATCAGTTAGCTCTTTATTACGCGTCTGAAGCAGCTCGTTTTCATGTTTTAAACTTCTGATTTCCCATTTCTGATCTTCAATTAATTTCTTACTTGTTTTTGACTCTATAAGTTCAGTAATTCTTACCAAATGTCCCCATATTTCGTCACCAATGGGGTCTGATCGATCTAATGAAGCCATTAATAGTTTAATTGGCATTTAGTCAAAAAAAATAAATAACGATAAAGCTATAAATGGAACTTAGAATTTAAAATCCTTAACATTAATTTTTTGACGCGTATTGTTAGTATATTTGTTCTATAGAATGTAAAATAAACTAGTCTGCCAAAAATTACACATAAAAGATGATTATATAGAGGACGGTCAATTATACTAAATACCAACTGCAACACCTAATTTTCTCCACCAATCTGATTGTCCCCACATACCTTCATCTGAAACTCTAATTGCATTCATTGCACTTTGAGGTAAGGTAAATTCAACTTTATGACCTTTGTTTTCTAACGTTTTAACAAGACCAGAATCAATAGGGTATTCAAAATAAATATTATCTGGTAAAAGTTGATGATGAATTCTTGGATTTGCGATTGTATTTGTCAGATCTTTACCATGAAAAAAAATTCTTACAATGCCTTGCAGAATTGCATTTGTAATCCTTGAACCACCAGCGGCACCAATAATTAATTCAAGATTATTATCTTTATCAACAATAATCGACTGTGCAGATGATGATAAAGGACGTTTATATGGTTGGATATAATTATAAACTGAAGGATGTAATCCAAATGCATTTTTTGTATGTGGAACTGAAAAATCATCCATCTCATTATTCATGATGATACCTGTTTCAGGATCATGAATGCATGATCCGAAAAGTAAATTAATAGTTGTTGTCAAAACAACAGCATTTCCATCTTTATCTGCGACACTTAATGATGACGTACCATGCGAATCATTAGGTTCATATGCTGGATTGTACATCTCCCATTTATATGTTTGATTATCATTAATTTTAGAGATAACATCATTGAGATAATCTTGGGATAAAAATTTATTGTATCTCTGATTTTTATCTATTAACTGCGTTTCATTGGAATTATAAATACCAACATCGCCGAGATAAGAACGTGTAGATGCCATCCATTTCATAACTTCAACTAATCTATGAGTGTCAAGAGGCGAATAATCTGTTTTGCCAAATTCATTTAATTGATTCAAAATTGATAGTCCCGAAATTAGTGCCAATCCGCTTGATGCACCATTAGCTGAATAAACAGTTAAATTTTCATTTGTAAAATTTTCTAACTTTAATGCATTTTCAACAACAACATCATACATATCAAAATCTTCGGGTGTAATTAAACCTTCCCATTCTTGAACCTTCGCCGCAAGTGAACGTGCAATATAATCTTTTGAATCGTAAAATGCAGGTGCTCCATGCTCTGCAACATAACGTAATGTCTTAGCCAGCGCAGGACGCCTTATTATATCTCCTTCTTTTAACAAATTGTTTGTATTTCCTCTAAAAACAAAATCCCAATCTTTACGAAAATATTTAAATGCAGGAAGCTGCGCTTGCAATGCAAATTCTAACCTTTTATCAATTTTCCAACCCTTTTCAATTAAATCTGCAATTGGAATAACCAAATCTCTCCATTCAATATTGCCAGACCCATGAAATTTATACAATGTCCATAATCCTTTCAATTCACCAGGTATACCAGATGCTAAACCACCGTATTTACTTCTCTCTTCCCTATCTTTAAACATATCAACATAAGCAGCTCCTGGAGCCATTTCTCTTGCATCGATACTTATTGTATTATTATAATTCTTACTTGTAATGAATGTACCACCTCCGATACCACTTGAAAACATTGTATCTGTTGCACCTATACATAGACATGTTGTTATTGCTGCATCTGCAGCATTACCACCATCACGTAAAATCTGAGCACCTAACTCCGAGCAGTATTCTGAATCTGATGCAACCATACCACGCTTTGAGAATGCAGTTTGCTCAAGATCAGGATTCCAAGTAGCTTCCCTTTTGAATGGAATATGGGCAGGTATATTTGGAACACGAGGAAACGGTACTTTATGGTAATCCGTATATAAAGTTATGAACCAAAATATAATGATTGTAGATATAGAAAAAAATCCTACTTTTATTTTCAGATGATGTCGATTTGGGATGTACATAATTTGTTCTTTGTTTCTTAATGCTATTTGATGATGTAATTAAAAGAGGTAAATCAACCGAAAGAACAAATATATAGTATTCCTACTCATCGATTGAAAGATAAAGAACCAAAACATTTTTTATGTAGACACGAGATGCGAGTGTTGTCGTTTGTTCGTAATTTATAATCCTCAAAGAGTTGCTAATACACATGTAACAGTTAGATTTTTTCATTTGTAAGTTCTCTCCTTATACCTTTGCTTCCTTTCTTTTTACAATTGCAACTCGTCTTAAAACAATAGAACAGAGTTTTAAATTTAAGTTTAAAAGCGGATTAATTAGCTGACGCTTCGTCTATTCATTATAGGCGTTTTTTATGTATATATATGATATGTTGAATATTAAAATCCGAGTGGAAAAAAGAAACATCTTTGCTATAAAATTAAAATTAAATCTTTTATTTATTAATAATATCCTCTATTATTCTTTCTTTTTCTTCCCTTTATATGTCTATTACAAGTAAATAATGGAAACTGACATTGTAACTCAAATAAGCAAAATAATAAGTAGGAGAGTTCGGGTTACTAGTGTACAAAGACAAATTTTAAAAGCGATGAATATAAGGAGAACAGTAAAACATTTTTCGATTAAGCAAACAACGATAGAGCTCTATACATAGCAGCTTAGGTATTAATGTAAATATGATGTCACTATAAAATAACAAAGCAAATAATATATTGCAATCATTGGTTATACTATTTTTAATTCAGAAAGAACGCTAAATGTCCAGCAAAATTAACCGTTTGATAACTTTTAATCAGTTGAATAAGTAACAAGCAAAATATATTTGAGCCCAGTTATCAATTGTCGATAACCTCATATAATTTCTCTTCAGGGAATTTAAACACGATTTGAACATTTAAAAATGATTTAACATCATTTATTGTTGTTGTTGTCATTGATCTGCCTATTACTGTATGGGAGAGTTAACTTGAGGTAGTATTCACACGGATCACATAAAGTAATAACTATAAAATAGAATCGAGAAATTCTTCATCCTCGTCATCAAGAACAACAGTTGGATGTGGCGTATTGGATGGTGTAATATTTTTTCGAGTCGTCATTTTTATAGGTGCTCCAATAAGAGAATCTAAATCAAAACTCTGCGATGTTTGCAGCTTTTTCGATGTATCCTTTAAATTAACACCTAAAACTTCTTCAACGAGATTATCCAAATCATCAGAACTGGTTTTATGATTTGCCTTCTGTAGCCTTTGATCAACAATCCCCTTATAATTATCCTTTCCAACATTAGAATGAATTTCTAAAACTTTAGTTTTTTCTCCTCTATTATTTATCTTATCCATCTTACTTTTCAATTCGTTAATTTCCTTTTTATGATTGATTTTTTGTTGTAGTTTTAGAAAATTATTTTTTTCCTCCTCTGTAAACTCTCTTATTTGACGTTTACTTGAATCTTCATTGAAATCATCATCACTATGATCATTATTTAATGTCCAATTATCCAAAGTACCGGTTTTCATTTTTCGGAAACTTTTAAGAGTCTTAGATTTGTTGAAAACATCTTCATTTTCTTTGACATCATCAGACTTCAGCTTTTCAGACACAACATTACACATAAACTTTAATCTGTTTTCATCTTCTTCTTTAATTGCATTTAATTGTGCAATATATTCAGGATCTTTTAGAATACTTTCATCAACAATAGGATCTGCAAATCTCCATGCATTAGAAACTTTCTTAGCCTTTGCGAAAGATTTATTATCGTCATCATCATTACCATCATCGTTTTCGTTTTCATTATCATCATCATTTTCATCATTATCGTCACTAGATGAATCATTGACTGTTGGTGTCGTCGTCGTGTGGAGTATTGTATTCCCTCCAGATTTTTTGATCTGCTTGGCGTGCTTACGTTCTACTGCCTTTTTAGCTTTGTATTTCCATTTGTCATTATGCAAAACCATGTTACTTCCTGTATATTTATTTGCAAAGCTTTGAAGGAACAAAACAAATCGAAGAAACAAAACAATGGCAAAAATAGAGTCTTGAAAAAAGTAACACCAATATAAAATTGTTATTGTGGTGGTAAAATTAATTTCCTAAAACAGTAGTTGAGATTTTCCGCTTTCCGTTCCATAATCTCATAATTTACAGAATTATGGTAATTTTTGCCTTCACTTGAGGTATTTAAATGCAATGATATGTGAAATAATATTTTACATGAATTGTTTTCTAATATTTAAAGTTCGCTTATTATAACTTTAACGATTATATCTATAAAATTCAAAATTAACAGTCAAAAATTAGACATGGAAGAAATTATACAATAGCAGGACAAAAAAAATGCATTAAAAATAGTAGAAAAGTGGAAGAAAAATAAAAATTAGAAAATATATGAAGGAGTTCACAAACTGTAAGTAATGTGTTAAGATATTTGATAATTTAGGGATTGGAAAAACTCATACTTTTTCACCATCAACTTCAGCAGCTGCGTATTTGATTTCACCACCTTTACTAACGACTGAATCAATAACTTCATATTCTTCTTCAGGTGACTTAATAACAGTACCATGATCCAAATTACTTTTTGGACCTGAATAAATTTTATGAGCATAAATAAAGAACCAAGCGACTGCTAAGAACATACTACCCCAATAAACTAGGACAGTCCAGTTCATTGTATCTGCGGTATTATCTGCACCTCTATATTGTGGGAAACATAAGATTGGAATCATTAAAGTAGTGAATGAAACAGCTAGAATACCTGAAAAATAAGTATATCTACCAAGATTCCATGGTCCAGCTTTGAAAAATTTACGTGCATAGGTAATTCTTAACAAAGTTGGAATTGTGAATGAAATAAATGAACCAATTGCACCAACGGAGAAAATTGCGTCAATTGCAACACCACCAAACATTAATGTTAATAACAAGACACCAAAAAACCAGTTAATCCAGACTGCATTAACAGGGGTTTGTGTATATTTATTAACCTTACACCAATATTTTGATAATGGGAAACAATTATCACGAGAATAAGAGAAGAGAACTCTTGAAGCAGCAATCATACATGATTCAGTCATTGAAAAGGCAAGAATGATCGCAAATGATGAAAGACAAAGTAATGAAGGTCTATCTAAAATTTGATTTAAATAAGCAATATAAGGTTGTCCAGATGCATCATTAACAGCAGCTTCAATATCAACAATTGTATAAGCCATTGATAATTGGAAAACAAAACCAATTAAACCACCAACAGTTGCAGTTAAAACAATTGCTCTTGGAGTTGCAACTTGAGCGTTTGAACATTCTTCAGCTAAATGGAAAGGTGAATCAAAACCAGACATTGTCCAAATAACAGCCATAAAAGTCATTAAAACTGCAATTCCATCAGGCCACTCAGTTAAATTATCAATTGCCCATGCAAAATTATTATCATTGAATTTTGGTAAACCTTGACTAACTCTATTATTACCACCTAAAATGATAACAAATGAAATAAATAAGAAGGCTAAATTTATAATTGTTGAAACAGAATTAATCCATGCAATCCATTTAGTTGGAGCAGATGCAACAATTGCTGCAGCGAAAGTTAAACCAACTGCTAATAAATAATTATGCCATGTTTGCAAAGTATAATTCTCATTAACAATTTGATTAATTGCTAAAATCATTGATGAACAACCATATGCAACAGAAGGAGCAGAAGTAACTTGAACAAAATAATTTGACCAACCAACAATCCAAGATAAAATAGCTCTATATTTTGAAGGTGCTAACATTGCAGTTGCATAATAAAGACCACCAGATGTTGGGAATGCAGATGCAATTTCAGCCATTGAACAAGCAACAGCTATAACACCAATCATACCAATTAAATAACCCCATGTAATACCTGCATTACCAGCATAAGCTAATGAATACCATAAAGTTGAAGCAATTGAAGGTAATAAACCTAAAACAGAGAAAGAAACACCAAAAGTTGTCCATAATGAGAATTCTCTTTTAAATTCTTGTTTATAACCTAATGATAAAATAACGGCTTCATCATGATCAATTTCATGATCAACAATAATTTTTTCATGCTGACCAGAAAGGACTGAATTAATTTTCATATCATCAACCGATATAATGGTTGCGGTTGATTTGATATTGTGTATATCGGATTGTGACATCTTGTATTGATTGACCAATGTCTTTATTTATCAGATTGAAATAAAAAGAACCAAGTAAAATTTGATACTAGAGACCCTGATACCTAAGTGTATGTATATATATAGTTTGAGGGATAACGGTTAGTTTTATATGAATATAAAGATAATAATACGAATCATAAAAAAAAAAACACAAAATAGACTTATCTTCTTAATCAATAAATCTATTAAAAAATATGATCCAAATTCAATCAAAATCAATTATCATGATCTAGGAAACTTGATAAGATTGCAAAATATTTTGGTATCAGTACATCTCCTCAGAATAAACGAATTAGATTCAAGAAATTAGTTTAATCTAATTTTTCTATTGTTCTCTAATCTTTCACTAATTTGTTCCTCTCTATGATTAGCTACTGAAAATTAGTGATTTATCATAGGATTAAGCGAATTATAGACCGAAAACGGAAAGTGCTTGACAATACAAGCTTGGAGTTTCTCAATTGGGTGTTATAAGGCAGTGTACGCGGCAATAAACTTCAAAATTTTCTCTGCGTCGATCGTCTGCTGTCTACTTTTGGAAAGTCTAAGTTCCAAGTTCTGTGATATTTAATGGTACTGATAAAGATTATATATTATCTATACACTGATTTACTAGATCAATACATCTTCACAGGACCATTCAATAGTTGATTGTTTTTTAAAGCTGTATATATATATATTTATATATATGTAATAACAATAAGGTGACGTGCTAATTCCGGAAATGATTTGCTATGGTATACTTAAATTGACTTTTTATAGCTATCTAATACAATAAATTATATGCTTAAGATGTATTTTCTGCTTTTGCTTTTCTTTTCTTTTCTTAAAATTTGTTCTGTTCTGTTTCAATCTGTGCATTTTCTTTTCTATATTTTTCTTTCTTGTTATACAATAATAGAGTTAGTAAGTTATAATCATAATGTTCTGTTTTCTAATGGAATAAACTCTTAAAAGATGGTTATACAATGATATTACAATTAAAAGAGTTCATTCAATTATAAACGTAGCAAATTTTTTTTATACCTTTTGTTTTATTGATTCATTTATCTTAAAGATCAAACTTCTTAGTGAATTGAAATGCAATTGACGCATCTACAGATCTTGCTTTATGCATTTTTCACTTTGTCTTTGAATATTCCATTGGATCAATCAAAACACGATATAACAAATTTAAAGGCATCTTCAACCACAGAGGTTGATAAAATCTATGATATAATATATAGATCTGCAATTTATTCTGCATTATCTTATTGTACTAAACGTGATAGCATTATTTTAGGTAAACTAAAATCTGCATGTCCTTCTAAATTATGTTATGAATCTGAGGATAACGTTTTTGTTGAATATATTTTTAAAAGTAAAGTCTCAGCTGTCGTTTTCAGAGATGAAAATCGACATGAAATTATACTTGCGTTAAAAGGAACAACAAGTAATGAAGAATGGTTAATGGACTTTAAAATATTACCGATGCCTTATCATCCATTATCTAATAGGATAAGGGGTTGGAAAAAATTTTGGAAATATAATAAAGATTGTCAAGGTTGTGCATTTCATAAAGGTTTTTATGATGGAGCAAAAGTAATTCATGATGCAGTATTTGATAAAGTTAATAATCTTTTAGATGAATATCCAACCTACAATTTTTTAATTACAGGTCATTCATTAGGTGGTGCATTGGCCCCAATGATTGCAAATGAATATGATTCAGATAAAAGGCGTATTAATGTCATCACTTTCGGTGCCCCAAAATTTGGTAATAAACAGTTAGCTGAATGGCTGAATGAAATTTGGAATACAAATGATCATTGTAATAATATTAAAGAAATAACAAAATCTAATTCATACATTAGGGTTAGTCATAAAGGCGATTTAGTTCCAATGCTTCCTATTAGACAAATGGGATATAAACATAGTGGTATTGATGTCTATTTCAATACTGATCGAGAACCAATGCTTCAAGAAAACATGGAGCTGAAAAATTCTTTAGCGGAATTGTCCTCATTTGACAACAACACCATCAATACAGCTTCTGAAAAAGACTTTCACAAAGCTAAAGACAACCACAAATTTTATATCCTAAGAATGAATCAGTGTTCTCCAAAAATGAACTAGTGGTGAATGAATTAAATATACTGTGAAAAATTGGTCTTGTTTCAACTGTATAAGATAAGACTGGTTCTTACTTATTCATCGGTTAACGGTTGCCGACGTTTTTTTTTATTTTCAACCGTTTATGATTGAATTTTCCTCTGATCCTACTATAATTTTTTTGTTTTTTTTGTTTTAACTTCTATTTTTATAGCATTATATCTTTAATAGTTTTACTATTTTGGCCTTGATTTATATCAGCAATGTCTGTTTACGTACTCGGAGCTGGTGGAGTAGGGACATTAATTGCTTCCTCACTTACGCCAAAATTCAATGTTAATTTCATCGTTAGAAACATCGCAAAGTTAAATACTTTAAAGACAACTGATAATACATTTTCAATCACAAAATTATACAACAACAACAAAGTATTAGAATATAAAATTAATGGAGGCTTCCCAGCAGATCAATTACCAGATGATAAAATTGAATTTTTATTGATCTGTGTTAAAACCTTTGATACCGTTAGATCTTTGACTCCATTATTGAGCAAAATAACTAACCAAACTAGAATTTTATTAGTTCAAAACGGTATGGGTGTTGTTGATGAATTATATAATAAAGTATGGAAAGATAAAGAATCAAGACCAATCATTTATCAAGGTGTTATATCTCATGGTATTTGGCAACCTGCAGAATATGGCAATACTTATAATTACAATCATGCTGGATCTGGTTATCTTAAAGTTTGTCAAATTCCAAAGGATTTAAAAAATATTACGGAGGACGATAATTCCTTGATTCAAAATGATGATATTATTAAGGCATTAATTGATGGTGATTTGAACGTCACTTCTCATTCATATGATGAATTATTGGTCTACCAAATTCAAAAATTTTTAGTTAACTGTTGTATGAATTCAACAACTTCAATTGTTGATTCAATCAATTATGGAATTTCAAATTCTGAATTAACTCATAATTTATTCACGTCAATCGTTTCTGAGGGTTTAGAAATTTTATATAAAGCTTATCCAATTCTTCAAACCTCAAAATTAGCCAAAGAATTACTTACAGTTGAAAAACAAGTAGAATTTGTTAAATATATTGGATTTCAAATCAACGGCAAAAATTCAACTTCTATGCGTCAAGATGTTTTAAATTTACGTGACACTGAAATTGATTATATTAACGGTCATATTATTTCTAAGGCATCTGAAAATAACACTACAGCACCAATTAATTCTACTATTGCGAATTTAGTTAAAATCAAACTGATGGTCAAAAGAAGAGTTGCCGAAGAAAACACCAAACAATAAACTTATATACTTTATGTACTTAAAACTTAAAACTTAGAACTTAGAACTTAGAACTTAGAATTAGAATAATTAAAATTTTATAGATAAATTAATATACACACAATGCAAGACAACACAAAGCATATAAAAATTTCATTAAGAATTTTTGCGAGACGCCAAATCTCTTGATTTACTACGAAATTTGTTTGATTCTGTGCTAGGCTTTTTGGAATAGAAGTAGAAGGAAGATATAGTTAGTAATAATGAATTGGCAACGTTTAGTGCTTCCGAAACATGAATTTAATATAACAGCTATTTTAAGAAGTGGTCAGGCTTTTAGATGGAGAAATATAAATAATGTTTGGTCATGTGCATTAAATAATCAAATTATTCTGATTAAAGAAATACCACAATTAGATACAGAAACACAATGTGTTATAGAATATTTAAATATTGAACCTAAAAATTCAAAAAGGGGTAATTCTACTGATATTTCTAAATTTATACGTGATTATTTTAATTTATCAATTTCTCTATTAGATTTACATTCGTGTTGGTGTAAAACTGATCCTTATTTTCCAAATGGTAATGTTATTGAGATCAAAATTGAAGATCAATTAATATCACCACCCGAAAAAGTCATACAATCTACTAGTATATTATCTTCAGTTTTCCTTCCGAAAGGGGTAAGAATTTTATCACAAGACCCATGGGAAACCTTAATTTCATTTATTATATCTTCAAATAATAATATTAAAAGGATTTCCCAACTATGTGAAATATTATGCATTTCATACGGAAGCTATCTAGGAAGCTATAACAATGTTCCATATTATACGTTCCCTAAACCTCATGAATTTTTCCAGGTGAATCTAAAAAATAGAAAAATAACAACTGATCACTTAAATAATTTAGAATCAGAATTGCGTTCATTAGGTTTTGGATATCGTGCAAAATACATTATGAAAACAGTTCATAAAATGATTGAAAATCCAAAACTTTTTGAACAATTGATGAATTGTAAAACAAGTTGGACGGATGATGAATCTTGTGTGCAATTTTTACGTCAATTTGATGGTGTTGGTCCAAAAGTTGCAGATTGTGTTGCATTAATGGGATGCCATAGGCATGATTTAGTTCCTGTAGATACCCATGTTTGGAATGTGTTGAGGAACCGATATCGTAACGAATTTAATAAATGGGTTGATTTGTTAGATGATGAAAATCCAGTTACATCTAAATCAATACTGAAAAAGGCTTTATCGAATAAATCAGTTGATGTGAAAATATATCCTTTTGTTAAACAATTTTTCAAAGATTTCTGGGGTTTGAAAGCTGGTTGGGCACAAGCTGTGGTCTTTGCAGGTATAGTTAAGTTGGATAATGGAATAAATCATATTGATGATATTGAAAAATTAATCAATAAAGTCAAAGATTTAAAAAATTTAGATGATGAAGATGTAGATGAACCAAAGGTTAAAAGATCTAAAACAAAGTGAAATTATATCTTATGGCGAGTTTTTCTTAGAATAATTTATGGTTTTCATACACTAAAAGGTAGTAATATAAATGTATTTATAGATGAAAAGATTAACTAACATAGTAAAAAGTAAGTATACAAAAAGGGGATTGAACGGAAAACATCTTCATTATAAGACAACGTTCTTTGCCAATTTCTTCTTATATTCAGCAATAGATGAATCCCATCTAGTTGCAGTTTGGTTTTCGACAACAAAAATATCTTTTGCAATTTTATCTAATAATCTGAAATCATGGGAAACAACAACAACACCACCGTTAAATTCATTAATTGCAACAGCTAATGAATCAATTGTTGGAATATCTAAACCGTTAGTAGGTTCATCCAGTAATAAGATATTTGGTTTTTCAAGTGCTAAAAGGGCAAAAACAACTCTTGAACGTTGACCTTCAGAAAGAGTTGCCATTTGAGATGTTTGACCTTCACCAGTTAAACCGAAACGACCTAATTGGCCTCTCCAGTATTGGTAATCTTGTGAAATATGAGAATATTTATCTCTAACGAATTCAAGTGGTGATTTAGTTAAATCTAATTGATCAGCAGAATGTTGAGAATAAACACCCAATTTAATATGAGTATGACGAGAAACTCTACCTTTTTGTGGTTGTAATTCACCAGTCATAATTTTCAATAAGGTAGATTTACCTACACCATTTGGACCCACTAATGCAACTCTTGAATCCATATCAACACCAAAAGAAAGATCATCATATAAGTTATTTTCTGGCTTACCATCATATGCAAATGAAATATCATCGAAAGATAAAACTGGAGGAGGTAAACGTTCAACTTCAGGGAAACGGAAATTGAAAACTTTGTCAGGGACAACCGGTTGAATTAAACCATCAGCTTCCATCTTATCTAAAATCTTTTGTCTTGATTTTGCTTGTTTAACTAAATTAGCATATGTACCAGCAGAAGCAATAAATTTTTTAATATGTGCAATTTCCTCTTGTTGCTTACTATATTGTTTCATTTGATTAGTTTCTTGTTCTTCTCTAGTCTTGGCATAAGCATCATAATTACCACCATACATTAATAATTGTTTCATTCTCATATCAATCATGTTAGAACAGACACCATTTAAGAAATCTTGAGAATGAGAAACTAAAATTAAAATTCTATCGAATTTACTTAAGTAAGCTTCTAACCAAACACAAGCTTCTAAATCTAAATGAGCAGTTGGATCATCCAATAATAATAAAGTTGGTTTGACGAATAATGCCTTTGCTAAAGCGACTCTCATTCTCCAACCACCAGACATATCTTTAGTCTTCTTCTTAATTGTCTTTGAATTGAAACCTAAACCGGTTAAAATAACCGCAGCTCTTGATTCAAAAGTTGAAGGATCCATTTCATCAATTCTTTCATATAATGGTTCTAATAATAAAGATTCTGGACCATCTTCAACAATAATATCTTCAACTTCTTTTTCTAATTTAGCTAAAGCAGCTTCAGCTTCTTTAACAACATATTCTAAAGCGGAATATTCAGTTGGTTCTGCTGGTTCATTTAATAAATAAACATCGATATTTTCTGGAACAGGATATTCTCTTGCAGCAAGTGCTCTTAAGAAAGTAGATTTACCACAACCATTTTCACCTAATAAACCATATCTTCTACCATAATTTAATTCGATAGTAGAATCTTGAATTAAAACTTTACCATGGAAAAGTAAAGAAACAGAAGACATTTTAATATCTCTTGAAGTGACAAGAGAATCTAAAACACCAGTAGTAACTCTATCAGATAAACCATCTTTATCTTGTTGAAGTTTTAATTTCTCAATTGCTTCAGCTGCAGTTTCACCATCATCTTGGTTTTCTAACTTCTCCTTTTCCTTCTTAGTTAACTTCTTCTTAGTCTTACCATCTGCTAATTTAGCAGCTTTCTTTGCGTCTCTCTTAGCCTTGGATGCAGAAACTGACATAGTTGTTGTTATGCTTTTGTCTGATTAAATATCAATTTTTAGAACAAAAGAATAGAGATGCAATCAAATTTATTGAAAGCTATTATTCTGAAAAAATGAAAAATCAAAATTGAAAAATTTGAATAATAAAGAATAGAAAATAAAAAAAAATTTAAAAAAAAAAAACAAATTTTTTCTTTTTCTGCCACAAATTTGCGTCGATCGACTTAACATGTTTTTTTCATTCAATTCCTCTTATGAGGACGAAAGAAGAACTAAATATAGAGAAGACAAGTGAAAAACAGTTATATAATCGTATCAGCTAACTATTATGGAAAAATTAGCATACATTAAGCAAATTCTATTACCTTCACAAAAGGGGAGCATTAAATTGAGATGTGCTATTGCTGCCAGTAGTTCAGAAGATTCTAGTAAAATACCAATAATTATTAAAGAAGCCACTTCAAAAGACATTAATTACAATATCGGAGATGAAAAATCAGTCGTAGATGCCGACATATCAAAATTTGAGAGTTCTTTATTTTATTTGCGTAATTTAATTAATTCTTTTTTTGAAAAGCAAAAGTATGAGTTCAAAGAAAGTGGAGAATTAGAAGAAGATGAATATTATATTACGTCGCCATTGGATACCTTTATTGGTAATGCAGTTGACATTGCTGGTTCTATTTATGTTTTATGTTTAGCATTTGCATTATTAATTGGTTGGATAATTTGGGGATGTTTGACTGGTGCAAGTGATACTTGGCAAATTGTTATGCAAGATGGTCAATCAATTCAAACATATATTTGGAATACATTTCTTATGAGACAACAATTGGATAATAATGAAAAAATGTTACTCTTATATGGAAAATTGAAAAGTAGATCCCTTACTCATAAAAAATTATTAAAACAATTTATTGAAAATAGAAAATCAAATAATTTTGATTTAAAATCACTTTTAAATAGAGAAGAAGAGTTTAGGAATAGATCAGAGATTGAGTTCAAAAGTAAGAGTATTTATGACAGAATCAGCTATAAATTCAGTACAATCGTTGGTAGTTTACCAATGGTAGGTATTTATTGGTTAGGTATTTTTACATGGATTGGCTGTGGTGCAATTAGAATTAATGAAGGACTAAAAGATGTTCCTGATATGAAAGCTTTTTCAAATACTTGGCAAATGTATATTAATACTGCAACTGCAATTGAATTATTGATAACAACTATTTTTTTGGAGAATGTAAGAAGCAGAGAAAGTAATTTTATTATGAAACAAACTAGAACTTTTAATGAATTGGATTCTGATTTAGAGTTTTTATTGAGAGATATAAATAATTATTATCTAGAAAATGATTTAGTTGTTGTTGAAAGGGTTAAAAGAGACAAAATCCAAAAATGCATCAGTTTATATGCCCATGTTATTGGTAATGGTTTGGGTTTAGTTATTTCAATTTGCGTCTTTGCTGCATGGCTCAGTATAGGTAATTTAATGCATTGGAGTGCAAATTGGTGGTTGGTTATTGGTTCTTATACAGGATTGGTGGGTTTTATTGATGGATTTGCATTGAGAGAAATTTTTTTTTCGATAACTAAATATGAAGAAACAAAATTTTTGGACTTATTGAACGATTCACAAGAATTATTAGATATTGCAGGGATACCAATCACATTACATCAATCCAAAGTCAAGCAAAATTTATCGACTAAGATCTCCTTGGCTATCAACAAAGTATGTTCTAGTAAATGGTCAGTTGTTTCAGCTTTTATTATTGTTTTAAGTTTGGTTATTATGGCATGTGTTTTATTATGGTCAGAAACAGCACAATTAATTTGTAACACTCCAACAATGATTATTGAAGGCTTCTTTCTGCTTATTTTAATTCAGGCACATAATTGGGCATCTAATGAAAGAAGTATTGTTTTAACTCAATTAACAAAGAGTCGTGTTTTAATTCATAATTATATTAAGAAACAAAGTGTTTGTTAACCATATATACCTTCATTATATAGAATCATATGTTAGAATTAAATAGATTGTTTTATTTATATATGTATTTATTTATACTTATTTTTATAGGGAGAAAAAATAATAATTAAAATGGATTAGACCATTCAAAATCACCATACATTTGATTCATTTCATCTTGAAGCAGTTCAGACAGTTTAATATTATCCCTCAAACTAATCCATTGACCATCATGTAAATCAAATCTTTTTGGTCCACTAATTGGAGAACTCAGCCATATTTGCTTTGTTGGTGGTTGTTTATTAATAACATAAGTTCCTTCAGAACAATTAATTTGCATAACTCCAGCTTCTTCATCAACTTCAGCTTCCATTATTCTATTATTCTCAAAAAATTCATCTAATTCATCTAACAGTGTTTCAAAAGTCTGATCTGATACTTTGTGGTATTCTTCAATTGTTAAATTTTTAACATCATCAGGAATAGTTGAACCATCAGTAGATGCAGTGATAGAATTATAACGAATTTGCGACGAATTTGGGCGTAAACTAGTAAATTCTACTATTCTTTGTCGTTTGATGGTAAAAATTGATGATGGTGATGATGATGGTGATACACTGACTAAACTTCTTTTTTGGACAATCTTCAATTTAGGGTTATTTGCTTTCACAAGTCCCTTTATTAGCCCCCTTGATTTAAACATATCTGTTTCTAAATGGCTTGAAGGGAGGTAAGTAATCATGAACTGTGATTGGTAACTCACCAAAATTCGATCATTAAAGGAATTCACCAGACGCCGCTGCTAAAATAGGAAAGTAAATTTGCGATTTCTGCTTCTGTATAATCGATCCTTTTACCATTAAATTGTTTAACGTTTAATGATACACATCTCATTAAATTAAAGTAAGAATCATATATAAATAAACTACATTGATAGAATTTATCTTACTATTTTATTTGATTTTACTGTTAATCTTGTTGTCAATCAGATCTTGAATATATAGTCTATTGATCTCTAATTTATCTTTATATATAGCAATAATGCATACAAGTCAACATTTTGAGGCATATATAGTTTTCAGATGTTGTTTCTCCCATACTTTTTAAAAATATTTATAATGCTATTTTCATACATTTTTTACATTAGGAAAACTATCTTTAGTAATACATTGTTAGTCAAAATGAAATCGCAAAAAATGTGAGATAAAAGCAAGCCATGCAATGTTAGAAAGTCAAATAATAGTACAGACTTTAATCAAATTAAAATTGATCCGTTACTTTTATTTTTTTGCGTATATGGGTTTTTTGAAAAAAAAACAAACGAAAAGCTATTCTGAAAGTGACAATCAAAATAACAAATGTCCAGCTTGCCATGGATTTCATGAATCAATAACTTGAGATTGTTTTTTATATTACACAAATCCCATAAAAGAGTAGACTTTCAATCCCCAAATGTATGCGTCAGTAATATAGATTATATTAATTATTTATATAGTTTCTCATATCTGTCGTTTAAGCTTTTGAGCTTTTTATATTCCATTAAACTACGGCCTATGATCATCGAACTGACAAGCGATATCTCCGTAACTGGAATAGCTCGGGAATTTTAGATTAGTTTTTTTTGAAGATTTCTAGTCCATCATTTTTATCGTTTTGTTAATCAATTTGCTCTTCATAGAGTAGGTTGCAAAGTTACGAGGGTAAACAATACAATTTCAAGGGTCTTGCAAATACAGTCCTGCTTTACGTTAAATCAAATTTTTTAAACTGATTGTATTTAACCAATATGAGCTAATTTATTAAACTGATGATAATTAGCGCGTAACATTTAATTTAACAATGTACAATTTCGTAACCTATTGTTGATGGGGTTATAATCTTTTATTTGAGGAACATATATATAATATGTATGTATGTATAGGCTGAAATCATAAGTATATATATAATATCGGACTTTATTTTTATTTTTATATATAATTTCAGAACCATCCACTTTAGTTAGATGTCTTTTTAGAGATTGTTGAAGTTAGTTAGTAAGAATGCTTAGACTTTGTAGTTTGCTATAAGTAAAAAATTAATTTTAGTTTGCTTTCACTTTTTCACAATTGTTTCCTGTAAATAGCAATGACCTTTTTAAGCAAAGCAAAAGTTATTTTAGTTCCTCCGAATAAAGGTGATATTAAAGTCAGATGTAAAATTAGTACACTTCAATCATCTGAATATTTAAATATAGATACAAAAGATAACAATGAAAAATATACCGATGAAAATATAATACAGACTTCAACTGAAAAATCAAAATTTAAAAATATTTTAACTTATATACCACATAACCTTAGACTTCTTTTTAACA
The DNA here is from genome assembly GCA_023629255.1 of Pichia sp. PB3310. Classification (NCBI taxonomy): domain Eukaryota; kingdom Fungi; phylum Ascomycota; class Pichiomycetes; order Pichiales; family Pichiaceae; genus Pichia; species Pichia sp. PB3310. The sequence continues at coordinate 29,222 of JAMAJE010000025.1, read as the reverse complement.
GAAAGAAAGATAAATTTCATAATGAGATTAAAGCAATTGAAAAATTAGAAGAATATGAAACTGATAATGATTATGCATCACCTTTAGATACTTTAATTGGATTAGCTGTTGATATTACAGGCTCAGGTTATATGATGATTTTAGTTACATTAATTTTAATTGCTTGGATTATATGGGGTGCAATTGAAGGTGCTCCTGCTAATTGGCAAATTGTTATGCAAGATGGTCAATCAATTCAAACCTATGTTTGGGATACATTTCTTATGAGACAACAATTAGATGATAATGAACATTTTTTAATTCTATTTGGTAAATTAAAAAGTAGATTAGAAACTCATAAAAGATTAATTTTGAAATTACAAACAAAATACCCTGAAATTAATTTTAGATCAAGAATGGAACAAATCAAAAATTTAGAGAATCATGAATTTAGGCATGTTAAATTTAATAAAAAGAAAATGTTTGATAAAATCTCTGAAATTGCATCTTTGATCTTAGGTAATTTATACATTGTTATAATATATTGGATTGGAATTTTTATTTGGATTGGATGCGGTTCAATTCCTCTTAATAATGGTACAAAAGATGAGCCATTACTTCAAAAATTTTCGAATACTTGGCAAATGTATATTAATACAGCAGTTGCTGTTGAATTATTATTTACATCTGTTTTCCTCGAACATGTAAGGTTTAAATCACATGAATTTATATCGAAACAAATTGATGTATTTAATCATTTAGATAGAGATTTAGAATGTATTGAAAGACAATTTTGTAACGATTTACAAGATAATGAATTAGTTGTTATTAAAAGATGTCCGAGAGATAAAATTCAAAAAGGGATATCATTTTATTCAAACGTTATTGGTAACGGTTTAGGATTAATAATATCAGCTTGTGTTTTCATCACATGGTTTGGTATTGGTAATGTCATGCATTGGAGTTCAAATTGGTGGTTAATTATTGGTACTTACACAGGTTTAGTTGGTTTTATTGATGGTTTTGTTTTAAGAGAAGTTTTCTTTTCATTAACAAATTATGAGCATGATTTGTTTTATGAAATATTTGACGATTCTCAAAAATTACTTGATATATGTCACATTCCAATAGAAATGAAAAAATACGAATCTAAAATTACATTTGATGTAAAAATTTCTTTATGGATTAACAAAGTTTGCTCTAATAAATGGTCAGTTATTTGGTCATGTGGTGTTGTTTTAGGTTTAATTATAATGGCGTGTGCTTTATTATGGTCTGAAACAGCACAATTAATTTGTAACACTCCAACAATGATTATTGAAGGATTCTTTTTACTTATTTTGATTCAAGCACATAATTGGGCCGATGCAGAAAGAAGTTGGCTTATTAATGAATTAATGAAAAACCGAATGTTAGTGTATAATTACGTAGATTTATGCTACGGAGAGAAATTACCTCATAGACATCATGCAGATATTGATCTTGATGAGGAGATGATTCAAAGAGAGCAATTGTCAGAGGAAATTAGTGATTAATTGCATTATTTTGAGTTTTTTTTGCTAGTAATATAGTTATATATCTAATTTATTTATGGATCGTAAATGATAGATCACAATGCCATAATTTTATCAGTAATAAGTAAATAAGAAAGTTGCAACTAGGAGCCACAGTATATATAAACTATAGATTGTTGAACACACAACACAACACAGCACAACTATCTACCTTACTTGAATCCGCTACCTATTATTGAGGATTCAACAAAATTTTTAAGATTTCACGTTAATTTGTTTGTTATCGTTTACTGTAAGGAATTGTCACTTTTTCTTTTTCTTGTTGTTTATTATTAATTATAAGCCATCTACCTCAAAAACATGTCAACTAGAAATTCGCAGAAGCCAAAACCACCATATGTGGTGCCCGTCCAAAAAGAATATGTAAACAAATATGTACATAATAACCATCCAGACAACGTCTACACAACAAATGAAGGTAGATTCATTCCTGACACAAATTTAAACATTTCTGTTGAACAATTACGTGAATATCGTGTTAGATATCTTAATCCATCTCATCAACTTTCTCCTGATATATCCACATTTCAAGGATTTCTTCTTCAGCATAATACATTAGGTGAACGAACAGAATCTAGTAAGGCCAACGTCCAACGAAAAGAAGAAAATAATCTTTACGATTATAGAACATCTGAGGATTTGGCTATAAATGTTGAAAATCATATTAAAAATCAGTTACAGGTCAAAGAAAGTGAAGCTATTGTTGACTTTGTATACAAAGTACGATCCGAAAAGGATAAATTCAGACTCCGTTTCGACAGGTCTTAGACTCTATTTTTTTTATTGTTTATTTACTTACTTTATACTGGTGTATTATACGAAAACCATCCCTCTTTTAAGCTGCAATTTGCGTCTGTTTTCTAATATAATCTGTCTCTTTTTTTCGTCAAAAGAAACATCATCAAAAGTGTTGCCCTTAGCATTCATCGGAACATTAGGAATATTACTAGTGTTAATAACATTAGTATCTGAAGTAACACCTGATGAAACTGATGTATCTATATCTGGTATATTCCCAGCTAAGTATCTCTCCACCGTTGCCTGTACACTCCCCGTTATTGCCAAGTCAGCTCTGATCTGTGCGATTGATAAAGTTGGCGCCACCGCTTGTACTGCATCCACCATGTCCGTTGTCACTCTGTTTCTATTGGATCTATTTCTACTGCCATTATTATCTTCAACAAAGAAGAAGTTCACCACCACTAGAAGGACCACCACACCTAATATTAATGTCACTGTTTGAGAGTCCATTGTCTGGTGAAGTCACATTCAGTTAGGAAAAAAACAAACACACTATAGAAAATGCACTCAAATGCATCGTCTTTTTGTACCCTCACCGCCGAGTAGTGCAGCTATGTCTTTGTCACTTTTTTCAATTTTAATGGATTGCTCTTCAAACCTATCTTTGGATTCTTCTTGAACTTTTTCTTCATGTTTTTCTTCAAGTAATTTATCAAATCCTCCTATTATCTCCCCAGTTATTTCATTACTTAAAACTGCACAGCTAACAAACCCATCATTGGAACTAACAAATAAGGATCTACCATCGCTAGACCACGCAATATCAGTAATTACCGCATAGTGGATACTTGTAGCAACTGCAACACAGTTAAGTCGTTGTGTATCGTAAATTAAAATACTATCTTGTGTTGCAATACCAAATAACATTCGGTATGGTAAGCTAAAAACATTGGTTTCCATGTTATCAATCAATTTGTATTTAACTGGGCTAAATCTAACAACAATTGCAGGTTTGCGTAGGCCTGGTAGATGAACAACTGGCCCTCTATTTAACCCTGACCTTGTATAAACGTAAACTGTATTTTGTAAATGTTCTTTACCTTGCTCATTATTTGGCTTATAAATCCCACATGTTGTAATCAATAATGATCCATCTGGTGAAAATGTTAACCTACGGAAAAATGATTGCAATGTTTCATTATGATATAAGTAGTGTTGTCTGTAATTAACTGATTGTTCATTATCTGTAATGCTATTATTATTAAAATTTGGATTAATAGATGGCGATGCTGATGACAAAGGTGGCGATGTTAGTGGTATAGTTGAGGACAGCATTATATTATTACTAGAATTATGATGAATATGATTTGGTGATGAAGGCATGACAGCAGGCAATGGCAATGGTGATAAGCATCTATTGGCAACACTATGTGAAGAACTTGAACTTGAATTAGAATAACTACGCTTATGACGTGGAGCTTGCATTGGTGGTTCCATCATCCTTGAATTATTTGATTGACCGATTGCCATAGAATTACTTTGAATGGGCGAATTACTTAGAGTATTATTATTGTTATCAATACTAGTCTTATTCGTCATAGCACTTATACTCGTACTAGTACTAATCGGTGTAGAATTCCTTGAACTTGTCGTGTCTGTTGCTGAGCTAGAATCAGGTAATCTAATCAATTCAGCTGATTTTTTTGAAAAATCCTTCTCTGACAATAAACTTAATCTGATGTTTGGAACTTCACTTTTAACACTCTTATAAAAAGCTGTTGGACCAATGTTTAATTCACCCTTCTCATTCAAACTAACTTTGTAAACATGAACACTTCTATCTGCACTCTGTGAACAAATATATTCACCTCTTGGATCCCATGCAACACCTTGAACATAATGGTTATGTTCCGCAATTTGTTTAACCATTGAGCCTGTTGAAACACTAAAAATTCGTATAATATTATCCATTAATCCACAACAAATATATTTAGAATCAGGAGACCAACAAATATCATAAATTTCACTCATATTACTTGCAAAACATGCAATTTTCATTATCCAGCTTTCTTTAATATCATCATCTAATTCTTGCCCAAATTCACGTACAATTGAATCGTTTTTTTCCCAAATCATGATTGTACCATCATCACTCGCAGTTGCAAGTAATTTACCATCTTTGTTGAATCGTACGCAATTCACTGCTTGTGTATGTTTGCTTATACTACTTAAATATTTAATACCTTGAATATCATCTTTAGTCTCATTATATTCAAATTCCCAAATTCTAACGTTATTATCACCGCCACCAGTAACTAACCTAAGAGATTTCTCTCCTGGTTTATTTGGTTGAGCTGCAATTGTATAAATTGCTGAAGCACCTTCATGCCAATGCAATGTTAATGTCTTTGCTTTAACATGAATAATCTTATCTTGAACATCTCCAGATTTCATAATTGTAGTTTATCCAACCCTATATCTATAGGAACTTAAACACTTGAGGCATAACTATACAACATTAAAACGATAATAATACTAGTATTAATATTTAGAACTCTGAAACCCTCAAATCAAATTCAACTTTCCCGCGTTATGCTTGTTCTTCTACAAACATTCTTTGGAACCTGATAATGAATGTTTACGTGAAGAACCTGCTCTACAAAAAAAAAACATAATAAAAACAATTTATTGTGATAAGCAAAATTATCATTTAAAAATTAAGATAAATACACAATATTATATAGAAGCTAAGTAGTAGTAAAATACATTAAAAAAGTTATAGATTGAAAAATTTCATGAACTTACGTCCACCTTTATCTGATTTTTTCTCTGATGAAGAGACATTACTTGCAACACGTACAGAATCCACGCCATTATTTGTCTGAACTGCAACGCTTACGTTTTCCGGTAAATTCTCCTCTACAGCATCATTTTGTTCTCTTACTTTGGAAAATTCGGTAATACCCAACCCATTAACATTGTTATCACTCGCAACTTTACTAGAATTTGTCACATTAATACTACCAACATTATTATTTGTATATTCTGATTCAACAGTAGAACTATTGTAAGTCCCGGTTTTACTCAGATTATTAGCGCTATTTTTGAACCCAGGAATATGAGGTGCTGCATAAACTGTATTATTATTGTTATTTTCAACGACTTCATTCTCAGGAATCGTGATTATATTATTCGAAGTACCCGGACTGGTTCCTGGTAATGGTTCGCTGAAAATTGATTCTTGAGCAGGAGCATTGTTTGTTGTGTCAGACACAACTGCACTTTTTGTTTCAACATCCAGACCTGTAGTTTTATTGACATTGCCAACGTTATTATCAGTACCAAAACCGAAGGAAAATAATTTCTTCCTATTAGTACCACTATGAGTTGACCCACTAGTTTCTTGTGATATTATTGAAGCATTCTTCTTGTGTTTTCCTTTTGTTGGTGAAGTTGTCTTTTTCTTATTTAACCTAAAAATTTTAAGCTGCAATTTACCTGGTGACTGTGGTGTTATTACCGTCTCTTCAACAGAAGCGCTTTGAATTTGTTGTTGAACTTGAACATTTTCGGTTTCTGGTCTTTGGTCTTCTTCTGCTAATTGTTGAGTTCGTAATTCCTTCTGTTTTTGAACTTGCAATTCTGCTTGGTGTTGTTGAATCCTTTCATTTTGTTGTTGTTGTAGGATATTTAATTCAACGTTTGGATCAACGGGCATTTGTTTAACTTCTTTTTCCACTTTTTTTGCAACTTTTGACAGGAAACCAGATTCAACAGCAGCTTTCCGTTCTTGTTCCCATTGTTTCTTCTGTTGCTTCTGCTCACTTTTGAATATTTTCTTAAGCTTAGTGCCATCCATTGACTCTATCCTTTTTGAATTTCTATTATTATCCCTCAGGGAGTGTACTTTAAATCCCATACCTGCAGCATTTGATTGATATGGTGAACCGGGCTGCGAAACAGCACTAGATTGTACCAAATTATTACTGGTTGACACAGTCATATCAGCATTTTTTAATGCATTTAAATTGGTATTATCGCCACCATCAGGAATTGTAGGAATCCGATTAATACGATCGCCATAGACTTTCTTTTCAGCCGCTTTCAATGCAATGGAATACATCTCATCCTGTGACAATTCTCTTTTAACAGGTTCCGTTGTTTGTAGATTACTCATCTGTAAATACTGATGAGTTTGATTAACAGCATGGTCTGATGGTAAGCTTGAAAAATGTTGGTAATTTGAATCTGAAACTGTTGGACTCACTAAAGAATGAGAACTATTTTTTAATGCTGATTTTAACATTTTCGGTTGCTTATCGGCTTTTTCATTTGATACAAATGATTCAATATCTTGATGATTTTGTTGCCCATTGTGCTTTAGTGGAAATTTTTCAAATTGATTTGACGGAACATTCGAATTGGGTGTTTCTTGTCCAGTCGATCTCGAAGAGGCAAACATTAAATTTCTGTAACTATGGCTGTTATTGGTATTACCAGGATGAGAATCATTAACGATTTCTTCTTGAGCTTCAACAAAATAATCATCTGAAGAAACTGTATGATTTGAATTGTTTGGTAGGATATGATTTACAAAATTTTGTGGATATACTTGTTCCATGGCGGGAATATTATTTTTGTTATTTTTATTCTTATTTTGTATGGCTGACTTACCACCAGTCTGACGATTAACACCTACTGGATTTAAAATTGGTTCTTCCATAAAATTTTCATCATCATAGAGTTCCGTGACCTCTTGGATCTCAGATAACCTTTTCTGTGCCCTTGTTTTGAAAGAATCATTTGGTGATCCTCCTTCTGGTATAACAACAATTACATCATCTATATCATCATCCTCACCCTCAATTATCTCGTCATTGTTCCTATGAGCCTGATCATCGTCAAAATTTGTAGAAATTTGTTGACGTTGCGGAGTGTTTGGTGGAGTTTGTTCAGTTGATTCTTTAAGGGTAATACCTTTAGCTAGGGTATGCTTAATTTTTGTAACCTTGGCTTTATTGTGGGCAGCTAAGATATCAACTTTACTTAAAAGCGGTTGTTGTTCTTGTTCTTTAATTGGTTGAGAAAAAGTCCGTTGTTGTTTAGTCGCTGGTGCAATGTGTTGATTTTGATGAACAGAGTCATTTTCATTGTATGTAAAATCAGACTGATTATCCATATCAAAATCAGAACCGATATGCTCATTTGAAATAGAATCATTAGAAAACCTTACTTCGCTTCTTCTATTTTGTTGTCTTTGTTGAAAATAATTAGGTGAGGTTTGTGTAGATAAACCAGGACTTAGTGTATTTTTTTGAATAATCCTCTGCCTTTGAAGATTTTTTCTTTGTTGATTCTGCAAGTATTGTTGATTAGATTTTTGTTGTCTGCTAAGATTAAGTGCAGCTGCAGCTGCATGTGCTGCATCATTTTTATATGAATTTTGGTGAAATGGTTGCGTTTGTTCTTCAAGATAATAATCATATTCTTGCTGTTGATCATAATTGTAATCATTATACGTATTATCATGGTAAAATTGATCATTATTTAAACCATCAAGTCTATGATCGTGATCAAAATCTTGCAATTCTGCTAATTCTTCTAATTCTGCATCTTCATCAATAGGTTGACTAATGGAAGGTTGAATAATTGTAGTACGAACAATTTTAACATCGCCCCTTTTTTCAATTGTTGTCGTAGTAATTGACTTAGTTCTCCCTTCACTATCCTTTTCCTTTGTAGTTTTAATAATTTTAGTATGTGGGGTATTTGAGGTTAACGAATTAGATCTAGAATTATTTCTTGAATTTTGTTGAATAATTTTTTGTTGTTGACGTACAGAATTGTTTAAAGAATGTGTTCTAGAGTTTATTGAAGTTTGTCTTTTAATTGGCATCGCAGAATTACTATTTATTGACATTGTTCTCTGATTTTGTGGAATTGTATGAGACGCAGTTAATGAATTTGAACGCATAGTCATTGACATTGAACGTGACTGAGAACGTGATAAAGAATTTGGATCATTTGGTCTGAAAGTTCGGTTGCTTAATGACATTGTGCGTTGTGATTGTGGGAGTGGTCTTTGTTCACGTAAAGTACGGGTTGATTGTAATCCTGATGAGCCGATATTGTTCATATATCTTTGGTTAGTGGCACTATTTGCCGCCAGAAATGCCGGACTTTGTGATCCCTGGTTATGGTAATATACACCATCATTCTTATGAAGAAAAATAAAAAAAATTAAGAATATGAATATATGTTAGTATTTTGGTCAAATTGTATATAGAATGAATCTAAAATATTACTTACTCTGCCAGATGGACCTTTAGAAAAAAAATCTTTGAATCCCATTATGATTAATATTAGTAATTAATTTGTTCTGTGTTGGTTGAAAATTAGGGAAAATCTAATAATGTTTTAAATCTGAAAATTGATATTAACAAGTTTGGTCAGTTTAATCTATCAATTAAGCAATCTAAAAAATTTAGGTTGAATTGTCAAATTGGGCAAGCAGAATAATTACTGAAATATATTTGCTTTTTTGAAGTAATTGATTAAAGGAAAATATAATTAATAAAAACAACTATACTTTGCTCAATTGACTTGTGTCAATGTTTTCAGTTTTAATAAGGAAACAGGCAGAAAAATACCCCTGTTGCACCTGATGGCATGCAGATAATAAATAATGAAAACAGGAAATAATTGATTTTACAGAGAAAGAATATATATACGGTGTACAGGTGAATTAATTTTATGTAACATGAATTTCATCCTAATAAAAATACTGATGATATATGCGCTTTTCAAATAAATTATATGGGCTTGGCTTCAGAATTTTTCATTCTACTGGGCACCATCAAACAAATATTAATAATTCTAATGCTCGCTTTTGTTAAGAACAAACATTTCTGTAAATCATTTTACAAAAGTAATGCAGTGCAATGATGATTAAAATTGCAAACTATTCTACAGTAAAAAATACCTTGAAGTTTAGAAATTCAGAAGATGAGAAATATACTTTTGAATAATAATAATAATAATAATAAAAGGTTAATATAAAGAAATACAGTTACTGGCCTTTATCTTAACGAATATTTCCTGCACAATCTAAATTTCATAACTGGCGTAAAGAGAGAGCTAGTTAATGCACTGTTCCCTTCAAAAATTCAATAAGCTGGTTGGTAGTGGGTTAAAAAAAATAGGAACTGTGGATGAAATGCAAGCTGTGTGCAAAATGATTATTTTTTGATGGTTATTATGTCACAAAGAAATTGGTGGTACCTTTTTTGTTGTCTTTTTAATATGAAGATTAACTGTAGTCAAAATTCAATTTGGCCACGAAATTGGCATCCAGGTATCAGAAATTCAATGGAATTAATTCCTAATTAAATCATCATCATTCCTGTATATAAATAAAATATCTCTGAGGATCCAAAACTTAAAATATAATCCATTCCGAAATGTAACTTGTATGTGAAATATCCATTTTTTGATGATTAGTATGGGGACAGCAAAAATTGCAGGTACTCAATGGAATTCTGAGAATTTGGAATTGTAAATTTTTGCTATGCATACATTTATTCATTGGCTATAATAGTGCTATTAACAAACTTTTTATTATCTATACTACTATATATAGGAGAATTTAAGAAATTACAAAAAAAGAATAGGAAGACATGGCGGTTTTATTGTAATTGAATTGTATATAAAAATCTAAATACTTAGCAAGCAGTAGGTGTAACATACAGATAGGATGATAGATATGGGATAGACAAATAAAGAATAAAGTACAGTAAATAAAATTCAAGTTTTTTAATCAATCATCTAGATTTAATCCACTAATTGCAAATGCAAGACCACTACTAGGATTCTTACGAGTGTTCTCTTTGTTGCCATTTGGAAATGTAGTCATAGAGCTAATTCGGCCAAGTGTGCCAGAAGTACGTGTTTTAACCAGACGATTTAAATCTGTTTCCTCGATATTGCTATTCTTAGTTTCTTTAAGTTCATGAAGATTAATATGACGACCATTTCTTCCACTTCTCATACTCCATCCACTTCGTAAACTACGTCCACTACCAAACGGTATTTGATGTGCTGAGAAATTAAAATCTTCATTTGTATAATTTGTTGCAACATCTACATCTGTACTAGTTGCACTGATTGAAGAATCTCTACGTCTAATTTGATTGTTATTCTCTTCAATTACTCCATTATTTCCATTAACTGGACAGTCCACATTACTTTCATGAGATTGTGATAAAGTACGATGCGCATGTGATATCCCTCTTGACATTGTTTTCATATTACCAAATGAATTTTGCTTTCCTAATGGTAATGAAAGAACACTATTACTCGCAGACATTAAAATTACAGGGTTATGATGTTTTGGTAAGTTTTTAGCAAATGAGGGTATTTCATCAATATTGATTTTGCTTGTCCATTTATTAATTTCAGGAATTTCATTCAAAATATTATGTAATTCTTTGTTAGTCAGAACATTAGAACTTGGTTTTGATGATGGTTGATAACCTATATATTCAGGCCATAAATTTTGACTTTGAGAAAATGCAATTTTGGAATCAGCTAATGCAGCTAAAGTTTGTGCACCTCTGACTATTGTTGAAGATAATCCTAATATTAACAAAGATAATGAATATTTAAAATCTTTTGGATCTTCTAACCATAAAGACGAATATTTTAAATAATTCATTAAAAAATTAATTTTGAAAACTTTAATTAAAGTTGAAGTTGCAATTGATAACTGTGCTTTAATTTCATCTCTAACATCATTTACTAAAATTTTATCAATTGAATCAAACAATAAACATAAATTATTATCATTATTATTAGTAATCAAAGACTCATAATTGGGAATTGAATAATTCTCGTCTTTATTGTTTTTATAAAATTCTTCAATTAAATTTAACCAAATAGTTTGAAGTTGTTGGCGCAATTTTGGAAAATTTTCAAAAGAGAATACCAAATAAATATAATTAAAAATTGATAAAGGATAATTTGAAATTTTCAGTGCAACATCTGGTTTTTCTGCAATTGTTAAAATATCTTTAATATTGTCGATCATAACTTCAGTATAATGATAAAATTGAGCTTCGTTTAAATTATTTGAATTATTAATGGTTTCATAATAATAATCTGATAAAATAGCTGAAATTATATCATTAATTTGATTATTATAATAAATTCTACCAGATAAACTTCGAATGATATCAGAATATGATTCTTTTAAAATATGAGCTTCATTATGTAAAATCATCAATTGTTCAAATTCGATAACTTTATTTAAAATATCTAAAACTGGTAAACCAATAAATTGAACTAAAGTAGAATTTAAAATATTAGAAGTAACTTTAAGTAAATAATCTAAAATATCAATTTGATTCTTTTTAACATAATTACCAATTTCATTTGAAAAAATAATCAAAATTCTATGTCGTAATTCAATATGTGCTTTTTTACAACAAATAATCATAATATTATTTGCCCAACGTAAATCATTATTATTTGAAATAATATATTGCAAAACTGTTTTAGTAGCTTCATCTAATTGACGTTTTGAACTTGTATCAAAAAATGATTTTAAAGCAAAAGTCGCAAGTTCATCAATATTTTCAATATTCTTTTCATCAATTTGTGAAGTTGATATACCAGTCGAAATTTTAACTAATGATAAATCCGCCTGATGATTAGACAAAGTTTTCAAAATTAAATTAACAGATTTATTAATTAAATTTTCATTTTCAAATTGACTAAATGATGGATCAATATAATCTGCAATAACTAAAGAAGTATTTAATGAAATAAATAACCATTCTTTTAAATTAGATTTAGTAGATGCAAATCCTAAAAATGTTGAAATAACATTTAAAAATTTCTTTAATAATTTAACACTTGATGAAAAAACTTGTCTTTGAATTGGTTGTAAGGTTTGACAATAAATAATGAAAACTTCACTCGCTAATTGACAGGTAGAGAGATCAGCTAATTGAACAATATCATTCATAATAGAGACAACATATGGAGTCATAAAACCCAAGTCCTCGGAACATTTAACAATTAATTCTTGTAAAATATATAATGTAACTTTAAGATGACCTACTCTTTTATGGGATATATCTGCAGACGTTTTTTTAAGTAAAAATTCACCAACTTTTTCTAACTTAGTACGACGAGATGAAGCGTAGAAAACGAGATAACTCAATTCTGCTTGATTAGGCTTTGTTTCTGCAATGCTAAGTTTAGGAGATGGATAACATTGTAAGATAAGCTTTTGATGTTTTGGTCTGAATATTGATTGCATAATATTGATTTGAATAAATAAAATAAGGTCTGGTTGTGCAGTTAGTTATAAGTAATTTATTTTCTTATATTTATTTTTCTATAAACAGTTTATATGCTAATGCAAGTAATGCTAAATGTTCTTCTTTTTCTTTTAAGAAAAATAAACAACCAATTGTTTTAATTTAACAGAAATTGTAATATATCTTTTTATAAAGTGTTGAATTACAAACAATTAGTAACATGAAATAAATAACTTAGATTTTTAACAACGACTATTAAGAACTGAAATCACAACGTGGAGCGAATGATTCTTAAAAGTCTTTTATGGGGGGGATTGGAAGATTGGAAATTGGAAGGAAGAGGACGGCGGATTTTTTATTTATTTTTTAATTTTATTTCGTATTTTCCATTTTCTATTTCCATGTTCCTTTAACATTGTATAAGTTTTATTAAATTATATTCAAAGTTATTCTTTGAATTTTTATTCTTATTAATTTATAATACATAGCAACAATAAACATACTCAATTATGGCACCAATATATGTAAAAGGTGGTATGTGGACCAATGTGGAAGATGAAATTCTTAAGGCTGCAATTGCTAAATATGGATTGAATCAATGGTCTAGAGTTTCTTCACTTTTAACAAAGAAGAATGCAAGACAATGTAAACTTAGATGGCAAGAATGGTTAGATCCTAGAATACGAAAGTCAGAATGGAGTCCTGAAGAAGATCAAAAATTATTAAATTTGGCTAAACTTAGGCCAAATCAATGGAGTTCTATATGTTTATTAATGAATAGAACTGCAAATCAATGTATTGAAAGATATCAAGAATTATTAACTGATTATGCGGGTGGTATCAATGGATTAATTGAGGATGATAAATCAACTACTAGTAAGTTATTACTTACTGGAAATATTGAATCAACTAATAATAATAAAATTAGTTCATTTGGTGGACTAAATCTTAATCCCGAATCTAAACCTGCAAGGCCAGATTTAGAGGAAATGGATGAAGATGAACGTGAAATGATAAGTGAAGCCAAGGCAAGATTAGCAAATACACAAGGTAAAAAGGCTAAAAGAAAAGCAAGGGAGAAAATTTTAGAAGAAAGTAAACGTGTTGCAGATTTATTACGTCGTAGGGAACTTAAACAAGTTGGCATTAATGCCCAATTAAAAATTAAGAAAAAATTTAAAGATCAAATGGATTATAATGCAGATATTGCATTTGAAAGAAGGCCAGAAAAGGGGAAATTTGATACAACAAAAGAAATTAAATTAAATGTTAAAGAAAAAATGCTTTTTGATAAAAATGCAAAAGTCAAGGGAACATTTAATCAAGAGGTTAATGCACAGAAAAGGAAGGAAAAAAGAAGAAGAGAACAAAACAAGAAACTTGTTGAAACTACTGAACGTAAAAGACAAAGAGAGGATGAATTGTCTGAAGATGATACATTAAGATTTATGGATGAATTTACTAAACGTAGAAAATTTACATTTGACAATCGTATTAATGATAATAATAATGTTGATATTGATAATACCATTAGTCAAACAGTACAAGAGATTAAAGATAAAAATTCCGGTAAATCGCTAGTTTTTTCACGTAAATATCACGAAGATACAGAATTAATTGAAAATAATAATGTTGAATTGAAAGTGAAAGATAAATTAATTAAAAAAAGGGAAAAGGAATTTAAAAAAAGGCTTGTTGAGGCATTAGGGAAACTGCCAGACGCACAAGATGATTTTGAATTGGATTTAGATAATCTAATAGAAACGGATAAACCAGAATTGATTTTAAATCACAATCATAAGAAATCTGGCCATATTATTGTTGATAAGACTGAAAAACTCAGAAATGAAAAAAAACGAATATTAGAGTTAAAGGAAGAATTAAGACATTTGGAAACTCCAGAGAGTATTAAACGTGATTTACCAACCATATACCACCTTCCAATATTACAAACGAGTGATGAGATAGATTTGGAAATGTTTAGAATTATACAAGGTAACAATAATTTGAATGTTAATAGCGATATTGAAGATTTAGAAAAAACAATCTCTTTGAGGAAAGAAATTGAAACGTTAATTGAAAAACAAGTTGAGATAGAAAAAGATGGAAGATATGAAAAATTATTAAGTTCATCTAAACCTATTAATTATACCAAACCCCAATTAATTCGTTTGATAGAACAATATACCAAATCTAGTAATGAAATTGAACAACATATTAATTTTATTACATCCAAACAGAAGCAAGAACTTCAGATGGATAAAACATTAGAAGATATTTCTAAAAAACAGAAGGAGTTGATTCAACTTGATAATGAAATTTGGGTATATCAACAATTTCAAGAATTGGAATCTGAGTCTATTAATATAAGACAAGAAAGATTACAAAAGGAACTTGATTTTGTGAATATGTTAATTGATCAAAAAAGACATGCGGTTTTAAGTTAAATTATATATTAAAGATTGTATTACTATAATATAATATAATAATTATATTTTATTTATAAATTATTTATATAAAAAGTCCGATTAATAAAGGGATAAATAAAAATTCATATTAATTGTTTTTAATTATTCTTATTCTTATTCCTATTCTTATTCTTCTTCATCAGTAAGTAATGCATCAAAGGCATTAAATTTAGAAACTTGAGTAATAACAACACTATCTCTCGCATCTGCAACACTACTTTTACCACTAGAAATTTTAGAAGCATTAGTTTTAATTTTCATAGTATGTTGTTTACCCTTCTTTACAGGAATTTCAAAATCATCATTTTCTTCTTCAACAATAGCAGATTCTTCCTTTTCATCATCTTCATGAGCTTTCTTTGGAATAAAAGATGTCCATCCATCTTCATCTATAATTTCCTTTGGTTGTTTAGCCTTTCTGGTCAATTTGTGATGAGTAAAAGATTTACGACGATGAGGATTTTGTTCTTCAAGTTGTCTTAAGACCTCAGTGACAGTTGCAACCAAGTTAAGAAAGGGTGAAAGATCCACACCATCTGGTAAACAAGCACCAGCTTTGTAAGAGATAAGTTCTTCTTCAGTGTATCTAGTAACCATTTCTTTTTCTGTGACTTTATATCTATCCGACGACTGTCTTTTAAACTAAAAATTGAATAAATTAAAAAGTAGAATATAAATATATGTATATATATATAGGTAACTCTCAGACCAAATAGATGTCTTGTGTGTCCCTCTCTCCCTTCCTCACTCTCTTTCTCTTTCAAGGCTGTTCATTCATTTTTTCGGTCTATTTGTTGCGCTGAAAAAAAAAAAAATTAAAAATTAAAATTTGAAAAATTAAAATTAAAAAGATATCCCAATTAGGAAACTGTTTGTTTCTCAACATGAATTTTTTTTTTGGTTTTCCTTTCCTAAAATTTTTTTATTCTACCTCTTTATATTTATTTATAAAAAGAAGTTTGTAATATTAATCCATCAGTATATATATATACATCATAATAATGGCTAAATCATTAATTAAGGTCCAACAAAAGATTCAAAAGAAAAAATCTCCACTTCATCCAAAAGGTAGAAAAGCACAGCTTTTAGCTCGTGCATCTCTTCGAGATGATAGAGTAAATAAGAAAAAACTTATACATTCAATGAAAAAATCAGAAGAAATTCAAATTGTCCATTTTTTTCAAGAATTTATAAATTCAGAAACTCAAATTACTAAAGAATTTTTTGAATTGGATGATATGAAAATTCTTATTCAAGCTTTTATAAATAGAGATAATGAAGAATTGAAAAAACTTAAAACTCAAAGAAGAGCTGATAGGCCGCCATCTAAAAAGCAAGATTTATTAGAATTTAGAATTAAACAAGAACAGCATTATTTTCAAACTGGTTGGAAAGTTCCTAATTTACGTGATCAAACAAATGTAACAAATTTCAGAGCTTGGAATGGTGGACATGGTGGTTTAACTTCAATCAATTTTTGTATTGTTAAAAAGGATGGCACTCCTGAAGATAACAAGGATTTAGATCATGAAATGTCGTGAAATATATTTCATTTGTCCCAGTTTTTTTCTTTTTTTTTAAAAAAAAAATAAAAAAGTACATAAATTTAAATTCTTTGTATATAAATTAATAAAAAAAAACAATCTTCTTCTTTTCTATATTCCTATTGTTGTAAGTCCGTAAAAACTACTTACTAAAAGAGTACCAATAAATCCAATTAGTAAACTTTTCTTGATGAAAATTATTTTATGTTTAGTTGGATCTCGTACCATAACAATTTCCCTCTCTTCAGATCGTACTGGAATCCATCCATTTTTCAAACACTTTTTAAATTTTACAATATAATTTGAAGGTTCTTTTAATTTAGAGAAAATTGTATAAATATTTTCAATGTCACCATTCCAATATTCTTGATTTTCATTTGTTAATATTCCACTTGTTCCATCGACATAAATCTTGAAAACTTCAAAATTTTCAAAATTTTTTAGTTTAAAATTATTATCTTTAAGAAGTGAATCTTTTTGAAATTGTAACGTTGAATCAATTCCAAATTGATTAATATTTAATAACGTGCCAGGTATAAAAATTGGAGTAAAAAAATTTTTTTTACTTAAACTTCTAATTTGTCTTGACATTAATTGAGTTGAAATTTCATAATTTGTTTCTGCACGAAATAAAACTTCATCTCTATTATCACTTATATTTTTTGCATTATTTAGAAAATTTTCAATATTTTCAACATCAGATTGTTTTATATCAACATTTGAATATAAATATTTTATCATTGGTTGTCTTTCAAATGATGTCATTTGTGGTAAAACATGAATTGCCATTGTTTGATGAACTTTATTTAAATCTTTCAACATTGAATTAAAATTAGTATTAGAATTAGAATTAATTAATTGAGGCCTGGGATTTTTATAATCAACAACATCGATATTATTGGTTTCATTTTTTCTATTTTGGTTAATGTTTATTATTGATTCATCATCATCTTCTAATTCATCTTCAAACCCCCAATTCTCTATATTTTTATTATCTGTAATTTCAATACCACTAGATTCAGCAATATATTCCAAAACTTTCCAGTTTCGTATAAGTAATAAACCTAATTTTGATCTATTTAATTTATCATCATTTGGAAATAATATTTTATTGTTATTACTAGCATTGCTATTCATTTTCTTCCCAGCTTTAGAATATGCAGCAAGTAGTAATTTACGTTGTACAGGTGTTAAATTTTTATAATTATTTTTTTGGTTATTAATATTATTAGTATTATTTCCAAAATTAACATATTTTTCCAACATATTTTCAACTTCGACTTTTGTTTTCGTTTTTGTTTTTTGTTTCAAATTATCATTGGTTAATTCATCTTTGAAAAACTGCTTTAAATTAATTAATTCCTTGTTAAATTTAGATTCTAAAATATGATATCCTGCAGGAATTTCAACTTTTGATGATTGTCCAATATTCCCTGATTTGACATTTTGTTTTTTTAATACTTCTCCAAAAGTTTTCGTTGAAGTATCTTTTAATAGCTGTAAAGTAGATATTGTAAATCGCATTGTTTAAATATGTATAAATATTTATATATCTAATATCAAATATAATAAAAAATAATAATAATTTTATTTCAATAAGGATCTGGAGAGCTGCGAGTTGCACTAATCAGTCAGCCATTTCATTTAGTAAATTTATGATTCGCATACAAACATTTTTTATCTTAATATTAATTTATGTTTACTTTGAATTTTATGAAGTAAGAATAAATAATTGGGGACATCATTAAGTTTAAAAATGGGCAGAAAATACAAGTATATATATACATACACATAAAAAGTATTAATAAATAAATGAATAAAAAAAAATGTGTATAATTCTATGAAATAAAAACTAAACATAAACTAACTTTTTGCAGGATATCACATATAATAATAATAATAATAATAATAATAATAATTATTAAGGGCAAATGTAAATGAAAATAAAGGTAATAATGATAATGATAATGATAAAATAAAAAAAATTAATTAAATGTAAATTTCAGTTGAATCAATTAGATAAAAATAAATGTGTAAGAAAAATTAATAAATAATAATAATAATAATAATAATAATAAAAATAATAATAAAAGATAAAAGATAAAAGATAAAAGAGGAAAGAAAAGAATCAATCATCATTTTTCTTCTTTCCTAAACCCAAAAATCCACGCTTTTTCTTCTTTTTGGTATCATTTTTATCTTGGACAGGAATGTAAGCTGGTGTTGGAGATGGTGTAGCTTCAGGAACAGAAACTAAATTAGTAGTACTTGACATTGCAGCTGGTAAACTTCCTGAACTACCATTAGTTAAACCTTCATGATTATTAGAATTAGAATTATTAAATCCTCCTGGTTGTTTAAATGAAGTATCTAATCCTAATTGAGAATTTGATTGTTGAATACCTGGTTTCTTAAAATTTGAATTTGGATTTGAATTTGAATTATTTCTTAAATTTGGATTTGATGGTTGAGGTGCCATTGAATGACGTGTTGGCATACCACCACGTGAACCTCCAACTGTTTCATTTCCATAAGTTCCAACTAATGTATTTGTCAGAACAGCAGTACTTTTACGTGAACTTTTACGTGATGTTGGTTTAAATTGTCTATTTGTGCCACCATTCATTGAATTCATACTACCATAAGAAGTATCATAATTTGGTATACCACCATTCATATTCATATTCATATTTGGATTTGGATTTGGATTTGGATTTGGATTACTCATATAATTACCACGTCCTGACATAAAAGAAACATCATCTCTTGAATTAAATGAATTCATTGGAGGAGGAGGGAAATTACCATTTTGATTTGGTGGATATATAGGATAATTATTATTATTTTGATATTGATTTGGAGGAGGTCTATTTTGTTGATTAGGACCATTATAATAACTTCTACGTGATTGTTGCATTGGAGGTTGTTGTTGTTGTTGAGGTGAATTAAAAATTTGTTGATTTGGTGGTAAACCTTGAGGTGGTAAACCATGTGGTAAATTTTGTTGTGGAATAAAATTTGGTGATGAATTACCTGGTAAATTATTTCCTGGAAATGCAGGTTGTAAATTATTAATATTTGAACCATTAGGAGTTTTGAGATTATTATTAAATTCACGACCAATTCCTGGAGGAGTTTTTTCTACAATATTATAATTATTAACCATATCAGATAATTCTTGCATTTCAGGATCAATTTGAGGATCAGTTGAAGAACGATTAATTTGATTATAATTATAATTATTATTATTATTATTATTATTATTATTTGATACTAAAGAATTTTGTAATTTAATTAATTCTTTTTCTTTAATAGAATTTTGAATTGCAATTTCATCTTGTTGTAATTTTAATTGACGAATATTTTCAGAATTTTTTCTTAACCAAAAAATTGAATTTGAATTTTTTAAATTTGAAAAATTATTTGAATTATATTGAGACATGACAGCATATAAAAATTCTAAATAAGGAGTTTTAACTTGATAATCATCAGCAATTAAAATTGGTTGTAATAATAAAAGATCTAAATAAAGTTGATTTTGATTAAAAAAATCATAATAAAGTTTTGGAGCTTCAGATACATCATCACTTAAATTAATTGAAGGATATAATTGAGATAAACGTTCTAATAAAGAATCTTCATTATCATAACTATTAAATAATTTACAACCCATTGTTTTAATAACTGTTATAATTTCAAAAATTAAACCAGATATTAAAGGTTTTGCTAAAATTTGTTGTTGTAAATCATTTGGGAAAGGTTTTTCAAAAATAATTGATAAAGGTTCAACAGTAATTTTTGGTAAAGCAAATTTCCATTGATAAGATAAAAATTCTAAAGGAGTATTTAATTTATAAACATCAATATTTGAATTTTCAAATAAATCAGCAATTTTATTAATTAAATTAATTTCTTGTGATGAATAATTATTTTCTTTACCACTTTTACCAATATAAATTAATTCAGATTCTTTTTTTGATTTATAAACTAAATAATTATTATTACCAATTTCTCTAATATCAAAATCTGACATAATTGATAAAATTGGAATTTGATTATTTTTATTATTATCTAATTGTAATGACATATTAACAAATGGTTCTAAATTAACAAAATTTGTTGATTCAATTAAAATTGTTGGAATATTATGATTATCTAATTGATTTTTAATAATTGGATTTAAATTTAAACAAATAGTTGATAATTCTTGTAATGAAGTTGCAGATAAAATAATAAAATCTAAAGGATCATTATTATTATTGTTATTATTTGTTAAATTTAAAGAAATATAATCTTCAATTGATGAATAAACAGAATCTAAAGTATAATTTGAATTACCAAATTGATCTGAATTCCAATTATAATTTACAAAAGTTGGATTTGAAATTGATGATTGAATTGAAGAATCTTGAATTGTAGTTGAAGAAATTGTTTTTAAATTAACAATTTTTGAACATGTTAGTCTCCAATTATAAAAGGCAATATTTGGATGACTGCCAATAGAAAGAATATTATAAGGTGCCATATAGGTATGAATATATGAATATATGAATATATGAATATATGAATGTATGAAATTATAAAATTAATTAATTAATTATTGAATGAATGAATAAATGAAAGACTAAAATAATCTAATATCTTAATAGTATTTAATAAATAGATATTTTAAATAAAATAATATATAAAAATAAAGAAATAAGAAAGAAAAAAGAAAGAAAGTAAGGAAAAAACAAATTAATAGACAGACAAAGAAAACATATATGTAAAAAAAAAAAGAAGCTCATATAATATTATATAACAAACAATCCAAACAAAACAAACAAAACAAACAAACAAAACAAATTTTTCAACTAATACGCTATACACTATACACTATACAGTCAAAATACTATATAGTATAAAGTATACAGTATATAGTATATAGAGTATAATATTTTTTTCCATCCTCACTCACTCACTCACTTACTAACTCACTTACTGACTTACTAACTAAACTAACTTTCACGCATTTAATATAATTAATTCCTAACTCCTTATCCCTTATTACTTATTACTTATTACTTATTATTATTAACTGGCTGTTAAATTAAAAATTAAAAATTAAAAAATTAAAAAATTGAAAAAAAATGACAGCGCAAAGCCTCCATATTGTGTCTATTAATATACTATATATAGTATATAGTATATTATATAGTATATTATATACTATATATTGATCTAACAGGCTAAAATGTATATTTTAGCCTCATTTTATTATTCTTTAATTTATTTTATTTTATTTTAATTTATTTTATTTTATTTAATCTGTAATTCAATTCTATTTCTATTATATATATATTATTATTATTATTATTATTATTACTTCTTTTGATAAATTATTTATCTAATATTATTACTATCATTCATCCTTTAATTTTAACATGCCAGTGATATCTTCAATTACACGTTATAATACAACTCAACGTTATTTCTTAATATCAGATTTTACTATTACATTATTTTGGTTTTTCGTTATTTCTAGACTTATTATACTTTATCCATTAACTGGTTCAAAATTTTTACCTGGTGGAATTGCTGATTTTTATATTAATGTCTTAAATTCAACTGTTTTATTAGAAATTTTTAATTATTTAACTATTTTTAGATTTATTCGAAATAATCAAACAATTAATAATTCTTTACAAAAACCTCATTTAAGTATTTTATTAATTGTTTCATTAATTAGATTATCTTTAACTTTTGTTATTTATAATTATCCACGTATAACACGTTCAAAATTATTTGCAATTTTAATTTTATCTCAATCTTTAAAAGAATTATTTCGTTGGTTTTATAATTTTCAAAAAGTTAGATTATTTAATAATAATATTCCATGGTCAAATAAATTTTTACGTTCAATTACTTATTTATTATTAACTCCAATTGAAACTTTTTCTTCATTTTATTTATTATTTCAATCTTTAATTTATCCTTCTTATCAAAATAATTTAATTAAATATGATATTAAAATTAAATTTTATTTAAAATTAATTTTAATTCTTTATTTACCAATATTCTATATTATTTACAAAAGGACAATTACAAAATATTTCTTTGCTAATTCAAATTCAAATATATTTATTAAAAATTCTAATAAAAAACATGATTAATTAATTGTAATTATAATTAATTTACTTATTTATATTTATTATTGATCATATTATATACCTGCTTTTATATATCTATTTCTATATACATAATATTATTATAATAAGAGATAATAAGAATTAATTCTCACTGTTTTATTTTTTTATTTTCTTATTTTTCGTGTTATTTACTTTTCAATATTATAAATAATAATAATAATAATAACCTTATTATATTATTGAACAAAAGTTTATTTTTTGTGATACATCATAATAAGATATATATTATCATTTTCATAACTGTCTTTCTGCTCTTCATATATAAATATATTGATAATATATCATAAATTGGTTTTATAATTATATTCCTTTTAAACATTTTTTCCATATGCATATCATTAATCAATGAAATCAAACAAAGATTCATCTCAACAACGAAGAAAATCACTGATTCCAAAACCAATTTTTAATACATCATCATCATATAAAAAAAAATTATTAAATCATTCAACTCCTGATAATTCTCCAATTAAAAAAAAAATTTCTGAGAATTCAATTCCATCATCATCATCTTCTTCTTCTTCTTCTTCTTCTCCTTCTTCATCATCATCATCACCTTCAAAATTACCAATTTCAACAAATTCATTTATAGATTCAAAAAGAAAAAGATCAATTTCAACATCATTAGATGATTATGTTAATATTTTACAAAATCATATATCTAATGATTTAGATTCTGAAAAATTATCATTATCAAAATTATCTTGTAAAATTGAAGATAAATTAAATCAATATAATCAATTATGTTCTCAATTAAAATCTTTACAAAAATATGAATATAAACTTAGTCAAACAATTTTTGAATATGAATTTGGTATACCAATTCAAAATTCAACATTAAAAGAAAAATCAATTAAATTTGAAAATGAAATTAATAATTTTAAGAATAATTTCGAATTAAAAAAATTAAATTATATTAAAAATTTCCAATTTAAAGAAGAAAAATTATTAAATGTTTTCAATGATTTAGTTAATGATGCTAAAAATGATGATTTAAAAACGATTGAAATTAGAAATGAAAGATTAAATGATTTAAATTTTGAAAAGGAAAATTTATTAAAACAATTAGAATTAGCTAAAAATAATATTAATTTAGAACTAGAAAATTTTAAAAATTCTTTAATTAATGATAATAATAAACTAAAAATTAAACATGATTTACTTAATTTAAAATATAAAATTGAAGATAATTTAAAATTTTTACAACATGATTATAATAAATTAAATGAAAATTTAATTAAAATTAAACAAAGGAATGATTATACAGAAAATGAAATTAAAAATTTAGAATTAGAAATTTTAAATAAAAATTTAAAATTAAAACAAATTAAATTTCGAATATCTGATGTTGAAAATTTAATTATTCATTTAAAAAATGATCTACAAAATATAAATAATTTATGCACAGAATTTGAAAATAATGAATATTTAAAAACTAAAAATATTTGGAATTTAACAAAATTAAGATTAAAAAATGAACGTTATAAAAGATTAAAAATTGAAATTCAAATACGTGAAATTTCTGGTATACCAAATTTAATTATAATTGAAAATAATTTAAATGAATCATTTAAAAATTCAAACTTAATTGAATTTTTAAAACCAAAAAATTATGATTGGAAAACTGAATTATTGACAACATTAGAATCTTCATTAAATGGCATTTCATCATGTTTTATATTATGTAATGAATCAAAGAAAAATGGTAATAATGATGATGAAAATGACAACAATAAACTTAAATTAATATATGAAATTAAATCTCATTTACAAAATATTTTACTAGATAATAATAGATTTGAAAATGTTCAAAGCTCAATTAATATATTATCATCATATAATGAAATATCTTCATTAATAAATCAAAATATAAAATTACCATCAAATTTATCAGCAATTCATATTAAAATGACAAATAAAAATTCAGAAACCTCAAGAGAATCCGTTATTTTATTTATTAATGTTGAAAAAACTGATGAATTGATTAATAATAATAATAATAATAATAATAATAATAATAATAATAATATACAAGAGCTTCTTCATTCAGTACAGTCTATTACTATTGCCGAAAATGTATCGGATCAATGGTATAACTTATTGGCAAATTTAGCAACTATAAAACCTATACATTCCCGACGAGCTTATTCTTTTCTTAATAATAAAGACCACATATAAATTTCAGTATCTGTAAACATTTATAAAAAAGTTTTTAATGGCATAGAATAAAAGATTGATTTAGTCTAAAAAGGGTTCAATTCGATGCACTGATTTACAAATTATTATTATTCATAAATTAATGCTTCCGTTCCGTTCCGTTACACGTTACACATTACACATAATATACACCAGCTATTATTATGTTATATGAAATGAAAGTGCGAGTTTTGATTTCATAACATCAGAGCATGACATTAAATATTGTCGTTTTATTGCTATTATTACTGTATTTTTGATATTTGCTATTTTAGTTTATATATATGATTTTTATAAAACTTTATTATGTTTAATAAACTACATTTTATCTAAATGATTAATTTAATATGAGAAGAATAATTTTTAAATAGAAAAAGTAGCGTAATTTAAAAATTGGTAAAATTACAAATTTAGAAAAATCTATAAATTATAAAGAGTTAAAAACTAAATGTCGAAATTGAAAAGAAATTTTTAAAAATAAAAACCTATCAAAATCATATCACATCAATCTTTGCAATTTCACGATTAAATGCTGTTTTTAAATCTTCAAAATCATCTTGATTACCAAGAACGGTGAACATTCCCAATTAGGAATGTGCTTCTCCGAGCAGCGCTTTTTTCCTGCTTGGTTATCAGAATCGC
This sequence comes from Pichia sp. PB3310, assembly GCA_023629255.1. Lineage (NCBI taxonomy): Eukaryota > Fungi > Ascomycota > Pichiomycetes > Pichiales > Pichiaceae > Pichia > Pichia sp. PB3310. Next base: position 3,568 of record JAMAJE010000025.1, on the reverse strand, counting down.
TGGCCTATAATATCCAGGTATTTCCCATATGGGTAATTACTTTCTAGATATTTCCCTTACGTATTTCTTCCTTTTATAACTTTGAATAAATACCAAACTATGATCCACCCCATGACGTTAATCAATTTAATTATAGTTACTATCCTAATGGCACAAGAAACGGCGGCAGAAGCAGCTAACGCCACATTTGTCAAGGGGTTTTTAGACTGTTTGAAATTCCATAACGCCAGTGACTACGGTTATAATGTCAATCCGGCAGGTTTTATGACATTGACTCCTTTGGATAACAATACAAATTACAGATCTTACGACCTAACCCCATATAATGCTTGCAATCACTTGTTCGGTCTGGCTATCGATGTAAGATTCGATTTTGGATTTAGAACATACCATCCAGATGAATCAATTACTCCCCTGGAAGGTGTAACTGCTGACGCATTGATCAATGAAGGTCTTTGTGCTAGAGATTTACGGAGCAGTCGCGATTTCAGTGCAGCACCTCCGGTAAATAATGCTACGATGGCTGTTATGATGGCAATGAGTATGGGTTTCAATGAGACTGAGATAGAGGCTGGATTAGGTATACCTATCGCCAATCAGACTGATTTACTGGCTAAGCGAGACGCGTACTACACTGTCTATGCTACAGACGAAGATAAAATATGTAATCATTGTGACTATGGCATGTTCTACGAGAGTACATGCTACAATCATTAACCAATCAGTACATTTTACTGATTCAAACACATACAATTATATTGAAGAAATAACCTTTTGTTTCGACAATAAAAATTTAACCCTAGTCCAAGTGTACGTCCTCTTCTTCTTGTTCTTCTTCTTCTTTGTCTTCTTTCTCTTTTATTTACTTCTTCCTTTCTTAATTACCTTTTTTACTATCCATTGTTGTTTGTTTGAACTTGAACTCAAACTTGAACAATATTTTTTTAAAACAATGTACTAAATTCTATTTTTTACACGATGAAATTGTCATCCACTCTTTGTTTCTCCATTTTATCTTCTTTGGCTGTTACAAAAGTGTCTGCTTTGGTTCTTCCTGATTTAAAGGATGTTCCAGCAGATATTACTTCTCATAATGATTGGCTGTTAAATTTTCTAACTCCGATGTTGAAATCTCATCTTCTGGTGCTAAATCGTTTGATTCCTACGAAGATTCCAGAAATCCCTATCCCAAAATTAACAAATTTCAATTTCTGGAAGATTTCACCTCCCATCTCCATCAATTCACTTCCACTAACGACAATGTCATATTAACGGGTGATTGGAACACACACCCTATGGATCATCCTAACAATTCACAGCATGAAAATCGGTTTCACCATGCTATGCACAACTTAGGTTACCCTGATATCTATTATTTTCCAACTAACAGAACCCGTATCAATTATACAAATCATAACCACCACGCAAACATCTATCTACGCCTTTATGTCCTTGATCAACCACTATCATCTTCATCACAGAGTTTTCCCAAAACTAAATTTCTCGTCTCATCGCCCGATTCAGTTAACCATTACCAAACACAATTCCAACACACCACCTCATGCCCCACTAGAACATTACAAACAGCGTTATAGCACCATCCCAATCATCATCACTGAAAACCCTACTTTGCGCCAATATGTCTTTGAATCTACAACAATTTGAGAAAACTCACCATCGCTAAGCTATAACTACTATGTTCACCAAATCCACCAACGCAAAACAGAGGTTATTAAAGCACTAAAATACATTTCAAACAGCCAAAAAAGTAAATCATCGTTGACGCAAATTTATGATCCGCAATTCGACCGATTTTCTACAGAGTTATCCGAAAATTTTCTAAGACTCAGATTAAGGTATGCAAAGAGATCAAAATCTGTAGCCTTAAACCATGATACAATTCAAGAAGCAGTACAATTCTACACAGAACTATACAAAAATGTCAATGTTTTTAATACACCATCTGCACAAATTAACTTTGATGAATTTTGTACGCATTTTGGAGAAAAGCCTTCCGAGGAGGAACAAGAAAGCCTCATCAAACCCTTCACTTCAACAGAATTTTCCCACAATCTATGCAGACTCCTCCAAAACGGACCATCATCTCCTGGGTTAAATTACATATCGGCATTGGCACCTTTCTTGGAGGTTCGCCAAGAATTTAGTCACAATTATGGCAAATTCAATTTTAAAAGCAAATGTTAATAAAGATGATTCTTTTGCATCGGTAATAATAAGACTGATCCCCAAAAAAAGTTTTGACGTAAATCAGCCTTTAATTGACGACTTTAGACCAATTAGTCTAACAAACTCCATTTTCAGACTAATTAATTACGCTTTCACTCAACGCCTCATGCCCTGTGCAAATAGAATTATTTCATATTATCAACAGGCCTTTCTTCCAGGAAGAAATATCCATCTTCATGTTGGAGCCACTAGAATATTGGCTCAAAATCTCCAAACCTCAAACTCTACCGCCCATCCCATCATTTTCTTATTGATCTTAAAAAAGCTTTCGATTCAGTAGACCACAACTATATTCCGAAGCTTCTCCAACATCTTCACTTCCCTGCAATGTTTATCGAATCTAAAAATTTAATTATATCGACAACAGCGGAAATGCTAGACACTCACTATAAAATCGCACAGCCTCACGGACACCTTCCAAATTCGGTAATAATTCCAGGCTGCGATATAAATTGTACTATCAAAATGGGAGGATTAAAATGTCAATAAGCATTACAAAACTATAAATTATACAGAGTTGTTCTCTATTATTAAACAGACTTTTACAAAAGTGGTTTAATCTAGCTAAATAATAATTATTGTTAATCAATAGTTTGGTATTAAATTTTTTTTTTTCAAGTATAAACAAAAAAACTTTATAAATTCTTTAATTGTAGAAAGTAAAAAACTTATTATTAAATAATAACATATTAAATATTTGCATTACATCATAAAGTTATATCATAAAATTTTGGAAAGGAACGTTCTAGAATAAACCACTTTTTATTGTATTGAATTTCAACTGGATCTTAATCAATTTTTGCGTAATTCTCGTTTAATTCGTTTGATTCTTAATTAATTCTTATGCAAATTCTCTGCTATGACAAAATCTTTGAAATAATAACGCGCCGATTGACCCAACACTGCCTTATTACCATCAGTTCTATACTATCTATTCAGTGTCGTTACGGAAAAAAAAAGAATTCACTTCTAAAATTGCTATTTCGGTTTCTTGGCATTTTCGGGTATTTTGCTTAATAACTGAAATGATTTATCGGATGCGGTACCATTTCCTAGTATTTATTTGACCTTTTATTTTCTTTTTTATTTAATTTTGTAACGATAAATTTGTATTTTTCAACAATGTAAACACTTTTCGTAATTTGTGAATTCCAATTAATATATTTATGTTATTATTGGCATTTAATAAACATATAATTATCCAGTTAATAGATAACAAAAATAACCGATCTTTCATACAAATGGCCGATATTTTATGTTAATATCTTTTATTATCGTAATTAAATGATAAAGTTGAATATATTTGTAATTTCCAATCGTC
>JAMAJE010000024.1:0-169043 GCA_023629255.1 Pichia sp. PB3310 | reverse complement strand
TCACCATCACCAATCCAATTAACAATATAAATTATAAATCCAAAAAATGTTGTAGTTCCAATTAAAATCCATAAAAAGTTTCCCATTAAAATCCATGAAAAAAATGCAGTAAATTCATCAATATTAAATGGTCTGTTTTGTCTTAATAAAAAATACTTTAATCTTGCACCATATCCTAATTTTTCTGATTTTTTCTCCTCATTTATGACTTTATTAATCATTTCGTTATTATTGTTATTATTATTAATAATATTATTATCACTGTCCTTGGCATTCTTACCGTTACCATTAGCAGTGTCATGGTGATTAATTTTTGGCGGTGTTTGATCTTGAGAGTACAGCCTTTTTTGAATTAACATACCAGGGGCAAATTTATCTATTTGATTATATTCATATCTGTTATTTCGTATTTGATATAAGATATTCAATTGATATTTATTAATAATTATTGATTGTGAAATTCTCCTCATTTGGACTGGCTTTATTATATTATTTTTTGTAAGCATAGTCCGAAAGGAAGTAGCTTGTCTCAAATTCTGTGGGGATATTCGAGCAATACCACATAAGCCTTTAAACATGATTGTTTGAATGAAACACTTTATATACAAGATCTAAATCAACAAAATTTTGTTGAATAAATAATATCAAAAAAAAAGAAGATTAGGGAAAAATCTTGATAGGGTTAGAATAGGAAGATGAAAAAGTAGGTGTGGGAATCATGTTAATAAAAAAATTTTTTGAAAAATAAAAAGCTGAAAATGAAAAAATATATTTTGTCATGGAACATGGAATGGAATTTATCTCGGCTAAATAAATAAATCTTATTTTCTATATTGTAGATTGTAAAATAGACACTAACAAACTACAACTAAAATTTCAGTATTTTTCTAGCTAAAATAATATTTGGGGACAATTATTTTTTAGAATGATACTACTGTAACTTGGTTTAAAATCGGATGCTAATTAGAAAAATGTAATATGACTTTGTAATTTAAGTAGGTTTTTAGATTAATATTAGAATCATTTGCAATTGTAAATATAGGAAACTAACATACATGTACCATTTTTTATGTGTCTTGTAAAAACGTGTTTCAAATGCATTCGTTGCTCTATTTTCTATTAACCTGCACTTCTAGCATCGTAAAGTTCTTATATTTTTTCCTCAGAAATTTTAAGAATCCCGAGATAAAATCCAGTGCCCCAAAAAAATGATGAAAAGAAGTTCATCAAAAATTGCATTATCTATAATATGCATCTTTTGGGAAGCCAATTTTTGAGAAAAATAACATGATCAATTGTATAATTTAAGTATAGTATTTAATTTTACTATAACTAATATTTTACCTACGATAAGCCATTGACTGAAATCACATTGAAGATACATGCATATACATACGAAAATATCAAACGAGAATTACCTACTTGGGAAATGGCTGGTAATTATCGACGATCGACGTAAAAAATTTCAGTTAGATTTTTGAAAATAACAACAATCTGTTTACAGTGATGGATGACGATAGGTAAAAAAGAATAAACAATAAATTGCTTTGATCTGTTTCTGATTTATAGAAATCAAGAAGGAATCTATCAGCTTAAGTAACATAAATAAATGAATTTAGAAAAGACAAGACGAGGAATAATAATTGGATTAAGTATTTTAATCATACTTGCATTAGGTAGACAAGCTTTTGAATGGGTACGAAAGGATGATGAAATCAAAATTAAACAATATAATAATGAAAATAATCAAAAAATAATTGAAGGTTATAATCATGAATATGATGAAGTTTTTGAAATATTAAAACAACAAAAAAACAAATTAACAAAATTAGAACAAGATAATGCAAAATTAGAAAGGCAATTGAATGATATTAAAGTACCACCAAATGGACTTTCTTTAAGAGAAAAACTTGCGTTTATTTATCCATATGATGAATATAAAAAATTTCCTGCATATATTTGGCAAAGTTGGAAATATGGATTAAATGATGATAGATTTGGACAAGAATATAAAAGAGGTGAAGAACAATGGGCTATATTAAATCCAGACTTTGTTCATGAATTATTTAATGATGATACAGCAAATGCAATTATAAGATATTTATATAAGAATTTACCAGAAGTTATTAAAGCATATGAACTTATGCCACATATAATTTTAAAAGTTGATTTTTTTAAATATTTAATATTATTTGCCAAAGGTGGAGTATATGCAGATGTTGATACATCGCCATTATTACCTGTACCTAATTGGATACCTGAAAATGTTGATCCAAGTGAGTTGGGCATGATTATTGGAATTGAATCTGATCCTGTTAATCAAGATTGGAGGAAATATTATACTAGAAGGTTACAATTTGGAAATTGGGTTGTTCAAGCAAAACCTGGACATCCTATTTTAAGAGAAATGATCGCAACTATTACTGATCAGACTTTACTTAGACATCAAACTGGAGATTTACAACTTTTTGGAAAAGCTCAGGATGGTAATAATATGGCATTGCAAATAATGGATTGGACTGGAGCTGGTATATGGACAGATGTTATTTTAAAATATTTTAATGATTATGTTTTAAGTAGAATATATACGAAGGTTACATGGAAAGATTTTAAAAATATGGAAATGCCCAAACTTGTTAGTGATGTACTTGTATTACCAATTAACTCTTTTTCTGCTGGTGGAAGTAAATCTGATAATGAACTTCCACCAAATTCAGTTCATGGCGATACAGAACATCCTCTTGCATTTGTTGAGCATTATCGTGGAAATTTATATTTAGAGAAGAATATATAGTATTATAACTTGGATAAACTCGGAACTTTTCTTAACAGGTAACTACTATTTTTATACATCATGCAGTCTGTTTAAAATATTTATTAGCCCCAGGTGGTGCCTTAAGCTCCAAGCTCTAAAGCCACATCAATTAATAAAAGGTAAAAATAGCAACAAAAGCGCGTGCCTTCCTAATTTGGAATTAATGATTGTTTCAAACTAGAAACATAACAAAACGGCGACGGTGCTGGGTGCTGGTTTGCAAGGAGGTCAAGCAATTGAGTTTATTTATTTTGTATTTAAAGAAGCGTGTTTCCAATGTTTGCTTTTTTGAAAAAAAAAAAAACAGACACACGCAATTTCTCCTTCCTGAAATTGTCTGTATAGCTTTCCTGATTGTTTTACTTGTTTCTCTCTTGACCTTTTAAGTCTTTTAATATCTTTATATTCGTGTTTTTTTTTTTCTGAATTTTCTTTCTAACACATCTTTCAAGTGTAACAAAAGTTCGTTTTACTCACCTCAGTCTTTCATTAAAACCTTTTATTACTATCATAGCATTTCAACAAAAAGAGTCATTGCTGCTTATCATTCGTTTTTTTGTCTTGTTTCATATAAATCTTCTGACAGTCTACTTTATTAATCAAAACATTTAGATGAAATTCTCTACTTCAATTCTTTACACAATTGCAACTGCTTTGTTTTATTCTGCTTCAGTTAGTGCTGATTGTCAATATATTGCAGGAAATTACTATTGTAATGCTGTTTCTGGAATCCAATATACAGGAATTGGTTTCCAAGGTTCTTATAATGATGTTACATCCATGGATGAAACTTCTTGTCAATGTCAATCTCAACCAATTAGTTTTTCTGGTGTGATGTCACCATTAGATGAAGAATTATCAGTTCATTTTAGAGGTCCAATTAATTTAAAACAGTTTGGTGTTTATTATCCATCTTCATCTTCTGTTAATAAAAGAGATAATAGCGAAGGAGATGATAGTTGTACAACAACTCAACTTGTTCATCATCAACATAAAAGAGCTCCAGCTATTGAATATGCATATGTTACTAAAACTGTTTATCATGATGCTAATGGTAATGTTATTACTTCTGAATCGACAACTTCTGCGCCAGGACCAGCAAATGCAGATACTACACTTGCAACCATAGTTTTACCAAGTTCTAGTAGTATAACATCAGCAGGTGATGTTACCACATTGACAAGCTCTTCTTCTTCTTCTTCCTCTCCATCTTCAGCTAGTGCTGCACAAACAAGTTCCACTTCAAATTCTTCCGGTGATTGGGTAAGATCTTCTTATTTCAGTCCAGGTTCTGCATCTAATCTCGTCTTCATGAATAATATGGGTGGTACTGCAGGTTCTGGTACTTGGTCTTCTTGTTTTGGTAATTCCATTTCTTATTGTGCTGCTGATGGTGTAAGCGGTGCATCATCTCCTCAAGCTTTAAATGATGTCACAATTGCTTCAAATAAAGAATTTATGATTTTTTCTGGTACTGATTGTTCTGATACTTCAGTAGGTAATTGTGGTTATTATAGAGATGGTATCCCAGCTCATCATGGTTTTGCTGGTGCCAACAAAATTTTTGTATTCGAATTTCAAATGCCACAAGCAACTGATTCTGCAACCTTTAATTATGATATGCCAGCAATTTGGTTATTAAATGCCAAAATTCCAAGAACTTTACAATATGGTAATAGTGCTTGTTCATGTTGGGCAACTGGTTGTGGTGAATTTGATATATTTGAAATTTTATCTTCAGGTTCTGATAAGTTAATTTCACATTTACACGATGGTCAAGGAGCTCCATCTGGTAGCGCTTATGGTGGAGGTGGTTCTGCTGATTATATCTCAAGACCATATACTTCTACAATGAAAGCTGCTGTCATTTTCAAAGATGGTAGTATTTCAATTGTTGTTTTAGACGATAGTACCACATTCGATTCATCATTATCTTCCTCAACTGTGAATGCATGGTTATCAGCTCAAGTTTCAGTTGCACAATTAACTTAATTGTCACTTATTCTTTGATACATTCTTTTTTTAATTCAATTCTATGATTTCTTTGTTTTTCCTCAACTATTTTTGTTACCTTTGCTTTTTCTTTGTTAAACCTATTAGTTTATAACTATTGTACTTTTATAATATCGCAATATATACGAATATGAAAAAATTTTCATTTACAGTTGTTGAGCGCATAGCAACATAAACATATATATATCATCGTATATGATTATCATCAGGAACTGCGTAATATGATTTTCTTGGCATAGACGATTATCAGGAAGCTTTTATAAAAAAAAGTTAAAAGCTGGTAATTTGGGAATTTTATTTAACGGAGATTTTGTTTGAAAACCATATTCTCTAAGCTTGGTATAATGAAGAATCCGATAGAGAGCAGAAAAGGCTTAACCAATTCCTTAAAATAAGATGTTTTCATGAAGATAAATGGATAACAATAGAAAAGCATTCCTTATTAACACTCCACGTTAAACTTTTATTATCTTTTCTTATCCTAAAAGAAGTAATAAAGAAATAGATATGTAGGTGCCTTAAAAAAAAAATAGAAATAGGGAAATTTTAAAGTTTATGCCAAATTATAATATTTTTCATATATCCTATATAATTTATTTAATGCAAAATTTATGCTATCATCATGATAAATTAAATCCTTTTTATTATCATCATAAAATTATCTTTTGATAATTATACTGAATATTTAAAGTTTAACTTCAATGGATTTAGATAATAGTTATTTATCAGGTACAGAAAATTTCCGAGTTGCCCCACATCCATATTTTCTATGTGAGGCTTGTCAAAAAGTTTCAAATACATGCTATTTTTGTTATATTTTACCATGTAATTTTGATAGAAAATTAAAACAATTTCAGCTTTATAATAAACCAAATAACTTCACATTACAACAAATAATTGACCACTGTGATAAATCTTACATCTATGAAGAAAATATTGATAATATTAATAGATTATATGATCCATATATTACAAGATGTAAAATTGAAAATGAATATGTCGACGGTAAAAAAATAAAAAAGGATCATCCTGGATTTTGTAAATATTGTTCAATGTCGGATGATAGCTGGGAAAATAATTTTTATGAACGTAATAATTCACGATATAGGGGTCATATGATAAATACACATGGTATACATCCTAATGGAACAAAATGTCGAATGCCAGAAAATGGAATTTTCTGTTATAAATGGATCAGAAATCACTGGTTTGAGACAAGTGGATTTATATGTCCTTATCCAAACTGTAGTGATATCTTTACAGTTGGTGAAAAAGGACATGGATTTCATGAGTATCTACGGCATTGGAGCAAATGTCATGTGGAAGATTCTTAAGTTTGAATTACTTTTTCAAAGAAGTTTACCATTCTAATATGCCTACTAAGTTTTATTTTATAATATGTCTGAGTTTAATCTTTTGCTATGCTTTTTTAAGAGTATAAAATTTTATAATAGTTTATCAAGGAAAAAAAAATAATGGATTTTACAAAAATTGCCCTTTTTTCAAAAAAAAAGTTTTGCTTTTCATGAACAAATAAAAAGGTAACTTAATTTGCCACTGCAGATATAATTTACTTTTTTTTTGGAATAAAGCTTTAAATTCTTATTCTTCAAAAAGCCGAATATTTGATAGGGTACAGCAGAGCTGATCAAAAATGTCTAATTTTTTTAGAGATTCAAATTTATTCACAAGCAGAAATAACAAGCCACTATTCCCGACTAATATAATTAGTTCTGGTAAAAATAAATTGAAATATAATAAAGAAAGCATACATTTTTTAAATGATAACAATGATAATAATGATAGACATGTAAAACATAACAGAAGAAACATGGAAAATAAGGAGCAAACTGAGGATTATGATGATACCGAAGAAACAGTTATCGCTGAGGATAGCAAAATTGACAGAGAAAATAAAGCCAAACACAATAAATATAAGGGCGTTAAAATTAGCAAGAGTAATTATTTTAATATTAATGATGATGCATCAACAAGTGAATATGAAATTGAAGAAAAAAAAAGACCGGAAGTAGATGAAAATAATTATGACAATGAAAACGATGAAGATGATGATATAAAAATCACTGATGTTAAAGATATTGCTGGTCTTGATGATGCTAGAAATACAATTGCAGATACCTCAGATCATAAATATGAATATAAAAATTCAAGTCAAAATGAAAATGATCAAGTTAAGGTCAAAACTGAACTCAAAAGTTCTGTGAAAGATAAGATGGATGATATTTCAATTGAATATTTATTAAACACCATTTCTCATTTAAACAATAAAAATTCTAAGTTTCAAAGGCAAGTTACTAAGTTAGAAAACGATAATGAAAACTTAAAAAAAAAGTTCATTACCAAATCTGAACTTGTTTCAAGTTTAAAAAATCAAATAACTAAAATAAAAGCAAATATTTCTGACTCTTGTAACATTTTAAAAGATTTAAAAAATGACTACTATTTGGATAAAGCAAAAACTGATTCAATCAATACTGAAATAAACGACGTTAAAAACAATATATTAAAACATAATGAAAACTTTTTGTTCTTAAAAAAATTAATTGGCAATATGAAACTTCAAATTTCAAGTAATGATTTACTAATAAACCAAAGGAATCAACAGATTGAAACTTTGAGAAAAAGATCTGATGATCTAGCTGGTCGATTATCTGAAGAAAAAATTAAAAACACTGAATGCAATAAAACTTTTAATGATGAAATTAGAAGATATGAAAGTCAGTTAATAGAAATCAATGGAAAGCATGAAAAATTAGTGGAATCTGTGATAAATGAAAATAAACAAGTCAAAATGGAATGGAAAGCTTTTATGAGGTTTGTATATACTTTTTAGCTCTTATCAATATTTACCTAAATACTAACATCGTACTTTTTATTTTAGTGAATTGAATTCATCCAACAATCTTTCTGCGACAAAAAATCTGGATTTATTTGAAAATCTTAAATTGAATTTAAATGATAACTTTAATGATATTGCAATTAGAGTGACTAGTCTAGGTACATCAGACGATGTAATTAAAACCGAAATTTCAAACCTAGGTGAAAAGACGTTAAAGTATAAAGATGAAACAATTTCGGCATTATCAAATATTGATCAAAATATTATTAATCATATAAATAAATCAATAATAAACATTACACAAAAGTTTGGTAACAATTGTACATCTGGCGAAATCCAAAAAATGGTAGAACAAGTTTTAGAAATTGTAAATAATAATTTAAAAAACGAACAAATAATTGATAGGCTTCAAAAACAAAAAATTGATTTAATTGAAAAAAATCTAGGTTCCGAAAATATCATTTCTTTATTAAAAATGGATGTCAAAGCAAAAGATAAAGAAATTGAAAAATTAAATGGACATATTAGCAATCTTAAAACCGAAAATAACGAACTACTTAACAGTCAACTTTCAATCATAAATGATTTACAACAGAAAGAATCAGAATTACAGAATGATATTGAGATTTGCAGAAAACAATACTCAGAAGCCATGAAAGATAATGAAAAAAAAATAAATTCTGCTAATGCATCAAACAAGAAAATTGAAGAGCAAAATATAAGAATTTTCAATGAAGAAAAGAAAAAAGTTACTTGTTTAAATAAAGAATTAGAAAATTACAAAGTGAAGGTTGAAGACTTAAAAGTGATTAACAAATTGATAAATGATGAAATTGATGACTTAAAAAAAATGCAAGCCGAAAGAACCATAGAATTATGCAATTTAAAAAAAAATTATGAAAGTGCATTAAACGAAAAAGTCAAAAATGAAACCAAAGCTGGGCAAGATGCTGAAATTATTGCTACTCTCAATACAAACTTGCAAAGCCTTAATTCTGACCTTTCTAGTAAGGAGCAAATTATAAACGAGTTGCAAACGACTATAGCATCATATGAAAAAGAATCTGGAGATTATAAATCTTCAATAAATGAAGGCAACCTAATTATTCAAAACTCGAAAGAAACTCAAGGAAAAGGACAAAATAATGACAATGAGTCCAAATTGGAAAAAGCAACTATATTTCCAAATTCAAGGACAAGCACTGCCAAGGCTGAGCCAATTAAAGTAAAGCAAGAAAAGTTTGGAAAGTCGTATGTACCTACTACTAAAAAAGTAAAATCTAAATCTAAAAGAGTTACGAAACTTACAATTCAATCTTTCAAAGAAGAAAAAAAAATTGTGCCAATAACAACTTTACAAAATAGTCAAACAGCAATAACTTCAAAAAGCACACAGTGCAAAAGAAAATTGCTTGGATCATCACAGGATTCTACTAAAACTTTACAATCTTTGCAGAGAAAGAAACAGGAAATTTTAAAAAATAACATTTTACAAGAGTTAGATATTTTTAATGAATTCGACGCCATTGACAGACTTGGTACGATTGAAAAACCGAGATGGTAAATTCTGTATATTGCTAGAAATTATATGCTAATCATTAATTTTGTGTATTAAATAAATTATTATATCAACGTTAAGTATTATCATTCTTGACCAAGTTCTTCAACGAGTTCGTCATGATCAAATTTGTGCATAAAGACAACTTTTTTATAATCATCACGTTCGATGTGTAAAACAGGTATATCATATCTGTAACATTCAAACCAAGATTTATTTTCAGGCTGCGATATATCAATATACTCCACTTCACTTATTTTCTCTCTCATTGTAGCGGTAATATCATCTAATGCACCTTGTAAAACGACGTTTGCTTCGTAACATAGCATGCAGTCAGGTTTTGTAAAAAATTTAAGTCTCGTGGTTATTGGTTTGATAGAGTATGCTCTAGCGGAAAAAACGCTTTTGCCCTGCAAACAAGTTATTCGTAACATTAATTGATTTATTTGTGTAAAAAAAATTATATATATTCACTTGGAAGAAAATTCTATAAAAAATGGGGCAACCAAATTCAGACTTCATCCACGAGATAACTAGAAAATAATATATACAATATGGCGATATTATTTTAAAACAACATGAATCTAGCACGGTAGATGAGAGATCTTTATTTCCTTTTTGAGGAAAACTTTTTAAGCGCTTAATCTTAATATCTCCCAAATGACAAAATTTCCTTGTAAAATACGCATATACAATATAAAAATAGACAATTCGTTTCAAAAATAAATATAAATATAAAAAACCTTAATAATTAACTACTAAAGAATAGTTACCAACCAACATAGTCACGACCAACTACTCTAAATACTCTAAGCTTACCTGATTTCATCTTGTTGAGTTTATATTTACCTTGTTGTAAAACACCGTTACTTGTCTCAATAACTTTGATCTTATTTTTGTCAGCATCAAAAGATGTCACTAGTGCAACATGTGGTTTGCTAACTCCAACTTCTTTGATACCAGAACTACCGTCAAATAATGCTTGAACTAAAACTAAAATGTCACCTGGTCTAATATCGTCAAAAAATTTTGTTTCACCATTATTATTACGATAAACAACAGCACCAAATGTTTTGTTTGCGATTGGCTTTAGTGTACTTCCTGGTAAACTAGAAAAAATAAAATCACTTAATTCACCATCGTATGATTTATTTAGATTTTTAACACAAGCATTATATGCAAGGGGTCCATATTTTGTATATTGTTCAACAAGAGAGTTTTTGTCACCTTTATTTTTATCCTTTGATTCATGAAAAAATATTATTCTTTCAGGTTCAGAAGTATTGTAGGCTAATTCCAAAGTGATGCATGTCAAATGGACATCTAAAATATAATAGATGAGGTATTTTACTGTGCTTCCATCTCTCTTTTTAATTTCAGTTGAATCAACCTCATAGTAGTTTTCAGTGGATAAAAGCTGCGGTGGTAATGATCCAGTTGTCCACCAAAGCTCATGTGATGTTGTTGGGGAAGGAACATCGGAAGATTTTATTGACACTGGTGCGGATATAGAACTATCTAGTGAAGTTCTCGTAAGTTGTTTCCGTATCACGGGAATGCTAGTTTCTGGAATTGCCGGAATACTTTCTGTTGGTGGCGGTGGAGGTGGTGGGGGGTGACCTTGTGAGTGACGTTTCACAAAGTTTGATGGTGATGATGGTGCAGCTGTTTTTGGAATAACAGGAATGGCAGGCCTACTTGAGACTGATGAGTTGCGAGAAAGATTATCTGTCTGTGTTGGAATTGGAGGAATTGCACCAGGAACAGGAATTTGTGGATAAACTGATGGCGGTACTGGTGCTACAGCTGTAGGAGAGGGAATTGATGGTACAGCCCCTGGTACTGGTGCTGGTTGAGTTAAAACCGCTGCTGGTCCAGCGGGAATGGTAGGGGTTGGAAGTTGAGGAGGCAATGCTTGATGCTGCAAAACACTCGAAGTTTTTGGTAAACTTGGTGGTAATGAAGACGGAATAATCGGTGCTTCGGTAATATTATGAGCTGATGGCTCTGCAACGGGTGGTTCGGTGATTGGTGGTGGTGGTGGTATTGCACGTGTCGATGGTGCATGTGAAGGAATTGGTGGTGGCGTGGAAGGGAAGACAACTGGTGGTACGGATGGTGGAATCGAGGCAGCAAATTGCATTCTATATGGGTGTTCAGTCATTGGAGTACTAATGGAAGTATGTTCTGCTGAAATTTTCGATGTTGATTCTATAGAATGATGGAAAGTATTTCCCTTTTCTTCTTCTTCTTCTTCTTCTTCTGCTTCTTCTTCACCTTCTTCTTTCTCTCCGTCTGAAAAATTGATTTTTTCTGTATTGGATTTTATTGCAGAAGAGTTAGAAACCAATGGATCTTCAATCGACTTCAAATCATCACCATTTTTTTTGGTGACTAAAATATCAGAATCATCATCTATATTTTTTTTGTCATCGGACTGTTCCTGATGCGTGGTTTCAGTGGGCATTTGAGGAGTGCCAAAAATTGGTGTACCCACTATTGGTTGCGTAATATTTCCCATTGGCAAAATAGGAATTGCGGAAGGTAAATCTCTTTGTTCAGTTTCCAATTTTTTTTCCTTTTTATTCTTTTTAGATTTATGCGAAGTTGTCAATGGGTTTGGCATCATACCCATCATACCCATCATACCCATTCCACCAGACAATTTAGCCATACGTTCGGCTAATCTCCTTTTTCTTAATTCTTCTGAATCTTCTTCTTCGTCTTCTTCTTCTTCTTCATCTTCGTCATCGTCGTCATCATCATAATCATCTCCTTCTTCTTCGTCGTCGCCGCGATCTGCTTTCTGTTCCCCTTCAGCACTATCTTCAGCATCTTGATTTTCTTTATATGCTTCTTCTTTAGCTTGATTGTTTTCTTCGGCTGCTTCATTTTGAGAAATATTATAAAAAACTGGCACTGCTGGCCGTTGGGCAATTTTTGTGTCATCCTCACTGTCAGATGAATTTTGAACTTGAGGTGTTTCAAAAGTAACTTCCTCCGCAATTGATTCAACATTTTCATTATCTTGATGATGGTGGTGATGTTTTGCCTTCTTCTTTTCTTCTTTCCTTTTCAAAGCAGCTTCCAGAGCCTTCTGTTCCTCTTCTTGCTGCTTCTGTAACATCATCATGCGTTCTTTTAATGTCATTCTTGGAGCTTCCACTTCCTCTGGTTGATTGGAGGAAGTGATAATGTCACCAGCAACGGCATCCGGTTTCCTTTCCTCTTTCTTGACGGGTTTCGAACTACCAAATGAAGGTGGAATGTATGATGAATGATGAGCATCTGATATAAATGATTTCTTTACAAAGCTTTCTTCTTTTGGTTTTTCAGTTGGCAGAATTGGTGCAGATATTGAGTTGAATGACATCAATTTATTTCTAAAATCATTACGTTCATGGTCCATGTTCAATTCAATCGTGTTCAACTGTGGTTCATTGGCAGCCTTGTTAATCGGAGCTGGAACTGTTGTGGTCGTATTTCCGGAATCTAAATTTGATGAAAGGATTTCGAATTCGCCTTGTTCTTGAGCTTCTCCTTCCCCATCAACCTCTCCTAGTGCAGCTTCGGCTTCAGTTTCTGATTGGGTTGGTTCGATGTACGGTTCGACAAAAGATTTTGGAAAATAGCCACTAACAGAACCATCTTTTTTGGAGCCTAAAAGCCAATCGTTATCAACAACTTCTGTAACTGTAATAATTTCGTTGACTTGCAAAGGCAAATCATCACTTGCATTTTCTGGATCTGGATCATATGCAAACTTAGCAATTGCGGTATATGGTACGGACATTTAGTTGGATTCAAAGCCAATTTTATGAAATGATGTTATTTTATGAATTAAATCTGATGCAATTAGCTTAATAAAATTTATGGAATATTGCTCTATTGAAGTTGAATTGAATTTACAATAGAACAAAGATTATTCCTGAGTTTCTAAAATGTCAATTGTTGCCCCTAGGTAATATACTTCACAAAGTACTGTAATCTATTTATCAATATCTTTTGAGTAGCCTCCATTCTTCTATTATACGCTGCATTTTCGGGTACACGCCTCTGTGAAGTACATCTTAGCACTCAAAATAAACTTAGAAATAAAACGAGGGCAATTCGCTTGTCACTAAGTTACAAAAAAGATCACGTCGATCGACTGTTATAGACGTCACAACCTTTTATAGGCAATATGATTATGTAAAACAAGAAAAGAAAATACAATAGTACTATTCCAAGGTAAAAGACATCATAAAGAATAGACTTCTAGAGGATCTTGAAGTGGTATGGACCATATAGAAGGACGGCCTATTAAAAGACTGAAAACTGATTCTAAGTCTCCTACAGAGAAGGGGGGAAAATGCGATGCTATAGACAGTCCTATTGATTTTGCAGAAACTCAACCAAATATTAAACCAAGTTCTAAATCGAAATTCAAGACGAAAAAAACGGCAGGACTAAGTATACTTAACACTATTGATCATGGAGAAAATCAATTGAAGAAAAGGAAAGCAATTTCTGGTACAGAACTTGATTTACTGAAAGAAAGAAGCAAGAAATCTGAAACTACTAAAAACCTTACAAGTATTATAGATATAAAAGAAGAAGCAGATATTCCCATCCCAGGCGGTTCATCTCCTTTTAAAATTATTAGATCAAGTCAAGATTTTAATTTAGAATCACCAGCAGGAAAATTACTTATCAAACAAGAAAGTACAGTAACGCCAACATTATTGAAAACCCGCCAAAGTTCAGATGATGGAATATTTTGGATAACTACACCACAATCAGATAAAAGCCAGCGACGTGGTATAAAAATTAATAGCAAAGAATTAAGTGAAAGTATTAATACTGAGAAACTACTGTCGTCCCCTCTTAAACATAACAAAGATTCGCAGGCTAAGGATTTATCTGATTCATTATTGGATCCTGAATTGAAAAAATTAATTGCAAGATACGAAATAGCTGATGGGAATGAACTGAATAAAAAACCATTATTTAGCAGAGCAAGTTCTGATTCTCGTGCTTTATATGTTTCAGCCAAAGAGCCAAAGAAAATCATACATAAGAATGCAACTCAAGTGGTGGCAACAAAAAGCACTTTGAAAGACTGTATGTTTGACCAAATAAACGAACAAAATAATAATAATACTAATAATAATAATAACGATAAATTAGATTTATCAGATATGTTGCTTCAAATTGGTTCAAAATTATTGACCTCAGTTTTACCTACCAATGATAAAAATGAAAATGTTATGATTGAAACTTTGGAAACTTTGGAAACATCTGTTCTCTCAAAAGCTGAAGGCCAAAATAATAAAATGAACCACGATGATGATAGCGATGTATTTAGCGATGAAATTGATATGAGTGAAATTGTAGCCAACGCTATTCAGCCTTCATCAAAACGAGCCAGTAATCCCGTATTATTAAACTCAGAAGACAGTTTTAGTGATGATGATGATGACATAATGGATAAAATAGAATTAGGATTAACGCAGCGACAATTCAGACACGGGAGACCGAACACTGATCAGACTGATATAGGAGATGAATTGGACGCTGATACAAAAAAAGTTACGAAAGATATAAACTCTATAGACTTAAATGATAAGAACAGGTCTCCCAATGGTTCTGGTAGTAAATATAAAGGTATGGTAAAAATTGAAAGCTTTAATGAAAATGACAACGACGTAAAAGAAAGTAAACAATTTAAATTGTTTGATGAGGACCAAAACCTGGCAAAATCTGCGATAAAACATAAGTCACTGGTAAGGCTTCAGATCAAAGACATTCGTGAAGGTATATTTAAACGTAATGCGATTAGCTACAAACAATATATTTTAACCTGTCTGACAGCAAAAGAACAATTGGTTAATATTATGGTTCGAGATCATTGGTCATCCCTAGATTTCAAAGTAAACGATATCATTCATATAATTATATCAAAAGAAGGTGGTAATTTTCAATTAGTAGATAAAGATCATAATTTACTTATTTGGAATCCTGATACCCTTATTTCAGCGACAAGAATAGCGGATGCAATTGATTGCAAAAGAAAATCCATTATCAGTCAGAAATTTAATGGACCGGGTATTGTCTCTGTTCCATTCATTATTGGTAACATCACGCATTGTCTATTTCAGCAGTGTTTATTACACAAAAGAGTTGATGATGAGTTTTCTGATACAATTATTGAACAACAGCTTGACTCGCATATTTTGGAAATTTACGCAGCCAATAAAAATAAACAACAAATAAAATCTATCATCCAAGAACATTTTTTGTATATTCAAGAATGGATAAAAGAATATTTTTTAATAGATCAAAACACTGAGAATAAGAACCATGAATATCTCAAAGAATATAAGGTATCAAGTATTTTGAGCATTGAAGAAAACATTATGTCTCCAATTTTTGGAATAAGAGGTTTAATTGATGTGGTTATTGAAGCGGAATTACATAACGGTAATAAATTTGTTGTTCCTTTAGAAATTAAGACTGGCAGAGAATATATTTCAAACACTGCACAAGTTTCTTTGTACACTCTCTTAGTTAAACAAAAGTATGAAGTTGAATCATTTTACACAAGTCTAGTTTATACCAAACTGCACCAATGTTATCTTAATGCCATTCAAGACCGTGATCTTAGATTACTGATTAATATACGTAATGAACTTTCACAATTTTTAGTATATGGTGTTACAGAGTTACCGCCATTGATAAAACGTACATCTTGTGAACGCTGTTTCAGTTTGCATCCATGTATGACACTTAATAAATTAACTGAAAATGGTACGGCTGTCAATAGTGGTATTGATGCTGGAACTTATGATGAGATCACAGGACATTTGAATACCGATAAATATAAGGAATTTTATAAACATTGGGATAGCTTAATTACCAAAGAAGAAGGTCTGATGAATTTTGCTAGAACAGATTTGTGGAAACATTCAGCAGAGCAAAGAGAATCGAACGGCGGTAATTGTGTTGGTAACTTGAAAGTGGTTAGCTGCGATTTTAGTTCCATTGGTAATCAATTTGTTTACATGTTCGAAAGAGATTCAACTATATATCCACCGTTGACGTCTAGTCAATTGGCGAAAAATGACAGAATTATTTTAAGTGATGATTCAACGTTTGGCTTAACTATGGGCTACATTAAATTACTGAGACCTGATATTGTTGTTATAATAACAGATACAAATTGGTCTGATTCTGCAGTAAGATTACCTGGTTTTGACGCAAAAACCAACCAGACTTTTCGTTCTGTTTTGAGCACAAAAACTGGAGAACAAAATATTATCACCTTGGATGAATCTGTAAAACTCAGAACATATAGAATAGACAAAGACCAAATTAGCATTGGTATGTCAATGGCAAGATTCAATCTACTCAATTTATTTTTACCAGGTGGTGATTCGAAGAATCGAAAACTTATTGTTGAATTAAAAAAGCCGGAATTCAGTTCAACACCTCAATTTAAATATGAAATTAAGGAATTGGTTTTGAATGGGGATCAACTAAAAGCAGTTGATGCCGTATCCAAAATAAATGATTACTGTTTGATATTGGGTATGCCGGGTACTGGTAAAACTACTGTCATTAGTAGCATTATTGATTGTATTGTAAAAAGTGGTAAAACTGTTCTGATTTCATCTTATACGCATTCAGCAGTAGATAATATTTGTGAAAAAATAATACAAAATGCTAAGAAAAAAGGAGAAACAGTGTCGTTATTAAGAGTTGGAACTCCATCTAAAATTAACGAAATTGTTCATCCATATTCCTTCTATAGTGAAAAGTTTACTGAACACATAAAAAATAAGAAAAATTTTGAAACTATTGTTGATGATTGTCAAATTGTTGCTGCTACATGTTTAGGTATAAGTGATATTATTTTTGGAATGGGAAAAAGGTTTGATTATTGCATTGTTGATGAAGCATCACAAGTACCATTGCCTGTTGTTCTAGGCCCTATTTCTTTTTCTGATAAATTCATTTTGGTTGGAGATCACTATCAATTAGCACCCCTTGTTTTACATCCCGAAGCTAAAAGAGATGGTTTAAATAAATCTTTATTTCAGATTTTAAGTGATACTCATCCATCAAGTGTTATTGAATTAACTCAGCAATATCGGATGTGCTCTGATATTATGTCTTTATCAAATGAGCTGATTTATGATGGTCGTCTTAAATGCGGATCTGAAAAAGTTGCTAACCAAATGCTAAAAATTCCATATTTCAATTCGCTTCCCATAGATGGGACTTGTATTCAAGAGATATTAGATCCTGAAAGAAGAGTCATTTTTGTTAATGAAGACAATATTGATACGATCGGTGAAGTTAGTATTGGTGACAGGATAGAAAATCCAGGAGAAGCTAAGTTTATTACGACATTAATTAAAGTTATGCTTTTAGGTGGTATAAAAGAAGAAGATATTGGTGTTATGTCATTTTATAAAGCACAGTTACGGCACTTCTTTGTCTCTCTAATGAAGTATAAAGATATTGAAATATTAACAGCTGATAGATTCCAAGGTCGTGATAAAGATGTTATCATTATTTCTTTGGTTCGAACTGAATTTGTTGGAGATTTGTTAAAAGAGTGGAGACGTGTAAATGTTGCAATTACTCGTGCACGTTGTAAGTTAATTATTTTTGGGAGTAAGAAGCTACTTGAGAGTGCCGAACTTTTTGAAGGATTTATTGATATGATCAAGGCTAATAATTGGTGTTATGATTTAAAAGAAGGTGATGATGAAGTAGCTAGTAATATGAATTTTTTGGAACACGATGCACTTCATACTCAACTTTCAACACAAACCCAAGTATCTAATGGAGAAAAAAACATTGGGTTTGTTGATAGTCAGTTAGATGTCTCTAGGCTGGATTTGAAAAAAAATAGAGTCATTCGTCATAGCAAGATATTAAAGTATGTCATGGATGATCTCACTAAATAGCATGAATTTAGAATTTATATTGGAAATATTATACAATATTTATTTTTAAACTTTTATAAAAATCTAAAATATACTCTATGAAGGAATAATATAAATAAAAAATCAATTAATTTTATTAGTTAGAAAAGTGCGTTTCCAATTCCAGTATTCTATTAAGCGTTCACAGGAATAAGAAGCATAATCAAAATCGATGAATGAAATTTCACTTTGGATACAAGACCATACCCCCCAGTAAAGCCCAGGCATGCCATAATGAAAGGCAATTTCGTTAACCAGATGTTGAACCAACGAGTCATCGATACTTATTTTACTATTTGTTGGTGAATATGGGTTTAAATTTGGATTTGATGAATGAAAAGAATTTAAATAATATTTGCACCAACTAAAAATTGTTTCATTTTCATAATTCTTAGTCAATTTATTATATGTGAACTGTGGAATTTTCGATTTATCGCAATCAAAACCCTGCCATTCCATAAAATGATTTGCTATGTCGAACGCACGAGGTGCTGGCATCATATATTCATAATCAATAAATGATAATGGATTATATTCGAAATTTTCAAACGATTTTGTTGTAGATAAATCTTTTAATGTAGGTATTATAACATTCCCTGATAATAGATCATTATGTGAGACAACTGAAACTGAAGATAATCCTATTTCTTTCTTTAACCATTGAATTTCATTAATTAGTATAGATTTCAAAAGATTTGATTTATTAGTTGATTCCAAATTTGATAATGTAAGAATATCATGGTTATCCAAGCAAAGTTCCAGCATTGAAGGAATATATGGTAATTTTTCAATCCAATCTAATAGAACTGACCAAATATTATCGCTTTCGTTTGAAACATTATTGGACAAACGAAATTTTCGTTTAAGTTTATTCAAAGAATCATCAATCATACTAACATTTGCAGTTCTGTGTACACAACCCAGTTTTGAAGCAATTAATGGATATAACATGCTATCTGATAATTCATCATAATTTAATGATCTGCCTTCAATATAACCATAAACTAGGCCATTACCAAATCTAGCATGAATTGGAGGTGCAAGATTTAGAGAGTTTAGAATTAAATGTGATACAAATTCACGATCTCTATCAATAATTAAATCCGTTCCATTTCCGTATGTTCTAACAAGGACTATTTCTAACTCGGATGACGAAGGATTTTTATAAGTACATTCTAGCAGCATATTTGTAATACCACCAGTTAATTTTTTAATTGAAATATTTTCAAAATAATTCCAATGAGCAAAAATATTCAGTAATAAAGATTTTATCTTATTATTTTGATCATTATCTTCATCTAATGGTATGAAATCATCGGGCAAATAAATTGCATGAGACTTATAATTTTCAAGTAATTTAATGATTGGATTATTTTCATCGTTTCCTATTTCGACATTGTTAAGTGAACTACTGCAAGAGTCAAATGATGATACCGTTTTATTATTCAAAAAGGAACTATAGATAGGATAATCAGAATTATCTGGAACTAATAATGATTGGTTATTAGCAGAATAGGGAAGAAAATGTAAGTCATTGTTAGATAACAAACAATACGACGAATTGGCTTCTGTATCTGTAATATTACTTTCCGGAGTATCCTGTCTTGACATGATTAATATAAAGTATTATTATTAATTAATTAATTGTAATCTGAATAGAGATAAAAGGGCAACAAATAAAACAAGGATCCTTCTAAAATCCAATAAGCTTGACTTACCAGTGTTTGAGTGAAATAAGAAATATGAAAAAAGCTTAAAGCGTGTAATGATAAGGAGACAAAAGGTAACAGTCACACGGGTAAAAATGACATAGTGTCAATCTACAAGATAAATCTAAAATAAATCAGATAATAGCCAACGAACAAAAACAGTAAGACGATAATAAATAAGTGAGAGTATCTTTCTATGAAAAACACATGTGAAATGTGAAGGCTTATTCAACATTTTGGTGAATTGCTACGCAAAAACTGAGAAATATAAAAAATCAGTTTAACACGACAACTGCAGGATTCGAACCTGCGCGGGCAAAGCCCAAAAGATTTCTAATCTTTCTCCTTAACCACTCGGACAAATTGCCAGTTTACGTCGTTTTCGTTGCTTTGTTTTTACTCTCCTAAATTAATCACGTGACACTTTTTTTTTACATTTTTTTTAAAATATTGGTACTTTTAACGCAAAGAATGCAAATAACAATAAATTCATTAATTGTCAAATACTTTCAATTACATAATACTCATTTTATATCATCTACCCAGTATGTTTTTATATTTCTATTCAAAATTGATTTAAACCAAATTATTAGGTATTGTTTTAGTTATAGGATTAATCGAGCTAGACAGTATCATCCACTCAAATAATGAATCATATTAAAGAATTATATAAATTCCAATTGCAAAAGCTTGCAGTAAGAAAACATAGATAAGCCCTTTTATAGAAATCCAACACGGTTAATCAAAAAGCATTTAGTTTCATTTAAATTTGATCTTGTTCGATGGGGAAAATCCCGAAAATTTTACATTCTGATTTACACGTAGAACCAACAAGTCATGTACATGATGAGAATAATTGAATAGGGCTATATTCTTTACAATGAATCAAACAATCAATATGTGACTTGAGATAATTCTTCTTTCATACTTTTTTTTGATATATTTTTCAATGGTGGTTTGTTTAGACTGTAATAATATTTGAGTTTTGTGAAATATTTGGTTTTGGAAGAATTTCCAAAGCAAAAAATTCTTTCTTTGAGTACGTATTTTTCAACAAAAGCTTTTAGGACAAATTAAGTCCAGACTAACTGAGTTCAACATAAATATACTTCAATAAGAGTTACGATTAAGACATTACAGAAAGATTCTTTCCTTTGGTCAAATTCAGGCTTCCACTTGCATGAAATTATCCAACTTATTTCTTTATATGTTTTCTGATTCAATAAGATATTTTTTTTTCCCATCACAGTCTATATAGATCATTTATGTGGCGCATTCATTCTAGCGGATTAAATTATATTTACCACGTCGTATAGAGTTAATAATGGTGGTCTCGTGAACTAGTAAAGTAACGATTATGAGACGTATAAAAGAAAATATGTTTTGTTATATACAATGATGATAGTTAAGAAAACTATACAAACAAAAAATAAATAATTACACAATAAGAGAGAAAAGACGCATTTCGTAACTACATAGATTACCAAATGTCATAATTAGCCGAGATGCTATAAGAAGTGATTTTAAAAATTCTAAATATATTAGCTTTTGATAACTCATAAGTCGATCAAAACAACAAAGATGCTTCAATTAATTTGGTAAGTATTTTTTAGCTAACCAGCATTATAGTAGTAATAGAATAGTCGGATTTCAACATATCTAGTATATTTTCATTTATTTCATTTTTTTTGCATAACAATAATTCAGGTCTGAATTGGTACATTACAAGAGGCAGTATATTAGTAAGTTAAAACATGAGAAGAACCATAAGTAAAGCTAGTATTTCGAAAGAGGAAAGTTCCTTAAATAAAGCAAGGAAATTGAAGTTATTCAAGGATATGAAAATCATGATGTCAATCGATTATTAACTGCCTCAGCTTATTTTGCTTGTTTTCAATAAGATAAAAACTTAATATCCTACTTTAAAAAAGACAACAATATCAGAGGGCATTTTTTGGGAAAAGTGATTTCAAGTTAATATGATTTCTACAATCCGGTAGAAGATATAAAAAATATTTGCTATGAAGAAAAGGGATAAAAGTATTAGGAGATGAGAATGCATAATCAAATGATGAAGGTCACTAGCTATCGACAAAAATTTATTATAACAATCGATTAAGTCATTTTATTTGAATAATAAACTATTATCATATAAGAGTATATTAATAAAATTATTCAAACTAATTTAGTTGCCGTACCATCAATAAACATATAGGTTTAGTGAATTTTTAAATGAAATACTTGCATTGAAAGGATTCAACAATCGTCTAATTAATTCCTTTGCAGACAAATTATTGAATAATTTTACTTCATGTTAATGGAACAAACAAAAGATGAGCTGCTGTTTTTTTCAAGAAGTTGAATTAATAATTAGACTTTCTATTTTACCTTTATTATATTTATCTAACAATTTATAAGCTTATTTTTATGACAACTGTATTGCAATAAATAAAATAATTTTCACAATGCAGCAAATACTGACGGATCAGAGATTGCCCATGATGGATCATAATTGAAAGTTTTTCTTGCAAGATCCCAGGGAACGCCAAGGTTTCTAGCTAATTCGTACTTCTTCCTTTCAAGCGAGCCTGTGATATTACAGGCATAACCTTTCAAAAATATATCAACCTGCTCTTCAGTCAAATTTACAATGTCTTCAATATTTCTGATATAACATGGCATAGCTTCAGGTATATCAATTACGAACGGAATGAGTTTTAAGGACAGTGTTTCGTTATAAAAATAATGATTGTAGTTTGCTTGTTCTGACATTCTACATAATTTTAGACGACCTCTGAAAGCAAAGTTTCTAATAGTACCCATTTCATCAATGTATGGTGATGTGACATCATTCAACATAATTTCTTCTCTATTTTCTGTTGGCTTTGTTATTTTTTCCATATCTTTATGTCTTTGATTATTCTTAGAATTTTTACTATCTAGAATAATTTTTTTTTTGACCAGGTCATCATATTCGGATGAAATCATCAAATATTCAACCTTTTGATAGCCAGTAATCACCATTAACATATTAAAATAATTTAGGAGACAGAAGAAAAGTGTAGATAAGACGAAAACCATTTTTGCACCAATGTACATAATTGGCATAAAATTTGCAGAGCACCAATATTTCCAAAATTGAATAATATTGAAGGATTAAGAAACATTGTTTTTGTGGTGGACTGTTACGCAAATAGTCGATAATTGACATCTAACATTTTGAAATTATTTACTTGAGGTATACTAAATAAAAACGGAAGCTGAAGGCTTCGTAAGTCTCCAAAATCGTTTAAGAAAGTATATAATAAGACAAGCGTCCGTATAATTAGATTTTTGTAAGATATATTGACTTATAATTACGAAAATTCGGAAATTATTATTATTACATAGAATTTTTATTTAATTCATCTTTTATTCACTGCTCAAAGATCCGAATTTAAATCTGATTGGAATCTAAAGGGATTTAAATGATATACAAATATTCGTATAACAGCGTATATTGTGGAAACCTACTTAAAATGGATATATTATTCTAAGGCAAGTTTTTGTTTTGTATCAAAAAGCATATTGCATCTATCTACTACTAAAATCTTTAGGGTTAGCTTCATCTTGTAATATCAGCTAAAATTTCGATAATAAAAATTTTTAAAACTGCTTTTTTTAGAAAGGATATGTTGAGCTAATAAACAGTAGATACTATGTGTTTCAAAATATATTTATATAATTAGTTCTTTAATACAGTATCCTCAAACACTTTGAAAGTTATCTTAATTATGTTGAAATAGTTGTTTTCTAAATGTTCCCAGTAGATGCTAGAAAATCAATTATGCGCATTAAGATTCTTTAATGAAACATGTTTTTTTATCAAGAATAACAGGCTCAGCTCTTAATCTAGAGTTTAATTTTATTACTTGTATGTAGGAAGAAAGAACCAAACACAACCACTTTCAAGCTGACATGAAAAAAAAAGGAAAGTAATATTTACAGATGTAAATAACATGAATTTAAAGCCCTGTTTCAGAATAAAATGACTTATTACCAAGTTTTATTAACATCCTATTTTTTGTGTCGTTATCCTTTTTTTCTTTTCATTATCTCTTTTTCTGCGTCTCTATTCAATTTTAAAATAAGTAAGGCAGCAAGATTTTATAGACGAATATACCATTACAAAGGCAACACGATCTTTGACTACAATAAGGTGTCAACATAAACGTCAACGTGAACAAGGTGCATCAAATTCAGCAGATGCATCATATATGCGCTATACGAAGAAAAATACTATTTAAGGTAATAAGAACATGGCTGATACAAGTACGATTTGTGGAAAAATCCTAAAGTTTCAAGAGATGGAAGCAGATCTTCAAAAGAATGTGGATAGCCAAAAGAAAATTCTACAGTGTGAGGCTGAAGATTAAGAGCTCATTGCTCATCGTAACTATTCAAAAACGCCAGATTGAAACTAATACTACTGTAGATAGGAAGCTCCAAGCTTAGCTCACTGCTGTAACAATGCAGTCAAAAAAGTTGAAATTTGTTTCAGACAATTTGGCATGGAATCCTATGAGGCTTAGGAATTATGAATATCTTCTTAGCACTTATACAAATGAGGATATAGAGGATATCCGTCATTTTTAAATCTTATGGGATCTCCAGGTTGCAAGGAATAAGATCCACTTTTTCCTTGCCAACATTTCCAGAATAGTGTTCGTGGTTTTATTGGTTTTCCTAGCTAAGTCGTATTTTCAATCTGGAGCTTTCGGTTACAGACCACGAGTTTTCATTCTTGACCTCTTCACACTAAAATCTTTCTTTCAAAACCTGTTTTCTAATACTTCTTGTTTCTAATACTAATATGAAATTGAGAGCAGCAAATTTTTTTCCTTCTAGATATTTGTGATGTTTGGCTATTAATATAGTATTCTTTTTAATCTTCTCGCTAGATAAGCTATATTTTAAATATTGGTATAGATCTAAGCAAACATAAAACTAAATAACTTACTGACTTATTTGCTTAAGAACTTTTTATACAACTTTTTGTGAAAAAACAAAATATAATATATACTACAGAACATAATTTAATGAATTATCGTAAAATTGTTCATTCACATTTGGACGATCCTATTTTACTACTTCAAAAAATTGCACTAATATTACAACTATTAATTTTTTATGTCTGCTAGGATAAACACCGTAAACATTTTCAAAAAATCAATTTCGAAAGGTCCAAACTTACGTTTTCATTATTTTATTGGCATAAACGGTACATTTTAAAATTTTATTGTTTCTATGTAATTAAAAGTATCCTCCATGGCTTTCAAAGTTTGAAACATTTACTCTTCTAAGTTTACGCATACCTTGATTACCAACAAAATGTCAAGCTAATGGTGCAGAAGAATAAAAATAAATTAACAAGCCATATCAGTTTGAAAATTTTTTTTATAAAGCATATCAGAAAAGTAAGTAATATTATAGTATATTTAAAAGTGGTTTAAATGAAGCATACAATCATTTTGAAGATGATTTAAGCCTATTACGTTTCCATAGCCAGTAAATTTATCAACTTCCTTTTGATAAGACAAGTGTTTTGAAGAAGGTTTCACTCATCTTAAAAGTGATCCGAATAAAAAACTTATTACATATCCATACAATTCGATTTGAACTAGATTCTATCTAACGAGTTTACAACTTCGAAGAAGCACCGACTATTCCAGTTGGTCGACCGGTTGATAAATTTCATTCTACTGGGAAAACTGATTTTTTTAAGATGGTTGCCTGTTTACCGCTTCGCGTCTGGTAACAAACCATCGAGCACGGAAATTCAGAAGCATGGAGCTTCACGGATGGCGAAGTGTGGAGTGTGGAGTATGGAATATGGAGTCCGGTCCAGTCGCATAACGCACGACGCCTGATTACTGGTGTTTTTTCCGTTTACAATACACAATATTTATTTTTATCCATCTGTGATCTCTAATTAATACTATACTATTGTCGGATAATCATTTTCATGTTGA
Organism: Pichia sp. PB3310; assembly: GCA_023629255.1. Lineage (NCBI taxonomy): Eukaryota > Fungi > Ascomycota > Pichiomycetes > Pichiales > Pichiaceae > Pichia > Pichia sp. PB3310. The sequence continues at coordinate 143,102 of JAMAJE010000024.1, read as the reverse complement.
TTGTCATTCTTTAAACAACTTACAGAATTGCCTTTAGAGATAAGAGAATCCATAGGCAGTGAGGTTCTTAATACAATAGGGTCATGTCGTTTTTCAAATCCACATTCCCATCAAATAATTCTTCGTCAACACTTAATTCCACAACTTCTAATGGTGGTAAAGATGGACATTCATTAAAAAATGTTAACTCTAAAATCAATGAGAATGGGACTATTAAAAAGCCGATTACTAAAAAATCTTTAACGTATATTTTAAATGTCAATAATGATACCGAAAATCAAATGAGAGGCCATCATTCAATTGGCGTTAATTCATTATTATATAATAAATCTGATAAATGTTTAATATCCGGTGGTAGAGATGGTCAAATATCTATTTGGAAATTTGATAAGTCTGATAATAATGAATCAACAAATTTAATTGATGATAATGTTGATATTTATGATAATTTTAGAACTAGTAATGAAATTAGAAATCACATTTTAACAAATTTAGATAATGACATTGAATTTAAAAATTTAGAAAATAGTATAAATAATGGAGTTTCTTCAGTTTGTGTTTCAAAATCTAAAAAATTACCCAAATATCATAAACATTCATATTTGCATCACTTTGGGTGGATTAATGATATGAAATTATTAGCTGATCAACAAACCATCGTTTCATGTTCGAATGATTTATCAATTAAATTATGGAATTATAATTCAAATATGAAATTAACTTTAGGTTATCATGATGATTATATTAAAAAAATTGGGTTTAGTCAAAAGTTTAACAATCAATTAGTTTCTGGAGGTTTAGATAAAATTTTGAAAATTTGGGATATACAAAAATGTAAACCAATTTCATCTTATAAATTTAAAGATTTTAATAGTTCAATTTATTCCTTAGATACTAATAATAATAATTTGATTATTTGTTCAGGTCCATCGAATATAATTACCTTATTTGATCGTAGAGATATAGGAAAACCAATTAAAACATTCTTAGGTCATACTGATAATGTCAGATCTTTAATTTTAAAAGATGATACATTTTTATCAGGATCTTCAGATTCAACAATTAAACTTTGGGATTTAAGATCAACTAGGATTTTAAGAAATTTTGAAATGCATAATTCACCAATTTGGTCTTTAAAAACACCTGAATACTCAGATAATTTTTCAATTTTTTATTCAGCTGATAAATCTGGCCTTTTATTAAAAACAGATTTAAGATCTTCAATTGTAGATTCAAAAAATATTTCAGGTGGATATTTTAATTATAAAGTTAATGAATCTTCTGGAATAAGTACAGTTATTTTAAACGTCAATTTTACAAATAATTTACAAATAGATGATTCAAATAGTATCACAACAAACAATTTAGAAAATTCATTAATTGGTATTAATGATATTATTGAATGTGAAGATTTAGGTACCATCTGGACGGCTACAGCATCAAACATTCATAACTCAAACACCAATTTTATAAATAGTTGGTCTATTCCACAAACGGGCAAATTAGTTGCATATCAAGGTCTTGTCCTTAATAGAAAATTAGCAAGTTTATATAATAATAGCAGTAACAACAATAATGACGGCAGCAACAACAATAACCACAATAATAATACTGCGACCAATCAAATTCCCAACATTGAAATACAAAATGACAATGACATAAATTTTAATAATAAAATAAAAGTAGATGATAATTTAAACGATACAGAAGATCTAGTAAGTCTGTTAAGTGGTGATGATTTAAATCATATAGATAATGCATTTTTTTCGAATTCTGGTGGACTTGATGGAATTTTGAAAACTAATAGTATTGATATGCAAGCCGAGGATGAACTAATAAGTTCATTGAGTTATGATACTAATAATGACGTTTACCAATATTCTACATGTTTTGTTGGTTTTTTAGGAAATTTAAATACTCAATTTTTATTTGCAGATAATCAATTTGACTTAACAGGCGAAGAAGAAGGAGTAAAAGAGAGGGAAGAAGGAGAAGGGGAAAGGGATGATGAATCGTTAGATCCATTTAGCAATGATATAAGTCCTATCAAGAAATCAAATAAAATTAGGGTTACTAGAAGTATTGAAATTAATAATGATTGTATTAATGAAGACGATGTATTATTATTACCTTTTAACGTTAAACCAATTTCAACTATCTCTGGTGTAAGTGGATTAATTAAGTGTAAGATCTTAAACAACAGAAGACATGTTGCAACAATGGATCAACATGGATGTGTTTATATTTTTGATATTTTATTAGGCAAATTAATTCACAGAGTTGATAAAAATTTATCAATAAATAGTATTGAGAGTATTGAAAAGGGATTCAAATTAAACGAAGAGACAGATTTAAAGAATAGTGATACCCTGAATTTAAGTGATAGATTTGAAGCAGTTTGTGAAAAATTTCAAACTCAAGAAACTTTACCTACGTGGTGTTCTGTTCAAGTTAAAAGTGGACAATTATTTATTACATTAAATGAAAATAATTTTACATCATGTGAAATTTATTCTGATGACTTTTTTGAATTTTATGAAGATATTAGACATCAAGAAGGTTCTTTACCCGTTAGAATTAACCTTGGGAAATGTATTATTAAATCGTTTTTTGATAAATTAATGAAATCAGTTATTATCAACAGAGATATCGCCAATTTAACAGATTTTATAACTCCTCAATTAATGAATTCCCAGAAAAATAATTCGATTAATATTGTTTCAAATAATTCCAACAACCAAGCTACAGTCAAAATTCCCCAACCTACACCATCAACTAGAAAATATTCAGGAACACCAAATGTTATACCAGGTTCGACAACCACAGAGAAAAGTAAACGTGGTGGGTTGTTTGGACGCTTGAAATCAAATAAAAAAGACTTGATTAATAATAGTAATAATAGTAATAATAATGGCATAATTGTGAATTTATCAAAAAGGAGAACAGGTGGTAATAAATTAGATATTTATTTAGATAAGATTAACCATATTGATAATACAAGGGACTTATTTAAATTTATTGAAAATAATAATGATGTTTTAAACATATTAAGAACACAGGATGGTTATGACGAACGTGAACGTGAGAATGCGCAATTGCCAGTATTTGAGTATCCAATTGATGGTATAATAAAAGAAGAACAAGGAAAATTTACAAAACAAAAAGATGATGATATTTCCATGCTTATTGTGATCAATGAAGAAACTAGACATGAAACTAGGCCAGCATTTAAAATTCATATCAATGAATTATTAAATGGTAGTGATGATGAATGTGAAGAAATTGTAATGAATTTACCAATATGGATTAGCAAAGGTTTACTTTTAAATCTATATCCAATTTCTGCGTCGACGTTAAACAAAATTGGATTTGTTGTCGTACCGGAAGAGTCAAGTGGATTAAGTAAAATTCAAGATGGTGAATCTTCATTACGTTTAAATGCAATGGGTACGCTGAGAGTTTCAAGAGTTCTTGAGTTTGTCCAAAACAAACTTCCTGAGAAGGAACGAAGTGATGGATTGGAATTACTATGTCGTGGCCAAGTATTGGCAGAAAAAGACACTCTGGGAACTGTTAAAGCCCGTATTTGGAAAGCTGGTGGGGATGTAGTGTTAACCTATCATATTAAATAAAAAGCAAAATTCCATCAATAAATATAATTAGGTTTAAAGTTATAAATAAGTGTACGTGTATTTTAAAGTGATAACCATGGTTATTTGAAAGTAACTTTGTATAATATGGGGCATAGGGCCATTAAATGTATGAGAGAAGATCGAAATTTTGAAATTTTCTTTTTTATTTATTTTTAAAATGAAAAATTTTCTCATTTTTTTATTTTCTCATTTTCACTTATTTTCTATCATCATGTTTTCATTCATTTGGATTGATTAGTTGTAATTTTTTTACATCGTATAATAATTTTAAGTTAATCTTATTTAAGGTTTAAATTCTTAATCAACTTACTTGCACTTAAACATACAATACACAGAATAACATGGAGGACGTTGATAGAACCACATCTCGTTTATGGAGAGCATACAGAACTATCAAAGAGATGGTTTCCGATAGAGGATATTTCATTTCACAAGAAGAATTAGATATGTCATTAGAACAATTTAGAGAGAAAGTTTGTGATTCCATGGGTATGCCACAACGTAAATTAATGTCATTTCAAGCTAATCCACGTCAAGAAGAACTTGAAAAATATGGAGATTTAGGACCATTATGGGTTGAATTTTGTGATGAACCATCAGTTGGTATTCAAACTATGAAGAATTTTTGTGCGCATATAACTGATAAGAATTTTTCAACAGGTTTATTTATTTATCAAAAGAATTTAACACCAAGTGCAACTAAAGCTATTGCAGCCGCAGAACCTGCAACTATTGAAATATTTCAAGAAACTGATATTATTGTTAATATTACACATCATGAATTAGTTCCAAAACATATTAGATTGAGTAATGAAGAAAAGAAAGATTTATTAACTAGATACAGATTAAAGGAATCTCAATTACCTAGAATTCAAAGTGAAGATCCAGTTGCTCGTTATTTAGGGTTGAAAAGGGGTCAAGTTGTTAAAATTATTAGAAGATCTGAAACTTCAGGTAGATATGCTTCATACAGAATCTGTCTTTGATTGTATAAATAAATAAACAAATAAATTAATAAATAAAATTTAAAATTTAAAATATAAACTGTAAAAAAAAATTGTATTATCACCATTATTTTTTTAATCTTGCACACATAACAGAATCTTGGATACCAGTCCACCAATTAATGTTCTCCAATTTAACCTGTGATGACGGTGAAACTTGAACACCTTTATTCCCAAGAAAAATTGGACCAATAGTAATTATTAATGAATTAACTAAATTAGTTGTTAAAAGTGTATTAATGATAGTTGCACCACCTTCAACCATAATTGATTGTAAACCTAAATTATGAAGAGATGCAAATATATCTGACCAGGACATTATACCATCAACTAAAGGAATTTGAATGATATCAATTAAATTTAATATAGATTCATCTTTGATTGATATATCTTTAGAGATAATAAAAATTGGTTTAAGATTATTATTTCTCTTATAATTATCAATTAATTTATAATTATTGATATCTTCAGATAAAAATCTAAAATTTGGATCAATAACCACAGGTTTTATTTTTGAACTATTATTACCATATCTGCAATTCAAAGATGGATTATCTGCAAGGACTGTATTAATACCAACCAAAATAGCATCATGATGTGCTCTAATATAATGAGTCATTGTTTTTGTCTGTGCATGTGATATATAGGTTCGTTCACCAGGAGCTGCTGCTATACGGGCATCAAGAGATTGTGCATATGTAAGGGTAATAAAAGGTCCATTATCAGGAAGGTATTTCTCCAAGAACTCAGGGATATCAGAAGGAAGTGGTTCAAGCATATAGAAAGTTGATAAAATAAAAACATAAACAAAATACGAACAACATTTATAAAAACAAAAACAAAAGCAGAAGCAAACCAACAAACTTCCTGTTTGGGAAAACACTAATGAATTCATGCTCCATGTTAAGAAGATTCAATTCCAGATCGGACTCAGCGGGTGAGTGGCGATTTACAATTTACCCACTGTTAGTAGTTAGTAGCTGATGGATAATGCGTGGATACGGGATACGGACATACCGCTAAAATTTCAAAGTCTACATTTTTCCAAATTTGGACTTTGTTGAAATTTTTCACTTTGACATACCGATACCATACCATACTTATTAATACTAGGTTTTATTTAACATATATGATATATATTCTTTTAATCTTCATACTGATTTGCTCAAGTCCGATATCAACCATTAGATTTATCTCTCAGTATTAAACAATCTATTTATCTATCTATCTATAATATCTATTTATTATATAAATATACAATAATTTCTTCCAATTTCATTTCACTTCTGTTAATAATAATAAAATAGAAAAAATTCGTTATGTTACCTTTCTCTCAAACAACGGCGGCAATGATCAAAAACGTCCCTCATATATCTACGACATCAAAACTTTCCCTTCAGTCATGTTTAACATTTAATAGTGTATTTCAAAAACCTGAACAACCCACATCAGTTAATGTTAAAAGAAATTTTCATTATACATCATCATCAAGATCTAATCCTAATTCAAAAAATTCAAAATCTAATTCAACAACGACAACAGCAAGATATACACCATCATCGTCATCATCATCTTCATCATCAAATAATCCGTTAAAAAATTTTCAAAAACTTACTAAAAACATACCAAAACATTCATTACCATATTATAATCAATTATTAGCATTTGATGAATGCCTTGCACATAATTCATTTTTTGATCCAAAAACTGGTGATGTACCTGGGGGAACGGCACAGTTTTGGGATGCAGTTGAAAAAATTATGCCATTATATGATGAATTAATTTTAACAGGTGAATTAAATCATAGAAGAATTGATGAATTAGTTTCATTATTAAGAAATGGTTTAAGAATGTATAGATTTGAATTATCTAAATTAAAGAAAAACTTTGATAAAGATTTAAATACCCCATTACAACAAATGCAAATTTATTTAAAAAATTCATTAATTAAAATAAGTAATGATATTGTTAACAATAATAATAATAATACTTTAGAAGAAGATGAAAGATCATTATTTAATAAAAATATTCAGATATCATCACGTGGGTTAACTAATCTTTTTAAAGCATTTACAGATATGAAATTAATTGATGAAGCAACGATTATTTGGAATAAAGGTAAAAAAGATCCAAAATTATTTGAATTATTTACAAGTGAATCAGTTTTAGGATCAATTTTAACATTATTAATTGAGAATAAACAATTTAATTATGAAGAAATTTGGTCAATTTATGAGACTATTAAAACTTCTAAAAATTTAAATTTAAATTCAAATTCAAGAATAACAACAAATAGTAATAATAATAACAACAACAACAACAACAATAATAATAATAATATAATTCATAGTGAATTACAAGTTGCAATGATTAGAGCATGTTTAATAAAAGATAAAACTGATAAAGCATTAGAAATTTTTAAGGAAACTACAAGTGATGTTTTGAATTTTTATAAAAATAAAAATATTCAACCACCAGTTGCAGTTAAAAATTATATGACAATGGCACATTTATCATTTATTGGATATTGTAAAGATTTTGAAACTGCAAATATATTTTTTAAAGATTCATTTAATAATCAGATGCCATATTTAACACCAATTCAAATTAATTATATTAAAAAATTTATGAATAATACATGGGAAAATACAAAAGATTTTAATAAAGTTAGTGAAATTTGGTTACTTACATGGGAATATTTTGAAAAGAATAATAAATCAACAACTGCAATTTCATCATCATTAAATGATATATATTTAGATATATTTTTTGAAAAATTTAATGAATTTAATCAAGATACAGCAATTGAATTAAAAAATTTATTAAATAAATATAATAAAATTAAATTAATGGATGAACCATTTTTTAATTGTTTAATTACAAAATCTAAAAAATGGGGTAATGTTAATGTATTTCAATCAATTATTAAAGTTGCAGATTTATATAATTTTCCAAAGACTAATGTTTATCATAGATGTGTTTTAAAGGCAAGTGGTAGTGTTGAATTATCAATTGAAGAAATTTTTAAATTATTTAAAAAATTAATTAATTCAAATATTCAATTAGGTAATAATCATTTAACAAATGCTGATTGGTTTGCATTTAGAGATGCAACAATTCATTCAAAATATTTAAATAATGAAAAAATTGACCTTTATTTTAAAATTTTTAAAATTTGTTGTAAATATTTCCTTAATTTACAAAATTTTAAATTATATATGAATTTAGATATTGGATTAGATAAAAGGTATAAAAATGTTTTTGATGAATTACAAAGGGTTAATACTGATGATATTGAATTAAAAGAATTGCAATGGTTTAATGAATGCAAAGATATTGTAGATTATTGGGAAAAAAGGGGTATTAGATTATAATGTTTTATGATATAGCATATAGCAAAGTATAGTATAATATATATTAATTTTATGTACTAATTTAATTTAATTTAATTTAATTTAATTTAATTTAATTTAATTTAATTTAATTTAATTTAATTTAATTATTTGGCTGTGTTAAAAGTAAAATTAAAAGAAATTGATTTTTTATTTTCTTTATTTTTCAAAACGCACAGGGCAATTTACATTAATTTTACAATTTGCACTACGATAGGATGATAGGATGGAGATGTATTAATAAAGCAGCTAACAAACAAACAAGCTAAAAAATATGAAAAAAAAAAAAAAAAAAAAAAAAACACTGGAAAAAAAGCTTAAAATGCGAAAATGTAAATTTTTTTTTTTAGTTTTTTATTTTTTGGTTTTTTGCATTTTTCTATTTAAAAAAACACAATTTTCTTATTTTCCTCTTTTTTTTTTTGCCACTATTTTCTCTTTTTCTCTTTTATATTAATTTTTATATTTTTATTATTTTTAATATTTTTGTATTTTCTCTTTTTTCTGTATTAATTGATTGTTATTAAATTACCAATATACATAATGCAAACAACCACTCTGAATACTGATCTTATGGACCCATCACTTTCACATATTTCTGCACTTGTACACGAACAATCTGAACAACAACAACAACAACAACAACAACAACAGCAGCAATTTCAACAACAACAACATCAACAACAACATCAACAACAACAACAACACCATCAACAACAACAACTTCAGCAACAACAACAACAACAACAACAACTTCAACAACAACAACAACAACAGCTTCAGCAACTTCAACAACACTATCAATCAGAGCATTCTGGTTTAACCACAGAACAACAACTACGATTACAACAAAATGTTAATATTACATCTACACATAATACACTTAGAGATTCTAATGATAATATTCAAATAGATGGTAATCAAATTATTAAGAGAGGAAGAATGTCAAAAGATACTATTCATGTTCCTATACCCGAAAATACTATTAAAAGAGGTCGTGGTAGACCACGTAAATATACAATTGAAGAACGTCCATCAAGACCTAAATTACCACCAATGTATGATGCTGATGGTAATATTATTAAAAGAAAAAGAGGTAGACCACGTAAACATCCAATTGTTGAAGGTGCAGAAAATAGAATAAAGAGAGGAAGGGGACGCCCAAGAAAAACTGATGTAGTTGATGTAGCTGCTGCCGTTGCTAATGTATCTGGTGTATCCCATCAACATCAGCATCAACAACAACACCTTCATCATCAACTTGGTGAAAATAATAATGTTCTCTCTAATACTAACAATAACAACGACAATAATAACAACAACGATCACAACAATAACAACAATAATAATAATAACGAGGGCGAGCCGCTCAATTTGAATTTGAATTTAAATCTTATGGGTCTTTATGGAGCCAATTAGTTTTCTTTAATACTAGCTATATTGTATTGTACTTTACCGTTTTTGTTTTTTTTTTTAATTTTATTTAATTTAATTTTACTCTATTTTTATTTTGTTTTATTTTATTTTGTATGTTATATATATTATACGTGTATTTTCTTTTTAATTAACTTGTATTTGATTAATTTTAATAACACTAACAGTCTCAATGGGTATATGTGCTTCTAAGGAACCATCAAGATTAGTGACAACTTCTAAAAATAATCACAATACTAAAACTCCTTCACTACCAGTTGCTGTGGTAGAACCATCACCACCGCAACAGAAAGAGAAACAGAAAAAAACAAAGACACATCGTATAATTACAGAGACACATCGATTAGGAACAAAAAATTCACCTGAAACTACAATAATTGATACTAATCTTAAACTCAATTCTAATCCTAATGAAGTAAATACTTCTACAACTCTCTCTGCAAGAGAGCTCGCAGCACAAGCAGCAGAGTCTAGACAACAGCAAAAACAACAACAAGGTGGTAAACTTTCTTCTAAACTCAACGCTGATCGTCGTAAGACCAGTAAGCAACATGCACTGGATGCATATCAAGAGAAAACGAAAGAATGAATTTTACAAAATACCTTTTAAATGACTAAAAAAATAATTGATAATTAATGATGTTATTATTAATTGTTATCTGTTAACTATTAACTGTTAACTATAATATATATATATTAATATTATATATGCATGTCGTGTATGTGTATGCATATAATATACATATATATTAATTAATTTATGACAAATTATGACTGTTGTAATGCGGAATGCGGAACCCTTTTTTATTTTTTCCGATTTTCGTTTAATAATTATTCTAACAGTTTTTCACATATACTTTTACTAATTTTTCTTTGCTTGATTTTTAGCAATTATCGATCATCTATTTTCAACATTTCTTGGCTTTTGCTTAAGAAACTTTATTAAAACTTCTATGATTAAATTATTCATGATATAATGGAAAAACAAACAGATATACATTCACAATTACGTTCACGATCAGAAAAATTTTTTTATCAAGATCAAGAAGGAACTAGTGCAACTCAAGAAACTCCTCTACGTTATGACTCTTCTTCTGATTCTTCCAGTTATGATGCATTTGCTCATGAAGATGAAGAACAATTTCCTGATGGTGGTTTACAAGCATGGATAGTTGTTATTGGTTCGGCATTTGGCTTAATGACAGTTTTCGGTATTATGGATACAATGGCATCAATTCAATTATATTTAACAAAACATCAATTATCTGATGTTAAATTAAGTTCAGTTTCTTGGATTTTTTCACTTTATATGTTTTTAAATTTATCAATGGGTGTTTTAGCTGGCCCAATTTTTGATATTTATGGTATAAAACAAATTTTAATTGTTGGTATGATCCTTAATTGTGGTGGTCTTTATGCAACTGCTTTTAGTTCAAAACTTTGGCATTTTATTTTAAGTTTTGGTATTTGTACAGGAATTGGATCAGGTATAATGTTAAATCCTTTAGTTGGTGTTGTTAGTCATTGGTTTTTAAAAAATAGAGGTTGGGCAAATGGAATTTCTGAATGTGGTTCAGTTTCTGGTGTTTTCTTCCCAATTATGTTGAGACAATTATATCCAACTTTAGGTTACACGAAAACAATGGTTATATTAGCAAGTATTTGCGTATTTTTATGTTTATTAACAATTTTAATGGTTAAAGACAGAAGTGATATTTTAAATAAAGATCATTTACATCAAACTAAAAAGGAAAGATTATTAAATTCTTATAAAACAATGGTTAATTTTAAAAATTTTAAAGAAAAAAATTATCTTTTCTTAGTTATTGGTATGTTCTTTGATGAATTTTCAATTATTTTAGTAATTACTTATATTGCAACTTACGGTGCAGTTAGAAATTTAGATGAATCAACAACTTATCTAGTTGTTACAGTTATGAATGCTTGTGGTATTTTAGGTAAAATTATACCATCTTATTTAAGTGACAAAATTGGTAGATTTAATGTCATGATTTTAATTATGATTACAATGGTGATTGCTTTATTTGCCATTTGGTTACCTTATTATAATTTAGGGGGACTTTATGCATTTGCTGCAGTTTATGGATTTGCATTCGGTGCTGTTTTCGCTTTAACACCAGTCCTTATTGCACAAATTTCTCATACAAAAGAATTCGGTTCAAGATATGCAACTGCTTATTTTATTGTTGCATTTGGTAATTTAATTTCAATGCCTATTGGTTCACAATTTATTAATGAAGAAACAGTTTTAAATTATAATCATATGATTATATTTGCTGCTTGTACTTGTGCATTTGCTACAGTGTTGGTGTGTATAAGTAGAATTTCCATGTCTGGTTGGAAATTAAAATGTTATGTCTAGCGATTAGATATAATATATTATTACTATTATTGTTATTATAAATATGATATTTTTTTCTCTCTTTCTCTCTCTCTTGTTTCACTCTGTCTTTTTTTTTGTTTAAATTGTCACATTATAGATTAAAAATTATAAACCAGGACAATCAGTCTTACAGGCTTAATTACTAATTATACAACAATGCGTTTTATAAGACAGATTCATTTAACCGTTTATCAACTAGCTAAATCCTCAACACGTCCCAATGACATTAAAATTTTACAACAAGCGGTTAAAGAACATATTAAACCTGAAAACCTTGCCCTAACAGCTTATCATTACTTTGAAACATTGAAAAATCATGCCAATCCCATTTTAACTTCAGAGTATAAGCAATTACCTGATGATTCACAATTTATTGATAAACATTACACTGATTTAGTTTATTTTAGAGATAAAATTTGTGGTATTGGTGGTCGATATCAAGACATCTCGGATGTTTCGGACTTATTTTTACGTTTAAGTAAACACCAACCTCAAAATCAATCCGGTAGAGCTATATTTGATCAATTCGTAGAGGATTTAATACATGTAATGAAATTAAATGGGGGGCATTTGTTTGTCTTGGATTTACTAATATATAATAAGGAAGTGTTTGATCACTGCGAAAAGATCCATCACGTTTTATAAATTCATTTAAATAAATATTTACATATATATATTAACTGTATTGTTTAAATTCATATATGTTTAAGATACACATATTCTACTATCTGTTTTTACTCTCTTTCTTCTCTCATTGATTTTGACTTTGCATCTTCAAGAAAAGCTCAATCCACTATATATAAATAAATAGAAATGCCATTTTTTGATACCTTGGCGATTGATAGAAACCATTTGGGTTTGGATAGGTTTTCATGGTATGGGTTTTTTCTTAACTGGAAACTGGCTGATGCCTTTTATGCAATCATTATGTATATATTAGATTTTATCTATTTTGAAAAAATTCAACCATTCCAACGTCAATTCTTTATTAATGATATTACTTTAAGTCATCCATTTGCTGAACATGAAAGGGTTCCCGCTGAACTATTATTATTTTGGATTATTGTTTTACCAATAATTATTATACCAACTTTTACAATTATTTTAACACCAAAACCATTTAAATTTTACGTAATGTATCTATCATTACTTGGAGTTTTCATTTCAATGGGAACTTGTGTTTTTGTTACTGATGTTTTAAAAAATTGGACTGGAAGATGTCGTCCTGATTTCTTGGCTCGTTGTGTACCAAAGGAAAACTTATTAAATAATGTTTTATATACTGCTAAAGAAGTATGCACAACTACAGATAAAGCAAAATTATTGGATGGTTTTAGAACAACTCCATCAGGTCATTCTTCAATGTCATGGTCATCATTTGGTTATATTTCTTTATGGATTAATGGTCAACTAAATAGTAGTCATGTTCATCAAGGTGCTTGGAGATCAATTATTGCATTTTTACCTTGTTTATTAGCATTTTATGTTGCGTTAAGTAGAACTCAAGATTATAGACATCATTTTATTGATATTGTTTTAGGTTCATCATTAGGATCTTTCATCGCTTGGTGGAGTTATAGAAGATATTTCCCAGAAATTTCATCAAATGCTTGCTATATTCCTTATGTTTTACTTGAAAATATTGAACGTGAAGAAAATATTAGTGATTTAGGTATAATCTCAAATCATGATTATTATAAAGATATTCAATTATCAACAGGTAGTTATACATCAACAACGATAGTTCCTGAAGAAGTTGATCTTGAAAACAACAGTTTAAGATTTTAATTTTTTTAATTAAATTTAATTTGATTCTCTCTCTATACGTTGATTTCTATCTCTATGTAGTCGATTTAATTCACGTTTTTTCCATAGTTCGTATTCTTTATCAGTATTTAAATCTGTATCATCTATATTTCTTACTAATGCATGTTCATCAAGAATTAACGAATTTTGCGATGTTTTTGATTCTTCTAATATTTTTAAGTTCTTTTTAATCACATTTGCAGCTATTTCAGACTCATTATTCTTAATTACAGATTTGGTTTCTTTGACTGATTTCGTAAAAACGATATTTTTTTGAAATGTTGTATCACTATCAGAATCCGAATCACAATCAGAAGAAGATGAACTCATTAAAGGTTCGATTATATTAGTTACAATCTGTATTCGTTCATATATTTTACTAGAATTTTATATAAACTTTATGTATTGTTTGAGTGGGTGTATGCACATTTAAGTTTTTAACATGAATTTTTGAATCAGTGTTGTTTACCGCGCCTTGAATTTTATTTTTCCTTTTTTTTTTTTTTTCAATCTGAAATTTTTTTTTGGAGTTTTATACTTTTTTTTTTCATTTAAGTTTCAATAAAATATTCAACCTTTTTAATTTAAGACAGAGTTTCTTTTAATTTAGAAACATTGAAATAAAGAAAAAAATAATTATGTCTGCTATTTACAAAGCTTTACGCCAACCAAGTAATGGAAAAATTGAAAAAAATGATTCAAAATCAAATTCTAATGTCAATAAAAGAGTTAATAGGCAACGTGTATTACTTATTTCATCAAGAGGTATAACATTTCGCCATAGACATTTAATTTCTGATTTACAAGCATTATTACCACATGCAAGAAAAGAACCAAAATTAGATACAAAGAAAACATTATATGAATTAAATGAAATTGCCGAACTATACAATTGCAATAATATAATGTATTTTGAATGTCGTAAACATGAAGATTTATATTTATGGCTTTCAAAACCACCTAATGGTCCAACAATTAAATTTCATGTAATTAATTTACATACATTAGATGAATTAAATTTTACAGGTAATTGTTTAAAAGGTTCAAGACCAATTTTAAGTTTTGATAAAACATTTGAAACTGAAGAACATTGGAAATTATCAAAAGAATTATTTATTCATCAATTTGGTGTACCACCACATGCTAGAAAGAGTAAACCATTTATTGATCATGTTATGACATTTAGTATTGTTGATGGTAAAATATGGGTAAGAAATTATCAAATTAATGAAAAAGAAGAATTAAAAGAAGATGATAAAGAAGATATTAAAATTGATGATTTAACATTAATTGAAATTGGTCCAAGATTTGTACTTACACCAATTGTTATATTAGAAGGTTCATTTGGTGGTCCAAAAATTTATGAAAATAAAGAATATATTTCACCAAATGTTGCAAGAGCTCAAATGAAATTCCAAGCTGCTGAACAAGCAAGAGAAAGACAAGTTCAAGCAATCGATAGAAAAGTTAGAAAAAGAGATCAAGTATTAAAAAATGATCCATTATCTAATGAAAGTTTGTTTAATGAAGAATAAATTAGTTTCATATAATTTTAGTAATAAATTAATTTTTAAGTAAATTTAATTTTTAATTTTGTTAAAAATAAAATAAATAATTTTGTATTTGTATTTTGAATATATTTATAAATTTTGTTTTATATACATTTATAGATACATATTTTGTTTAAGCATGTTTTTCTAAATATTGTGCAATAAATTTTTCTTCATCAGCACTTGAAGCTTCAATTTTAGCTTCTTTCTTTGGAGTTGCAGCCCATGGTTTTGGTAAAACAAGGAGAACAACGGCACCAATAGTACCTAATGCAAGATGATGTGGAGGAACGGATCTACCTAAAATGTTGTATGCTGCACCCATGGTTGTTTATCTATGTGTGTTTAGCTATTTTTATCAAACAGTTTCACTTATTATTTAAGTCAAATGATATACATATTTAAATGGTTTTGTTTCATGCTTGAAATAAAAGGAGCGTAATTAATTGGTTGAACATTTATTTATTTATCTGGTGCACGGATTAAATAATTATTTGTTGTTGCGTCAATCGACGCTGATTTTTAAATTTGAATTTTTCAATTTAATTCAATTTTTTTCGCATATATATATATACATCAAGTTAATATTTAACAGTTTATGCATCATACGTTATACTATATAACAAGGTGATTTGTTTTGAATAAAAAATAAACGGTTTTTGTTGGTTTTGGTTAAACAAAAATGGTCCGTTTTTTTTTTACAAAAGTTTCATGCATACATGCATGTACATAATATAGGATCTAATTATTTTTACTTTGCACCAACTTATTTTAATATTTTACAAATTATGCCATATTAGTAGATTAATTGCTCTTAATGCCGAAAAAACGGTAATAAAAAGTAACCGTCAAACTACACCAGTTGTTTGGATTTTTAACTTATGCCGGTTTACTATTATAGAATTCAATTTATCATACCAGTTGTGCAGTTGACTTAGCGTGAATTTAGTTATAAGATTTCAGCCCCACCCTTTTTCTTTTATTAACCTGTTTTTATGCGTCGTTTAGCTTTGTGTTAAAATAGCCAATGCATGTAACAGGAACTTGAAATTAGACAAACTTAAAATTTCAAATGCTTCCTAAAACGGTTATGGATCAAATTTAAGTTTGAGGAGCGAGTGCATAAAAAAAACTACTTAATATGCGTTGCATTCGTGAAGAATTATTTAATTTAAACTTTTACCAATATTATTATAATAAATTATATATTAATTTATAATCATTTAATTTATTAATACTATTGCAATTTCCATTTTAATAAATCTCCATCGGTGATCGTCAGCTGAAAGATATAGTACGTTTTTTTCTGAATTTGAATCTTTAAATTTACTCGCATGCAGTTTGTTTACGTTTATATTTATGCACCAATGAAAAATGGGGAAGACATGAAGTTTAACCGTTAATTCAATACAACAAGACACCCTGCCGTTTAGATAATTATTGAATTCTTTTCTAATTACTATTTCATAACTTAATAGATACTCCATAAGCTAAATTGGTTAAACATATGTATATATATATATATACCTGTCTCTGTACTTTGGATTAGCGCCTAAACGTTTCAATGGTTTCAAAGTGTTAAATTATTATATAGAATAGGGCTTATAACAAGGCAAGAATCAAGGCACCAGGTAAATTAACAGTTTTAATTGCATTCGTTTATTGTTAATTTTAGTTTTAATGCATGTTTATATATCTATTCAAGAATGATTTCCTTTTTAGGAAATCTGTATAAATTTCGGCAGTTTGAAAAATCCATCAAGCTTTTTAATGCTTACCCTTAATAAAAAAATACTTGCATGAATGCAGTTTCCTACAAATTTATGAAAAGCTGGATTGGCCTCTATATTTTATATTTTTCAATTAATTTTTAACTTTTTAAATACGAACAGTATTCTTAATTAGGTTATTGGTTTTCAGTTTCATAAATATACTTTTAATGCTTTTGTTTACATATACACGATAAAGTTGGTCCTGAGAAAATTATGAACTTATTGTCATAAAACTGTTACTATCAACAATCGTGCTTACTGTTGACGTGAATATTTAATATCTATTTATCACGTATTTGACAAGGTTATAAAAAAGATGGATATTCCAGGTTTTCAATCCTATCTTTTCATTTATTAAAATTGTATGTTTTTGATTTTTACAATAAAAACCTTTTGTTCTTTTATCATCAAACATAATTAGCAGATGAAATTCCTCAAATCCTGCTTAATTTCTTTGTCGGTTTTAGCATCTTCCACTTGGGCAGATCTTAATATCCAAACAAATAATGTTGCTTGTCATATTGATGCTATAAGCTCAACTCCAGGTTTCATTGGTGGTATTTATCAATTTACAAACACTGAATCAAATTATTTATCTGATTCATCTTTCTATGCTGAAGGTTATAAAACCGAAGGTAGTCTTGTCGGTTATGCATCTGATATTACTGATATCAATTTTGTTTTACAAGGTAATACTCAAGCATTGTATAATTACCAAATTGATAGTTCTAATTTTGCTGTTGAATATACTGGTTATTTTAAAGGTATGTGTTATTTCTTATTTCTTGATTTCTTTTCATTTCACTTCATTTCATTTCATTTATTTTTATTGTTTAACTTTTTGTTCAAACAAAATACTAACATTATATTTCCTTTTTTTTTCTTTTATTTAATTAAGCTGATATTGATGGTTTATACAAATTTGATCTTTCAAAGATTGATGATGGTGCCATTCTTTTTATTGGTGATGGCGCTTATGATTGTTGTGAACCTGGCTCAATTCCTGCAGGAAGTGCAGATCAAGCTGTGATGTTTTCTTACAAATCTTGGAATCAAGCTTCTGATTCAACAACTGCTTGGATTTATTTTGAAGGTGGTTCATATTATCCAATTAGAATTGTTTATGCTAACTTTGTTTCTGCTGGTGGTATCCAATTAGACGTTACACCTCCTAATTCTCAAATTTCTGCTAATGTTGGTGCGTTTGTCTATCAATTGGTTGATAATCCTTCAAATGTTTGTTCAGCAAGAACCATCAGTACGGTTATTTCATCTGCTACTACTTATATTCTTAATAACAGCCAGGCAACTACTGTAACTGAACCATACACTTATACAACCGATGGTATAACTACTGTGGTTATTCAAGATCAAGTTCATGTCTCAGCAAATACAAGAACATTAGTTAATTATGTCTCAGGTAGTTCAATCTATACATCTTCTTACCTTTCAACCTTTCTCCAAGCTGGTGAAACTGTCATTGAAAAAGTTGTTGATGTTGGGGTTCCTGTTTTATCAACATCTACAATGTATGCTACAGTTGGTATAACTAAAACTACAAATTCTGTGATCACTGAAACTGTTAAAACTGGTATCCTTACAAGTAGTGTTATTATAGTTCAAGAACCAAATCTTCAATACACTTATATTGAGTCAAATGTTCAAGAAGTCACAACCAAAACTTCTGCTTTTACAACCAATATTAACGGCGAATCTGTTTTTACTTCTGAAATTGTTGTTATCGGTCCTTCATTATCAACAACTACAGTTTTTTATAATGGTATAACAACTTTTACAACCACTTATACTTCCGTTGCTAATTATGGTGGAAGACCATGGACTCACCGTGGTTGTCAACTTTATATCCCAAGGTGCCATTCAACTACTACCTGGAATAAAGGTTGTTACAGCCGTTCAACTGTCACTGAATATTATACAAGTAAAGGTTGTGTTCATTCAAAAGAAATTGTTGTTCATGCTTACCCATCTATTAGTTATTCTTACACTACAGGTACAGATTATAGCCAACATTTTGAAACTCATACTAAAACTGATGTTAGCCACGGTCAAACAAGTGAATATTTAGAAGTTATTGTTATCTACCCAACCCCATCAACTATTATTTCTGTTGGTACAATTGAGACTGAATATGTTATGACTACGAGAGGTAGAACTTATGTTGTGGTTGAAAACACAACTTTTCCTACCACTACTGTATTCTCGACCAATCAACAAGTTATAACTACATATACTACACAAGTTACAGGTACTTCAACTGGATGGGTTTGGCAAGTTATTTATCCAACACCAGAAACTGTTACTACTGAGTGGACTGAAACTTACACTGCTCATGTCACTAGTACTTTAACTTTCCAAGATGTGGTTACCGGATTCAAGGAAATTATTTATGTCCCACAATCTTCTTCCGAATCTGTTTCAAGCTGGGAAGAGACTCTTTATAGTACAATAATCCCAACAGGTGTCTCATCAAATCATTTAGATGTTGAGTACGTTTCCACTAATAAAGGTACTTATTCACTCCCTCCTCTTATTTCAACAAGTACTTGGTCAAATTCATTTTCATCAACGACTTATAGTTTAACAACGTATACGCCACCTAGCGATTTCCCAGTAACAACTGTTGAGACCGTAGTGCTAGTCCCAAGTTCATCATCCTCAGTATACACATCTAATACTACCAACTTAACTACTGTTCCTGCTACGAACTGTTTATTGACAACAAGTACATCATCTACCGTTGTGGTTTATTCAGGTACAGAAGTCACATCATTTGATATTATTGTTAAGACTCCTGGTTCATCATGTTCATCGTCATCTATTTTAGATCATTCGACTTTAATTCCATCAATTATTTCTTACGTCAATCCATCCAGCTCATCTAATGTTTCCAGTTCGTCTAGTTTATCTAGTACAACCACATTATCTTCTGCTTCAACTATTTCAGTTATATCATCCAACTCTAACTCTTCTGGTATTTCAAGCTCAGTTACGGTATCCAGCTCTTTTGGATCATCCGTGTCAGTTTTGGTATCCAGCTCAGTTACGATATCCAGCTCTTTTGGTTCATCCAGCTCAGCTACATTCTCCAGCTCTTTTGGTTCATCCAGCTCTTTTGGTTCATCCAGCTCTTTTGATTCATCCAGCTCAGTTACGGTATCCAGCTCTTTTGGTTCATCCAGCTCTTTTGGTCCATCCAATTCCTTTGGTTCCTCTACATTGGTTACACCATTATCCCAGTCATCAGGTACTCTATTATCAAGTTCTTTTGGTTCATCTAGTCCAGCAACATCTGAATCCTCTGGCATCCTTACTCCACCATCCAGTTCTGTTGTCTCATCTAGCTCAGGTATGTCATCTATTGCTTCTAGTTCTTCCACATTTGCTACATTCTCAACCAGTGAGAGCGTTGTAGTAGTTTCAAGTTCTGCATCTATATCATCTTCAGTATACACATCTAATACTACCAACTTAACTACTGTTCCTGCGACGAACTGTTTATTGACAACAAGTACATCATCTACCGTTGTGGTTTATTCAGGTACAGAAGTCACATCATTTGATATTATTGTTAAGACTCCTGGTTCATCATGTTCATCGTCATCTATTTTAGATCATTCGACTTTAATTCCATCAATTACTTCTTACGTCAATCCATCCAGCTCTGTGGTTTCATCCAGCTCCGGTACCTTATCTTCTGATTCAGCTATTTCAGTTAAATCGTCTAGTTCTCTTGGTTCATCAAGCTCTGTCACGTTATCGAAATCCTCTGGTACAAGTGCTCCATTGTCTAGCTCTCTTGAATCATTCAGCTCTCTTGAATTATCCAGCTCTTTTGGTTCATCCAGCTCAGCTACATTCTCCAGCTCTTTTGGTCCATCCAATTCCTTTGGTTCCTCTACATTGGTTACACCATTATCCCAGTCATCAGGTACTCTATTATCAAGTTCTTTTGGTTCATCTAGTCCAGCAACATCTGAATCCTCTGGCATCCTTACTCCACCATCCAGTTCTGTTGTTCCATCTAGCTCAGGTATGTCATCTATTGCTTCTAGTTCTTCCACATTTGCTACATTCTCAACCAATGAGAGCGTTGTAGTAGTTTCAAGTTCTGCATCTATATCATCTTCAGTATACACATCTAATACTACCAACTTAACTACTGTTCCTGCGACGAACTGTTTATTGACAACAAGTACATCATCTACCGTTGTGGTTTATTCAGGTACAGAAGTCACATCATTTGATATCATTGTTAAGACTCCTGGTTCATCATGTTCATCGTCATCTATTTTAGATCATTCGACTTTAATTCCATCAATTACTTCTTACGTCAATCCATCCAGCTCTGTGGTTTCATCCAGCTCCGGTACCTTATCTTCTGATTCAGCTATTTCGGTTACACCATCTAGTTCTCTTGATTCATCCAGCCCAGCTGTATTATCTACATCTGCAACACTATCTAGCTATACCGCAACCAACCCATTATCCAATTCTTTTACCCCATTAAATTCTTCAACATTATCCGAAATTTCAGGTTCACCAAGTCCTAGTGCATCATTTAGCTCTTCTGACGTATCTAATTCCGTTGCATCTTCAGAATTTGGTGTTTTAAGTAGCTCAACCTTATTATCCAGTTCTCCTAGTCTAGTCAGCTCCGTTACTGTCGTTACTCCAATTAGTCTAATTTCCACAAAGACAACAACGATAGCCGCTACCGACTGTACTTCAACTATCATAACGTTAACAACATCAGTCGACAGTGTGCCACTTGTGAGTGTTATTGTGAAAACCTTGGCTTCAACTTGTAGTTTGTCATCAATTCTTGCGCAATCCACTGAAATCTATCCAGCAAGTGATTGTCATCAAACTACCGAAACAATCACTCTTACTGTTCCAAACGGTGATGATCAAATAACGACCGTGACTAGCGTAATTGTTAGACAACCAACAGGTTCATGTCCAATTTCTTTATCCATTACATCCTCCACTAACGTATCATCCTTTAATCAGGTATCATCAACCGCTGAAGCGTCATTCTTTTCCGAGGTTTCATCCACTACCGAAGTACCATCCACAACTGATTCAATATCTACAACTGATATATCATCCACAGTTACTCAAACTTTACCGGCTTCTGATTGTGGGTTTTCAATGACTACATCAGCTTTTGTAACTACAATTTCAGACACTGCATTTACAAATGTTGTTGAAATTTTCTATACTCCTGCTCCAAAATGTGATATAATTGTCACTACTGAGACTGCGCTTGGATGCCAACCATATACATATACCAGTTATATAGGAACTGTGAATAATTTTGGTAAGTACATTAACGCTACTTTAATCGTCATTGAAACACCTGGCTCAACTTGTTTAGGTTTATCTTCGATACATCCTGAAGCTACAACGGTCAATTCGTTACCACTAACGGAAACAACCAATCCAACCAATACTATTGAATTTACTACACAAGTTGTTACCGTCAGTACATTAGTTACCACTACTTGTACTGAGAACAGATGTACAACTATTCCAGTTGCAACCACCAGTCTTACAAAGATTGTTACTATGACGACCACCACATGTCCAGAAACTTCAGCAATTATTTCAACACTTGAAGTTTCAACAACTGGCATGACTGTTTCAAACTCAAAAAATGGTTCGGCAGTTGAAGCACCTTCAGCTCAAACTGCTACAGATATTTTGTCATTTTCAAATGGAACTACCAGTTCAGAAATTCCAAATGTCACGGATGTTGCACAAGTTTCAAATGAAACAACCAGTGCAGCAACTTCAAATGAGGTAAATGTTCCACCACTTTCTAAGACAGCAAATTTCTCACCAACTAACGCTCCAACAGTTTCAACTTCAGTCAATTTCCCAGCAGTTCCAGGTTCATCTACTGTTCCACCAAATGGTGATTTATTATCTCAAACTACAGCAGGTGCCCTACCAGCCAATACTACAGAGTCAAGTACCATTTTAACGACTGTTACTTTAGCTCCATCAAATACTCTTTCGGTTTCGGTTTCTGCAGCTGAAACATCTATTAGTATTTATGAAGCTTCAGCTCCAAAAACCAACATTATTTATTCTTTGATTTACTTTATTTTGGCAGCTGTATGCTTGCTCTAACTGTGAGACACTAATTTATTTCTAAAAAAGAAACATTAGATACCTTTCTCCTCTCAATTTATTTTTATTTTTTTAATATTTGAATATATAACTTATTTTATTATCTACCTAATATTTTCCACAATTGTCTATTTATTTTCTATAATTGTCCCAATTAAATTAATTATTGCTTACCACAATTAAAATTTTTTCGCCTCTCTTTTAGTCTTCTCTCTCTCGGGTTTCGAAGTATGGACATGATTTTCTTTGCTGCGAGGATCTTCGAACATATAGTATAAATCAGGAATTTTTATGAATTTTAGCCAATTTTTCTTCGGAAAGTCTTCTTTTCTTTAATCACAATAGAGATTAAACATTCCCATGCATAGAAATGTTTAGAAGATACTTTTCAGTACTGAAAAACGACACAGTGAAATCACTCAAGCGATCACCACGTAAGAAACGTACACTTGAAGAATCTGTTTCATTTGAAGATTTTGTCCTTCGTGGCCAAGTTATCCATGTATATAGAGACATTTTACGAAGTGTTTATAAAATTCCAGATCCACAATTACGCTCAGAAGTTTTACAGTTTGTAAAAGGGGAATTCAAAGCTACAAAAAATGTTAAAGATACAGACATCAAAAGATCTTTACTTATTGGTGGAATAAGACAATGGAAAAGTGTTTCCAATAATATGGGATTATCGTACACGGATATTGAATTTTAAATAAACTAATTTATTCTTCTTAATTATATTTATCATATAAACAGTATATATACATGAAAATGGGCACAATCTTAACGTTTAACCCAAGTTGGCATCTTTCTAGCCTTCTTCTTACCTGGCTTCTTTCTTTCAACCGATCTTGGATCTCTATGTAAAACACCGGCAGACGATAATCTTTGTTTATATAGTGGATTATGAATACAAAGCGCTCTTGCAAGCGCTAATTGTAATGCCTCAACTTGACCAGTTGAACCACCACCTCTTGATAAAGCAAAAATATTAAACTTAGACTCACTTTCTACAATTTGTAATGGATAAAGTAATTTGAGTCTATCTTGTACTTTTGGGAATACAGTTTCAATTGATTTGCCATTAACAAGAATTTCACCTGAACCTTCAACAACATAAATTTTTGCACTTGAAGATTTTCTACGACCAATTGCGACTGCACGTCCTTTATTATCTAAAGTTTTCAAATCTCTACCTGCATTGTTATTCGTTTGCTTTTTGGAATATTGTGCTAAAATTTCGTTTAATTCATCAGATCTAAGTTCTACATCAATAGAATCCAATCTTTTCAAAATGGTTATCAATTGTAAATATTCAGTTTCTTTTAATAATTCACCACCTGCTTTTTCTTTATATTGTTTGAATTTTAACCATGAAGCAGCGGAGGATCTTCTATCAAATGGTAAGGTAGCATTTTTGTTTAAAATATCTTGAAGTTGGGACATATTAGATTCATGATATGGATTTCTAGCATAGAAGGTTGGCATTGATGGGACAATCCTTCTTCTTTCCAATTCTGGAACAAATCGAGAGACAAGAGGATCATTATATAATTTCATTTGCGGTTGAAACATAATACCCTTAAACTGTCTGTTATGAGCTGGATCAACTTTTGGTGGTTCTATGATTTCGACTTTAGATTCTTCAATAATGCCACCATCTGAAGTAGTTGAAGTTGCTGTTGTAACTGCAATAGTAGATTGTGAACGTACGGTAGCAGAACCTGCCCTTCTGGCAAAACTCCAGACGCCCTTATTGAGAAACATGCTGAATGTATGTTATACTATTATAACAAATTAATATCCTTTACTACTAACGTTCAGATTCTTCTCTTTCTGTTCAATTCTTTCCATCTTTTCTCGTCTTTTTACTTCTCTCTTTTCTTTCCTCTCTCGCTTTGCTCGTTCTCTTTTCACCGTTGAATGTTGAAAAACTTTTTTGTGGTGTACGGATGGAAACCCACAAACATCCCACATACTCCAAAATAAACATCCCACACCATCTCGGTCACGTGTATCTCCTGCACTCGCCACAGAAAACGTTCTTCGCCACAAACCATCACCAACAGATTTTACCTCTTCACCAACAGATTGGGCTTGTTCTATTCTTTTAGCTTCAGGTATTTTATCAATTTTATTCAAAATAACATTATATTGAACACCCATGCTTTGTAACATGCTTAAAACTTCTTCATCATGTGGGGTAATACCGACACTAGCATCAATCATAATAAATGTACTCATCAAATTATTTCTATCTTGTAAATAATCACAGATTAACTTCCCTTGCCATTGTTGTCCTTTTATACCATAACCAGGAGTATCAACTATTCGAAATGCACCTCCAACATTGTAAAAATTCAAACATGGCGTGTATCCTGCCTGCGCCTTCACTCTTGCATAAACATCAGCCGTTTTCTGATTGCTTTTACTCAATAACGCATTTATTAATGTAGATTTTCCAACATTACATCGTCCCAAAAACAATACTTCAGGAGTATAATTTCCATTATTATCTTCACCTTCATTATTAGCAAGCTTTTCATAATCATAAATACTCATTTCATGTTTGATATCTGCCAGAGTTAAAAATTTACCAATATCACTGCGTTCTTTTGATCCTAATTTCCATTTCATTGGAATCGGGCATAATTCTGCAAATCTTTTATTTATATCAGTAGCTCTAATCCCCTTAACAATATCCTTCTTAAAAGGTGCTTTAAGTTGAGGTGATGATTTGGAAATAATTGGAGTAGATGCTTCTCTGATCAATAGTTCTGCTAGTTTATCATATTTATTCACTTTACCATTACCAGCAATGCTGTAAAACCTTTTCACACACTGCATAGCTATATTAGTTTATAAGAGAATTAATGAAAAAATGTTTTTTAAAGCTATGAATTCTAAACTTTTAAAGTCTAATTTAAATTGTAGATTTCAGATTTCAGCTTTCAGATTCTAATTTCCAATTTTTTTTATTTTTTTACTTCGTTATTTCCCTTTTGGGAAAATTTTGCAAGATTCATTAAAAAAAAAAATTCATCATAAACATTAACTATACAAATTATATACTTACCTCTGTTCTGAATACGACTTAGCCAATGCCCTTATCGTATTAACAATCTCTTTACATTCTCTTGCACTTTGCGCCTCAAGATAATACTTTTTAACAATACCTTCTGCATTTTTTTTAATAATAATTTTAAAATTATTTGGCACTTTAATATTTTGCTTGATTTTCAAAATTTGTGAAATATCAAAATTATAAGTCTTTGAATCATACCACGATCCTTTAAACTCATTGAATGGTAGCAAGTAAATTTGGTATCCATCTACTGTCAGCGTTTTTGGTAACTTATTTTTAAATGACATTTGTTGTCTTCTCCAAACAGTCCAACTATGATACATCAATGCCTTATTATCACCTCCCTCATCAAGCCCGCTGTGAACTAAATTATTGTGTAGATTTTGTTGCAACCTATATCCTAAAATTTTATTTTTATTTTTGTTTTTGATTTCTTCTGAACTAATAATGTTATTTAATGCATTATTTGCAATTTCTATATTATTACCAGTAGTTCTAAATAATTCCTGTTGAGTAAGTTGATAATGATCTGCCGTATTATGCAGAATAGACTGAATAGTTTTACTCCGGGTCTTAAATTTGTTCAATTTAGATTCTTTCTCTTTTTCAGTTTTATCGTAAATATTACTAGAATTAAGTTTTCCCTTTAGATAAGTGTAGTTTTTAATATCTTTACCAACATTGAAAAATGGATTTTGATTATTTTTCTGTATAAGCTTATTTTTAGTTGAATTCTTATTATTGCCATTTAGATTAGTACTATTATCATCATCATCAGAATCTAAAGCATCAATAACAAACCGACGTTCTTGTATTGAAGAAATTGACTGTGGCACTGGTTTGCGTTGACGAAAATTATTAGATGGTAATGTATTATTAAAATTGATACCAGATGTCGGTGTTAAATCTGAAGGTAATGTATTTATAGATTCTTCTCTAATCATCGGAAATTCTTTAATGGAATCTAAGATAGGTTCATTATGCCCGAATTTTTCATTTCCAATATTAATATTACCACCATTTTCCAACGGCGAAGGTGTAATTTTTTCATTAATTTTCCTTTCTTCATTCGTACACTCAACAATAACAAATTCATCAGCGCCATAAGATTGAACGTCTCTAGTTCTATCTAAAACTCCAAAATCATCTTCAATTTCACCGTCGTCATCAGCTAAGTACAATTTCCAACTATTGGGATTTTTCAATTCTTCATTATCATTTTTTGGTATCTTATCCTCAACTGTATACAATACATAACCAATCAATTCAACGACCTTAACATTGTAATTGATTTGTAATTTTAATGCTGTATCATAAAAGATGTTAAGTTTCGGAACACAAATAGTTACATTAACTAATTCATCACTAATATTTTGTTTTCCAGAAACATATTTATAATAATCTAATGATATGTTTGTTTTATGAATCAACTCAGTTAATTTAGAAACAGGACCCAATTTTTGTGGGTTTGGTACAACTTTTGAAAAAATTATAAAATCTTTTTCTTTTTCCTTTTCTTTTGTTTCTAAGGCAAGACTTCTCATATTGCTAAAACTTTTACCACTCTTGTATCTCCTGTTCAATGAATATCCATTCTTACTATGCATCATTGATGCGGATAATGTACTTGGGATCTTTTCACTAGTATTCACTATATCGGACATTATCAAACTGTTGGCATGTGGTCTTACACTATTACTGCCAGCAGACTGTCTTCTTCTTTGACCAATTAAAGATTTTGAAATATTTGCCGAATTGATACTAACATTTCTACCATTTGGCCTATTCTTAATAAAACTAATTTTGGATATTGAATTAACACGTTCAGGTTTATCCTGTTCAACTTCAATAATAGAAGACGGTGCAATCATTGAACTTTCACCGGTACCCTCGTCATAATAACTGATGCTGTCAGGCATGGTATAATCTTCTGCATCACTAATATAATCATCGGAATCCATTTCATCTATATATTCAGGATCTTCGTATTCACTATAAGTATATTTATTTCGTCTTGAATGAGGACTTGCTCCATAATCTGTGTCACTTGTAATCAAACTGGTAACTTTACTTAATCCGTCAAGTCTATTGATTAAAGCATTGTCATCCGTTGAAATGGCTGGAGGATTGAAATAATCATAATCAGAATCGGCTAAATCACTCGACTCAATCGAATCAACTTCTGAATTGTCATATCTATCCTCATTATTGACGACGTCATCATCGTAATCATCATCATCAGCATCAGCATCATCATTATAAACTTCTTCATACCTATCATTTATCATCTTGTCTTCTTCTTGATCATTAAAATCTGAATCTATTGTATCCCGTTCTGAATTTGTCGACAAATATTTATCAGAATCAATAGATCTAGAATCAATAATTCTTTTCTGATTATTGATATGATTTAACTCTAAATTCTCAACTAAATTATTTTCTGAATATGACATAATTTTACCTGAAACATTTGATTGTTGTTGTCCACGTACAAGTAATGAATCTGATCTGTTAGAATCAGTGTCCGAGACATATGGACTAGAACCTGGAGTGGAATTATGATGAACTAATGTATTAGCCAATTGTTTGGGCCTCATTAATCTTCCCAATGCAAGCAGTCCTTTACTTTGCTTTTTAGATCCTACTGATGATGATTTTTTATGCGAGTTTGTAGTAGTATTATTAGTAGTGTTTGCCTGAAGCATTTGCGGTGGTTGCAATAAATGTTGTTGATTATGATTTGGTGTAACTTGTCTTGATTTAATTGTGTTTGCCGATATAGATCTACTTCCAATTTCAGGTCGTACCGGCGTTAGTAATTGATTAGATTCTGGTTTTGTTGGTAACGATATTAGGGATTCAACTTCGGCAATTGATTCGTGAATGCTAGGCTTTGAAACATGCATTCGATTTGATGATACTCGCTGCTGTCGTTGTTGTACGCCTATTGATGTAGACCTACTGATCGTACTTGAAGAATCATCTAATGAGGGTTTGGTGGTATTGTACGTTGTATTTTCTATTGATTCATCTGATTCATTCTCCAAACTTGAAACTGATCCAATTACTGATCCATTTAATGAAATATCGTGAGAATGTGTTCTACTCAGTACATCTTCTTCAAATTTTATTGGTGGTGATCCAATAGGTATATTTGCAAGCAACGGAAAATTCGAATTAATATCTACCTTATTTGATGATGATTGCGGCTCATAAACACGGCCAAAGATTGAAGCATCATTTAAATTACCATATTTCGTGCCATCGGTATTAGTCCGTAAACTCGCTAGTTCAATAGTTGATGATAAACAGATTTCTCGTAAAACATTTATGGTGAGATTCACATCAAATGGAAGTGCCATCTTGGCAATGATTTCTATTTATAACTCCTTTTTTTATCGTTAATAGAGCAAAAGAAATAAGAAATCAACAGGGATATTAAACAAGCAGAAAGAATTCCAGGCATTTTTACGTAAGCGTGATTTAATTCGCTTAATTATCTGTTCTTCTTTCTCTCTTTTATTTTCTTAGTTAAATAATTATGTACATCGTGGTAATTGAGGCGTTAATGTTCGTACTGTGATAGTTGATCGGCTTGTTAAATCAGTGATTTCTGGAAATACTACAGAGAATATAATAAAATAAATATGGTCAAAGACACAGAGTATTACGACCTCTTGGGTGTCTCTGTTGAAGCAACTGATATTGAAATCAAAAAGGGATACAGAAAGGCAGCCCTTAAATGGCATCCAGATAAGAATCCAAATGATCCAAATGCTGAGAAAAAGTTTCAAGAGATAGCTGAAGCTTATCAAGTCTTAAGTGATCCTCAGAAGAGAACTATTTATGATGAAGTTGGTAAAGAGGAATTGAATCAACAAGGTCAAGGTGCTGCTCAAGATATTGATCCAAAAGAATTTTTTAGTATGATTTTTGGTGGGGAAGCATCAAAGGATTATATTGGAGAGCTTAATTTTATTCAAATGATGTTTAACGCTGAAGAAGAAGCAGAAGGAAAAGATGAAGAAAAAGGAAAAGATTCAGAAGTTAAAGATAATAAAAAGTCAGATTCAACACATGTTACACTACATAATGGCAATGCTAAAACTTTCACAGAGTTAAATGAAGAAAGTAAAGAAGCGGGTAAAGAAAAGAGAAAGCAAGGTATTGATTCGGAAACTATTAAAAAACAAAGAGAAGAAGAAGAAAAGAAAATTAAAGAATTAGCTAGTAAATTAAAAGTTAAAATGGAACCAATTCTTGAAAGTGTCAAAAATGGACATTTAGATAAAACTGGTAAAGATTGGGAAATTTTTAGTAAAAAAGTTAATGAAGATATTGAAGATTTAAAATTAGAATCATTTGGTTTAGATATTTGTCATTTAATTGGTAAGATTTATATATTTAAATCAACATCATATTTAAAATCTAAGAAACATTTTGTTGG
The DNA here is from genome assembly GCA_023629255.1 of Pichia sp. PB3310. Lineage (NCBI taxonomy): Eukaryota > Fungi > Ascomycota > Pichiomycetes > Pichiales > Pichiaceae > Pichia > Pichia sp. PB3310. The sequence continues at coordinate 112,402 of JAMAJE010000024.1, read as the reverse complement.
TGGATTTCATAAAATTAGTTCAAATTTTAAGCAAAGTAAAGATACTGTTAAAGGTATGTTAGATATGTTATCAAGTGCAAATGAAGCACAAAATACTTTAGAAGCAATGCAACAATTAGAAGGTGTTAATTTAGAAGAAATGGATCCATATAAAAGAGCACAGTATGAACAAGCAGTTACTGGTAAATTTATTTCAGTTGCTTGGATGTCCTCAAAATTTGAAATGCAACAAACTTTATATGGTGTTTGTAATGAATTATTAAATGATAAAGAAATAAGCCCTGATAAGAGGAAAATTCGTGCTGAAATTTTATTTGAAATGGGTACTATGTTTGCAACAGCTAAAAGAAGCGCAAGCGAAGAAGAAGATCAGCAAGTTTTTGAAAGATTAATGAAAGAAGCAAATGAAATGAAAGCAAGAGATTTAAAACGTGAGGCTGCAATGAAAGCAAGAGCAGATTTGAGACAAGGAATTGAATCAGAACGTACAAAAAAGAGAGAGACTTTAAATGGAACTGAGAATACTTCCACAAATACTACGTCTGGTTCTTACTCATATGTTTATAAAGATGATAAAGTGGTCAATACTGAAGAACCACATACAGTTTCAACTAATAATGCCAACACAAATCTTAATACAAATAATTCAGGAACAAGTTCGAACAAATTTGGATTTAGTATTGGTCGTAAACTGAAGAAAGCGTTTAGTTAAATTTTTGTAATTTATTTGTATCCTTTAACTATAGATAGAAGACATATATAGCATATAATATATAATATATATGTTATACTACCGATTTAAAACCCTTTTTATCTTTTTTACAACCTTAAGCATCTCTCACTTCTCTCACATTAATTATTTATTATTTTGATTTTTTGCAATTTTTCTCTTTTCGCTTTTTCTATTTGGATATAAAAGACGATCTGTGTCCACATATTTTTTTTCTTTCCAGCCTTAACGTTTGGTTAAGATGTATTGCCATTTGTTTCCTCTTCTTTTTGCATCGAAAGTTACACCCTCGTATTCAGATACAAACTGTTAAAGCTATTTTTTTTAAATGCATCCATCCAATATATGATCTCCCAGCATTCTTTATGAGTTTGCTCCAGCTGTTGCATATTCATTTATGGACGGTTGGGGGAAGTTTCATATGTTGTGTTTGGTTTTTAATTGTTGTTTCTGGACTGCGAGGCAGACCAAGCGTTTCTTTATGGAACTCCCTGGCTTCAAGAACAGGAAACAGATGCAATCACAGTTTCAGGTCCCGTAAAGCCAGTACATTTTATTTATTGTAGTAATGTATTAATATTAACTTGTTATTCTATTTGTCACTATTTAAAGAGCTTGCTTGTATACTAATTAAGTTTCGTTTCTTTTTCGTATGAAAGAATTAACAGATTGCAGATCGACGCGTCGTTACTATTTTGGGCTTTGAGCATTAAAAAATAAAGAGAATAATAGATTTTTGTTCTATATTTCTTTTGATTTGACCTAAACTACCATTTAATTGTACCTTTGAAAGGGTTTCCATCATACGATAGGAACTATTAACATGTTTAAAAGTAAAAAGGAAAAAAAGGACAGGGTTTTTTCAATGCAAGAATTATACAAATCACTAACTAATGCAAATTGGGCTGCACTGTCCTTAGAACAAAATGGACATTACAAGCATGCATTACAGAGTTGGAAAGATTTGAATATTTTTGCTGATAAAACGATCCAACTATTAAATGAAGAATTAATAAATGTTAATCTATCAATAGATGAGAGGATTTTATTGGACGAATTAAATAAACTGAGAGCTGAAATTGAAGAAAGTTATCAACATTTAAATAAGCATATAGAAAAAAAGTATTATCAACAGCAATTACAAGAACAACAACAACAACAACAGCAGCAGCAGCAGCTACAACAACATCAACATCAAGTGCAGTCTTCTCAACAACAGAATGCATATAAAACTCAAAACGTACCCACTTTGAGGACCAACGTTCCATTTACTATGTCATCTCGCAAACCAGGTTCCAAAATGATGAAATCTTTAAGATCTGGTGGTATGACAGCGTATTCAGTTTCAAGTACATCATCAAATCATACAACTACTCCAAATACTCCAACATCAATAACACCTCCTTTATTGGTTAATACCACAAGTGCAAAACATGCTGCGAATTTTATTTGGGCACCTTCAAATTCGATTAATGTTACATCAAATTCAAATAATAATAGTAATACAAGTTTACCTGAAACTGATGATCAATTAATGATCACGTCGACAAATTCTCCCATTTATGATTTTACAGATTTTAGTAGTACAAGTACGACAGTTTTTAATACTAATAATAATAATAACAATAACAACATGGATTGTAATAATAATATTAATAACACTGATACTGGAAACAAAAAATTACCGTCTGAAAGAACAAAAGCTGCATTAAAAGCATCAGCTGCTGTTAAATATCCAATTCGTCCAACAAATAGATTAGAACCTCGTAAAAGTTCATCCAAAGTAAAAAATACCAATCATTGTTCAGGATATTCGAAATCACGATCGCAAATAGATAGCTCATCACCATCAAGATCGACATCTCCAATTGGTGTATCTGCTTCAAACTTTAACAAAAATATAAACAATGGATTAGATTTAGATGAAAATAGAAACTCAAATGCCAATAGAAATGACAACGACAACGAAAATGAAAATAAAGATAATGATGAAGACGAAGATGAAAAAATATTAAAAAAAGTTAAAGGTGTAGATTTGAAATTTGCAAAAAATATTTTACTTGAAAGTAATAGAGATCAAGATAAAGTCTATTGGAGTGATATTGCAGGTTTAGAACAAGCAAAAGAAACATTAATGGAAACTGTGGTTTATCCGTTTTTAAGACCTGATTTATTTAGAGGATTAAGAGAGCCTGTTAGTGGTATGTTATTATTTGGACCTCCAGGTACAGGTAAAACTATGTTAGCAAGAGCTGCTGCAACTGAAAGTAATTCCACATTTTTTAGTATTCAAAGTTCATCATTGACAAGTAAATGGTATGGTGAAAGCGAAAAATTAGTTCGTGCATTATTTCAGGTTGCGAAAGCAAAGGCACCATCAATAATTTTTGTAGATGAAATTGATTCATTATTAGGTAAAAGATCAGGAGATGGCGATGATGATACAAGCAGGAGATTGAAAAATGAATTTTTAGTACAATGGTCAGATTTATCAAAAGCAGCTGCAGGTAGAATTGATGATAATGATGAACCACCTCCAAGAGTTCTTGTCTTAGCTGCTACAAATATGCCGTGGGCGATTGACGAAGCTGCCAGACGTAGATTTGTACGCCGTCAATATATCCCGTTACCTGAACCTGAAACTAGACGTGCACATTTTAAGAAATTACTTACTAATACGAAAAATTCATTGACAGATGATGATATGGATAAATTAGTTAATTTGACTGAAGGTTATAGCGGTAGTGATATTACATCATTAGCAAAAGATGCAGCGATTTGGCCAATTAGGGAATTAGGATCAAAAATGCTTGATTTGAAGGAGGTTGAAATTAGAGGGATGTGCTTAGCTGATTTTGAAAGAAGTATGAAAAATATCAGGCCAAGCGTAAATAGCGAAGGATTGGCCCAATTTGAAGAATGGGCTCGTGAATTTGGATCCAGTGGTGCCTAATCAGGACAAGATATAAGATAGCATAATTAATGGAATAACAAAATTGATGTGTATATATATGAAAATTAATAGCAATTATATATAAAAAATAAAAATAGCGTGCATTGTAATTTAAACTTTAATTTGCATGTAAAACGCGTTTTGTAATTAATTTTCTCCGAATTTGCCTAATTCAGCAAACTTAAGTTGCCTAGATTGAAGAGGAAAAATTTTGATTGGTCAATAACTAGTATAAGTTAACAATTGAGTTAATGTAAGGCACAAGGAGCATTGTTTTAAGTTTGCAGATCCTTTGTTTGTTAATTTAAGTTTGCTTAGCAATGTTTGAAAAATTACCAACAATTAATTGTTTTTATACTTGCTGAAATACACCTTTGAATGTTGTCTTCCTATTTTAGTAATCCTTTAATTATATATTGTATGCAATTGGAACGATCGAGATCGTTCAAATTAACCTGTTATTTATATTCCGATTTTGTTGTCTAGAAAAAATGAAAGTACGATTTATTTATGTATATAAAAGGAGATGGGAAGTAGCTTCAAATTCTTTTTATTTAAATTTTTTTCAGTTGGGTAGAGTTTTAAGCTTATGCTTTCTGAATTTCTCTGTCTTTATTTTTTATTCTTTGCTCAACGCGTTAAACAAACATGAAGGCTATATTTAATATTGCAATTGCAAATTTTCTTGCCGTAGCTCAAGCTGCTACCTACTCAAATTCCTCTCTTCCAGTTGATTTTGTTCATGGTAATTATCCAGACGCTTTTGATGTTGGTGTTTTTGCAAAATGTCCAAATTTAAATTTTGGATGGAAATCAAATGACCATGATTATTATCCAAAAAGTACAGGCCAAATCATTGCTGCCTCTGATTTAGGCAATAATGAATATGAAATCACTTTACAATTTAGTGCTGAAAACTGTCCACCAATTTCTAATTTAGATCAAGCTGCTATTATTGGTGTTAACTCACCAGAATCTTCAAGTTATTACTTGTATGATTCAAATCAGAAAATCTATAATATCCAAAATGCTTGTAATTGGGCAGCTAAATTTGTTGTTTACGGTCAACAAGAAGGTAAACGCATTTGTGTCCCAAATTTCCAAATTCATTACTCTTGGTTTTCAGGTTTAGCTTCTTCTTCTTATGAAAATGACTTCCCTTATCATTCCGCCTATGAATACTCCATGAATTGTGCTTCTGATAATAACGATAATGCCCAATCTGATTTCTCTCAATATTGTTTTGAAGTCGGCAGTGATAGTATATCAAGTTCAGTCAGTAAAACCAAAAAGACTCATACAAAACCAACAGCTTCTCTTCAACCTGAAACTTGTGTTCCACTTTGGAGTCAATGTGATGGTCAAAATTGGTCAAGTAATTCTGAATGTTGTGAAGACGCTGAATGTAAGCAATGGAATGAATATTATGCACAATGCGTTCCAAAGTCTGAAATCACCACTTCATTATTATCATCAGTTGAAGCAGCTGCTACCTCTGTTACCATTACTTTTCCAACAGAATCATCTGATGAGTTATCTACCGCCCAAATTACACCATCTTTAACTTCCTCTTCATCTTCTTCTTCCTCTTCTTCTTCTGTTAGTATCTCATCTTCCACTCTTCAAGTTCTTTACGGTCAATGTGGTGGTAAAAACTGGAATGGCCCAACCGCTTGTACTCAAGGTGCTGTCTGTTCATCAATGAATCCTTGGTATTATCAATGTCTTGCTGGCCCAACTTCAACCACAACTTCATCTTCTTCATTGACTAAGTCAGTCCCTACAACAACTGTTGCTCCAATATATGGCCAATGCGGTGGCTTAAGTTGGGTCGGCCCAACAGCATGTGCTCAAGGTACTTGTTCTTCAATGAACGAATGGTACTCCCAATGTGTTCCAACACAAGCTGCAGCTCCTAAAAAGCAAAACGAGGGAAAACACCAAAAACATCAATGATACCAAAAAAATAAAAAAAAAGAAATAAAATAGTATGACATGACTCAGCTAGCGTTATTTTGTATCTTTCATACATAAAATTATTATTACTCTCAAACGAAAGCTTTGAATTAAGGGCTCAACCCATGTTTTCCTCTTCTTTTTATAAATGACTAATCTCATATTGAATAACTTTTTTTAAAATTTAATATCTAATAATCAAATACAAAGTATTTAAAAAATATAAAGTAATCGTTGAATATAAAATAATCTTTTACTTATTTAAAGATGTTTAATAACAGCGTTTATCGAAACAAAATAATGTAATTTTCACAATTAATCAAAAATTTCGAATTTTGAATTTAATTTTGTCATTTATTTAACAGACAGATATTATCAATAAAAACCAGTAGTAGCAACTCTGTTTAAGTTGTCACGACGGCAATTAAGGTAGGTAAGCTTGAAGCTTATGGATATTCGCCTAAACTAACTGCTTTTTTTTGAACCAAGTATTATCTGATAAAAAATAAGCTGGGTGGAAAAAAAGAGTCATTGCTTATCAGAACCTTATCGTCCGGCAAATTACTTTAGCAAAATAGAGCTATAATTTTAGAATGTTTCAAAATTCTAATTAAGTTTAAACTTTTGTGCTAAATCCAAAAGATCACTCAAAATTTAATTTACGCTCAGCAAAGAGTAAAAATAGTCTTGCATTATTGATTGATACAAGATTTCAAGCTTGCATTGGCATTAGAGTAAAAAGATTGCCGGGAAAATCATTCTGCATGACTTTTTATTATATAATAGATACTAATTGAACCTTTAATTCTTCTGATGTGGTGGAGCCAATAAAACGTAACAGTTTAATAATACTGTACAGAAATTGAATGACTCAATTCATGTCATTCCATAACACTTTCCAAAAACAGTAATTATTATTTTATCTTTATCATAACGTATCGTATACCGCATTGGGATAAGACGGACGAAATCGGAATATTTTATTTTGCCAAAAACTGTCAACGGTTTCTCTATCAACATTATATTTTCCTTATCAGCTAATGATAGATCAAATTGCATTCACTTTAACCATAGAATTTATTTAAATGATGATATTCGGCTCCAGTCTTGAATTTTTCTATCAATATTACGAAGTCGTTTATAGTTTTTACCAATTCGAATATATTCCTCAATTATTAATAACATCACAATGACCGTTCTTTCACAATACCCATATCCTACTGTTTCTGCATCTAACGGTCATGTTGAAACATACAAGGAGTTTTCGCCAACTCATGTTGTTCCGACTGAAACTAGAATATCAGAAATTCAAAATTTACTTAATAGAATCACATCTGATCCAAACTTTAATCCAAATTTAAAGTTTGACCCATTGAAACATATTACTTTTAAACCTGAATATTATGACAAAACAAAGACATTTACTTTGAAAGATTTACAAATTTTCAAAACTCATATACCAAAAGTGACAGATTTTGGTGCTGCTTTTCCATTTCCGTTACTATCAAATGAAGCTGTTAATATGCTTTTATATGAAGCTTTACAACCTGAGGTTATTGATAAATTTGCTAGATTACCTAATCTTGCGACGGATGCTACAAGACTAGATTTTCATGTTGGTGGTCACGCTAATACTCATGGTCGCTTCACTAAAGGTGTTGTTGATTCACCAGAAATTGCAGAAATTGTATCAAAATTTTTTGGCACTTCAATGTCTGTAATTTACAATTCTGAAACCGCCCATTTAAATGTCAGTTTAGCAACTTTAAATCCTGAAGAAATCTTAAAATATCCACAATCAGAAGAGGAAATTAATGAAAAATTAGCACAACAAGATGCAGGTGATGGTGATGCAATTCCGTCAACTTTGGGTTTACATTATGATTCTACTACAGTTGCACTGGTTATAATGTTAGATTTACCCGAAGATGCAGTTGGTGGTCAGACCACAATCGTCACAGGTGATGAAAGAGTTGTCCGAGTTCCCGAACCTAAAGTTGGTTATGCAACTTTAATTCAAGGTAGAGTTTTAAAGCATTTAGCCTCAAAACCAGTTACCAATCATAATAGAATTACACTTGTTAATGGTTATGCAGTTTCTGGTCCAGAATTATTAGATAACACTGCCCTAACCTCAACTAAACCATCGGTTTTACCAAGATGCAGATTTGACCTATTTTACAGAGATTGGGTCGATTATAAATTTACACATCTAATTGACCATTTGAAATATATTAAACAGGGAGTTATTAATGATTATGAACAAGGCAATGGTTTCGATCAAGAAAGCTTTGTCTCCAAATGTATGAATATTGAACATTATGTTAAAAAATGTTATGATGAAATGGAATGTGTTAATAATCCACCATATCCCGCAGCACATTTTAAAACGCCATATAATGAGCTAGCTTGATTCTTTTACCTTTACTTTTTGTAATTTATATTTCATTAACTATTTTCATTTTTAGTTTATTGTTATTGCTATTGTTATTTCTACATTTCTTCCACTTTTAAATTTACTCCTTATTTCTTGTCTTTTTAATTTTACTGCTACTTTAACTTTTATTCTAACCTTCAGTTTTAGTTCTGGAAAAAAAAATATCCATGTAACTAAAGTTTAGCTTCTATTTTTTACGTCTTACTTAAATTTTTAATTCATTAAATAACACAAGTTTCAATTAAAGTTTTGCCCATTAAATAAAAATGGATATGGAATGGAATAATAGCGCAACCAACGTACTTACTTGTGCAACCCACCAAATATGATGCACACCTAAAACACATTGTGTATAATCAAAATCCCATTTTTTATTTGTTTCGTTAAAATGCCCAGTCATAATACCAACTGTACCACCGTAATCGCCCATAATTGATCTGACAGTAACTTCCCGTATCCATTTATCAGACTCTATACTTTTTGATGCTACCCATCCGTCATCTTCGTTCATAAAATTGTAATAATTATCGCATCCATAATGATCGTGACCAGTAAGAATTATACCTCCATTACCATCACCAAAAATGGCATCCAAAACCGCACGTGTCGACTCCAATGACAAATGGTTTTGGCTTTTCAATAATCCGACTCTATCAGGAGAACAACCATGGCACCCACTAGCTTGATAATATTCAAAATTTGGACCGTCTTTGCATAAACCATGACGCTTATACATTGGAACATGAGTAAGTAAAATAGTTGAACCAGTGTATTTTCTTTGTTTTAAAACTTCAATGAATTGTAATGTGTATTCTTGAAATTGAGGTTGTAGCATTGGTCCATCAATTGATAAAGTATTTAACATAACAATTCTCCATGGATGATCGGTATCCGAATCATATTCAATCCAATAATTAACATCACCATATAACTTTTTCCATCTAGCTAGATGTTGATAAGTTGTATCACCATATCCGATATCATGATTACCTGTAACATTAAGAAATAATGGTTTTGATGTTCCATTATTCCAATTATAAACGTTTTCATGTGCATAGGCTTCATCTGTCTTAAAAAATCCCGAGTCCAAATTGGCATCAAAATCTTCCAGAAAACTAAACCAATCAGCATCTTCTTGTTTTTCAATAAATTCTAATTCAGTAACATACTGGTCAATGGGCCTTTTAAATGATCTTTGCAAAATCCGCCTAGTTCTATTGTAAAATTCAGAATCTCCTGTCCATTGAGAAGAAACTAAATCTCCCATCATTGCAACAAAGGTTGGGTCTAATCTTTTTGACATAACATCAAAAATATGTCCCAAATAATGATCATTTCCATAATTGTCGAGTCTTTTCAAATACGGTGTGTTTGGCCAATTTCCATTTAGTTGAGGATCACCAATAGCCATCATACGAATGTCAGTTGGTTGTGATGGATCATTAATATCATAGCCAATATCAGCAATAAAATAATTCTTATACAAATCTCCAACATATGGCAATTTTAAAATAGTTTTTTCAATAGTGGACAATCCTGAAGTATCACGATATTCATGTGACCAGTAACAGTTTTCAGCATCTAACGATGGATAGGTGTAAATATATAGTTGTAGAAATACAGCAGCACTAGTAGCTAACCATGCCAATTGCTTCAATACCTTCATTGTTATTGGATATACAATCAAAAATATAGATAGTCCATAGAAGTTTACCTATTGAATGCATAACTAAATGGAATCATCCTATCGTTTGAAAAAGATCAGCACAAATTTCGCTTTTTATGTTTAACAAATGCGGAATATATTGTACTAGCGTTCATGTTAGTGCATAAGATATCCGCGTGTTGATTCTCAGACACCTGAGTACTGCTTGTGCAGTGTTGTTTCGTCGCAGTGAAAAACTGTCGATGAGTCCTGTTTCTTATAAATTATGTATAATGTTTTAGTAGTTTTCCATATACAGTGATAATCACCCGAGTTATAGTTATAATAGCTATACGAACAAGATAGCGTGTTAGCCGGAGAGAGTAATATACTGTTAACAGGGTACTAGTACGTATTGCATATTTAGATATTTCACTCACCAAATCAGAATGACTGTCTCTGTACCATCTCAGCTCGTAATCTGAACTTGCTGTGATTTGTTGAGCCCAAGCAATTTTTATTTGCATATTCTGACATTTCAGTTTCTGGATAAACAAAGAAGCTTATTTAGTAATTAAATCTGATACATGATTTCATATACGTTTCAAAGATATATTATACTTACAAATAAAATACAAACAGTTAGATATTATAAATAGTAAAAGCAGTAGACTAGTAACGATTGCCACCGTAACCTCCTCCATAACTATCATATCCCCCTCCATAATTATTAGCATATCCACCACGGTATGTACCAGATTGAGGCATCTGTGAATATGAATGCGAAGTATGAGAATATGCAGATTGTAAATTAGAAGAGGCATTGACTGAAGTATTGTCGTGGTTCGTCATTTGATTTTGAAGCAGCTTTTTGAACCCATTACATAAATGAATCATATCTGGGTAAGAATTTTTGTAAAGCATATAACCATTAGGAAGTACTTTAACGTTCCATGTGTAAGTTTTTTCGGAACTATCATTCAACTTAAACAACAAGAAAAACCACCCAGGCGCTTTACGATTAAAACAGAAACAATAACAAGATCTATTGTTATTTGCCTTAGAATATCTCACAATCCAATCACGGGCATCATTGACAGGTTCATTTCTAAACTTTTCGTGATTCTTCATAGACTCAACTTTACTGTGTAGTTCATTAATATGTGAAACAATCAACTCGTCTAAATCATGATATTTAAATTCTCCCACTTGTAAAACTCTACCAAGAGAATATTCATTCGGTTTATCATGTTCTGCGACATCGATATGTTGGAACAATTGATTATCAATTTTCCATGTGATTGTGAGATGATCATTTCCTTTATTTGATGGTCTGATTACAAATTCACCGTTATCTCTTGAAGCTAAATAATCTTCTGCTTGACGTGAATCAAAATTTCTGAAATATGGATGTTTTAATATACGTTTATTGCCTTTGTTTTCTCTTAATTCCGCATCTCTTTCTCTTTTAATATCTTTATTTTCTGCATCAAAATTCCAGAGGCCCTTATAACGATCACCTTTCTTGATAGATTTTGCACGAGCAATATCTTCCTTCAACAAGGAAAATTCTGCCTTGAATTCACCGTATTCAACACTTTTAACAACAGCCTGAACCGCTTGACCATTTTGGAATTTCAATAATAAATTAGATGAGTCACCATATGGAACTGCACTTGCTCTTGCAATATTACCAAAAATACCATTTTGTGTAATACATAATAAATATCTATTATCAACTTTTTGAACAATAACTGGTACAATAACTCCACGATCGAAGGTTTCTTTAGTTTCATTGGTTAACATTTCAAAAACTTCAACTTCAGTTAAAATATGAAATGATTTTCTCAATTCTTCGTAATTATTTTGTAATTCTTCCTTAATCATTTCTAATGTCGCTCTTTTACGATGGCCATGTTCTTCCAATTGATTAGCATAACCTTCTAGCAATAAATCATCCAATTTTTCTACTCCATCATCATATAATTTACCAATAATACCCCCGTGATCACTTTCCACTTCTGCACGATCTTCTTCTTCTAAGTCTAATGCATCGCTGGCCATTTTACGTGCTAAATCATAATCTTCTGGATGAATTCGTGTTGCGTCTAATAATTCAATATCTTTATCATATCTATCAGGAACAGGAATTTCAATAAATGGTGCACAATTCATAAAAACATTTTTCGTAACTAATTTTTTCAAAATTAAATCATCCCTTCTAATCAAGGCACCACCATTTGCTTCGATACCTTTAATCAAATTATTGGATTTTCTTGGACCTAGACCGGCAATATATGGCAAGGCTTGAGCATAATGATTTGAACGAATTGCATCATTAATTTTAATACCAACAAGACATTGAATATCCACAAAAATAGAATCAATTGCTTCTCTTAATTTATGCTCTGGTAATAAACTTTGATGTTTATGAATTTGGATAGAAGTTATAGAGTCAGATAATGAAATGTATTCTAATAATGGATTTTGAACATAACGTGCAATACCTATACAAAACTTTGCAACTACTGGTTTATCACTAAATTCTTCATTTGCCCTTTCAGAATATTCAAACAAACGCGCCGTTTCATTAGGAACATAAATGACTGGTAATTCAACTTCTTTTTTATCTTGATCATGATCATTATTGTTATATTCATCTTCATCCTCTTCGACTGTAGTTTTCTTGTTGTTTTTAACAATTTCTTCAACTTTTTTCTTTAGATGAGAACAATTAATATTATAACCGGAAACGGCCACAACTTCAGGTTTAAATCTATCAATTAAATTTAAAAGCTTTCTTTCAAATTCATTATCTCTGATGCTTTCATCAAATTTAACATGATGAGAGATTGTACCATCAAAATCCATAGCAATTGCAATAACAGCAGAATCCTTTTTACCCTCCCCATTTGTCAAAGCTAAAACACGAGAAACCATACCCTTTTTGTTACTAAACGGAATATAAGGTGCCTGGTCGACCTTATTAATAAAACTATCACGAATTTGAAAATATAATAAATTCTCACAAGTATTTTTAATTTTTTCTTTAACAGACATTATGATATTTGGGATTAATTTATTAATTGCTAAATCTAAACATTCACGTCTTAATTTATTCCAAGAATTAGAAATTTCAGAAGCACCATCAGATGACATGAAAGTAAATAAATGGTCAATAAAACTTGCTAAGGAAGTCTTCATACCAATCTTGATAATAACATAGCCCAAAGACTCAGCTTCTAGCATACGCAAGAATAAATCTGGATTAAAGAAAAATGATTCTGGATTTCTATTAATTGCATACTTAAAGTCAGCATAAGGAGAGCTTTCGTTAATTTTAGTACGACCCTTTTCAGTTAATTCTATATCTATATTGGAATATTTTTCAAAAGTAGAACGCAAATAAGAACGTATTTTTGGGTTATGTACCAATTGTTGAGAATACATCTGTTTGATCGCATGTGATGCCGAATCTGTTGTGCTGAAATAAGATTCAGGTAAATATTCTGAAACTAGCTGAACTGGAGATTTTGCATTATCATCAGTTAAGAAGATTTTCGAATTTGACATAATATTTTCACCAATTTTTTCAGCATCAATACCAATTTCTTTTATAACATTATAAATCGGATCATTCTTAACTCTTTCAAAAAGTTTGAATCTTGAATGTGTTTTCTTTTTCTTTTCTTCACCAACTTCAAGATTTTCTTGAATTTTTTTCAATTCTAAACTGTATGTGAATTGCAGATAATCATATAAATCTTGTAAATCAGTAATTGTTGTTGCAGACCCAATACATTCATCATAAACTAAATCGACGGTATCTAAGGATTGAAAAAGTTTTTCGATTGTTTTTTGTTTTTCGTAAAGTGCATGAAAATCAATATCCAAACGCACAATTCTCCATAAATCATTTTCATTCAACAATTTCTCAACAACAATTTGATCATCAGATGAACGTGATGTGTATAAAGTATAATCTTTTCGGGAATTCCAAATAGTTGGAACTTCTAAGTTTTCTCTTGAAATAAATTCAACAATTTTAGCAACTGATGATTTGAAAGGTTCAATTAAATGTTTCTTGGTTTCATCATTAAAAAAATTGGCCTTTTCAGTGAATAGAGAATCAGCAATCCATTTTTGTTTTTCTTTAAAATCTATATCATTCAAATCATAGTCTCTGATGCCTTCTCTCAAAACTTGATAACGCTCTGGAATATCAGTTGTTCTAATTAATTGATCCCTATCCGTTAATAGATGTTCTTTTAATTCTTCGTATTCAAAAATATTTTTCAGTGTTTGAGTATCAGAAGGTTTTGATTTTGGAATGATATTACCATCATCATCATATTCTAGTTCATTTTCATCATCATTATCATTAGATTTCATATTATTATCTTCATCTTCATCTTCAACATCTTCAGCTTCCAAAGCCCAGGCATATTCTTCACCATCACCAAAAATTTCATATAATTCATCTAATTTATCTTGATCTATCTTACTTTGTTGAGCAAATTGAGACTGTTTTGCCCTTGCAGATCTCATACGAGCCAATTTTTCATCTCTATCTTCATCTTCTTCTGAAAATTCATCATCTTCAATGAAATCATCAAACTCTCCAACTTGATCTAATAATTTTTGTTGTTTTTGTTTTAAAGCATCATTAAGATCATCATCTTCTTCTTCATTTTCTTCAAGATCTTCATTATCGTTTGCAGTGAAAGAATCCTTTCTAAAAGCTCTTGATCTAATTTTATCATTATCTTCTTCTTCGTCTGAAAAAATATTAGTTAAACCGTTATTGGAATCTTCATCAGCGATATCATCACCTCCACGTTTAAGCCTCTTAAACTTAGATTTTTCAGCTAATGACGAAGGCAAATGATTTGCATTTTCCCTTAATAAAGCTAAATCGTCTTCATCTAATTCATCATCGATTTTTACATTTGAACTATGATCTCTATGTCTTTTCCGACGGTTCTTTTTAGTTGATTCTTCAGTTTCATTATCTTCATCTTCTTCTTCTTCATCATCTACAATGAAACCTTCACGAACTTTTCTAATTTCATCTTCATCTTCATCCTCATCTTCATCTTCTTCAGAAGAATCAACTGGTTGTTGAGAATTATCTAAATCATCGTTTTCATTTTCATCGGAAAGGGCTGCAGCATCGTCTATAAGGGAAGAAAGCTTTAATTTGGTATCTGCTGTATCTGTGTCAACCATTTCAGATCCCTATATTTGACTTTAAAAGGAAGACAATGTTGATATTCGGGGATGACAATCAGATATCATTAACGAAGCCATCCATTTACATATAATAACCTTTTGGAGAGAAGAGTTGAGCTTTGCCCTTGTTTGATTGTTAGTGCCAGGTAGAAAAAAAATGCATCGCGCTAACCGGGTAACTTTTCACACAGTTAACTTTTAGCACTTAGCTTTTATAACTCTTCAACACTTTAAAGACGTAAATATATTTTCAAAAAAAATTAGTTTGTAAATGTCTTTTTAATGTTACTTTTATATAAAAAAAAAGTTAAACAGTTCATTTTATTCAAGAGTCTGAGAATAACATTAACTGGTACCAAAATCTGGAAAGAGGTCACCTTCATCGTGGCGGCTTCTTGGATTTCTTTGATTGTGATGATTACGCTTTTGTATACCACCATAACCACGATTTCCCCTTCTACCTCTGCCAGATCTATTATCATATCTAGGAATATTTTTTCCTCCATTTCTTCCATGGTATCTTGTATCACGTCTGTTATGATCATAATATTTGTCACTTTTCCATCTTCTGTCATCTTTATGACTTCTATCACTTTGTAATCTGCGGTCGGTGATATCTGATTCATTACGATCGTGACTGTATCCAAATAAGCCTACAGTTTCAGGTTTTTCACCTGTAATCAAATCTTTTTCATTATATCTATTTGAATCCAAAGAATGTTCTCTAGCTGCTGGAAGACGATCATTCCTATTTGGTTCTCCGTGTTGAAGATAAAATCTGGAATATATTCTAGCATCTTTCACCTTCTTATCTAACTTAGTACTGTATCGAACCTCTAAATGAATAATTTTAAAATCTTCAAGTGGAATATCAGAGGTGATTTCTTCAGGCTTAATCGCATCATATTCTGTAGATTTTTCAGATTGATCTGGTTGTTTACCTAATTCAGTTTGTTCAAATAATGCGTAAAATTCTTTAGCGTCTTGTGTTTTTAAAACATTTCCATCTGACTTCAATATCATATCCCAACATTTTCTATCCTGTAATTTAGGTGCTTGGTGAACAGCACTCAATTGATCCTGAAATGATAATTCAGCAAACTCATTATGTTCATTACGAATATTCTGAAAATCTGTCAACAAAGTAATTGCATCCAAAGCACCCTTAATTGATTCATCCTGTAACTCCTCTTTTAATATATTATTGCTTTGATCATTCATATTATCATCAGCATTATCATTCATTTCTTCATTATCCTCATTATTCTCATTATTCTCATTAACATTATTTACATTTACATTTACATTTTTTATATCATCCATTAAATCAACAGATTCAGATTCCGCATTTTCTTCTAAATTCGTTCTTGTTTTTTCATTTCTTTCTCTTTCACGTCTATCAATGTTAATATTATTATCAAACACAATGTTGACTTCCGAATCATTGATCCAATTCAATCTATATTCTAAATATGCATATTCTTTTCTTGTCGCATAACTGTGTTTAGGTTTAATATGAAGATCAATGTACTGTTTTATTTGATTTGATGTTAAATCATCAACGCCAGTTAAATGTAAAGATTTTAAAATTGGTTCATTTTCGTATTTATCATTTGTATCTACAACAAGCTGTTGCTGTGGATCATTATCGTCCTGCATTATTTGTGCATGTGGTGGTTGTAACTCTTCTGCATCTGTCATTTGTTTAACCTTAATCTTTATTCAAGTTGGCAATTATACTTATATATATTAAAGATAAAAAATAAACAATTCGAAAACAAACCCTCTATACTTTATAGGTGGTGGTTGGCCAGACAATCATTATGGAATTATTTATTTCCTTTTCGCTCTCATAATTTAATGTGGAATTTGAAATTATTAAATTGAACTAATGTTTAATGTGAGAGAGTGAGCATTATATATTGTTATATTATACAATGAATATATAATATAAATCAAAATTTCTATGTGTGAGCTGCGTGTAAACGTGAATTTGTGGTCAAAACTTTTCACTTAAAACTTTCTCTTCTTCTCTTTACAACTTTTTTTCACTTCTTTCTCTTTCTTCTTTCCACTCAATTTTGGTTTTGTTTTCACTATCAAAGTTTTTTCTTTTTTATTAGTGGGACAGCAAGAAGGTACCAGAACGTATATTTGTAGTTCTGGTCCTGATACTTTGACCCTATAGAGACCACGTAGAACATATTCTCCATCGTTCGTGGCTGGCATTTATGTTGGCATGACATAGATGAATATGGTGAAGTACCTATGTGACATTTATTCATTCATTCATTCATTCATTTATTAATTTTATTTTAATTATTTAATCAATTATTTAAATTTCTAAATATTTTTTACTAACTATCCAAGTATTTGCATATCCACCAAACACCTTTATTATCCTTTCATGAAGTGGAGTTTTGTATAGTATACTCAATTGTCCATTTCCAACATCATCAGGTAGGATTCCACAATTACCATGTTCTCCCCAGCCCCAACAATAGACACATTGATGATTTGAGTTAACAATAACTCCATGTTCTGTACCTACATCAAAACTTCCGATCCTAAAATCAACATTTTGATTTCTATACATTTGTCCATATACATTATTCCCAAATGATTGTAAATCTATTTGTTTTGCTGCCTTTTCATATAGGATATGAACTGAGCTCCACATACTTTTTAAATCAATTATCTTAATCTTTGGAGTTATTTTGAACCATCGTGACTTGTTTACTCCAATACTCCCAGTAATTTCACTAGCTTCATTAATTTTCAGCAAATCATGTAATTTTTGTAAAATGTTGTACCTATCTGTTTTCCCTCTCATTATTAAAACAAAAAAATTATCGACAACATTTTCCATTAAATAAATACCGTATTCTCTTCCTAAACAACAATCCACGAGCTTGAATTGCTCAAAGTTTGGTAGATCATTAAATTTCAATTCTTCAAACTTATCCAATTGTTTTTTCAATGG
Organism: Pichia sp. PB3310; assembly: GCA_023629255.1. Classification (NCBI taxonomy): domain Eukaryota; kingdom Fungi; phylum Ascomycota; class Pichiomycetes; order Pichiales; family Pichiaceae; genus Pichia; species Pichia sp. PB3310. The sequence continues at coordinate 94,466 of JAMAJE010000024.1, read as the reverse complement.
ATTGTCAAAATTATCTTGATCTCCCAGAACTTGTCCTTTTTTGTTATTTCCCCATCCAAAAATGCGACCAGATTCACAAACAACAAGAATAACATCTAAAGATGTCCGTAGATGTTTGATCTTTTCATCCTTGAAGTCGTTATAAGAGAAAACGCCATTTTCATTGTATATTTCAATTTCATTACTTTCTGTAACAGTTACTGTATAATTCCACCCAGCATCAACTAAATTAACTTTATTTTTAACCAATTTAAAAGAATTGATCGATTTTTCCTTGTAAGTACTATCCAAATATCCACATTGATATCCAGTAGCGTATAGTTCACCATTTGTAAGTAAGATCAAAACATGATTATTTCCACGGCCAATATGTTTGATGGGTGTATCGGATTGGAAACACAATCCAACAACATTTGTATCTTCTTCATGCCCAAGTCCAAGCTGACCATATCCATTAGATCCACAGCATCTAACTTTATACATTATTCCGCATATTTTTCTTTTATAATATTATTATCTGCTATTGATATGGTAATACAAAATAAAAAAGTAACAAAATAATATTTAATTTATTAATTAATTTATTAATTAACCCCTTCCTAACTAGGATTTGATTTGATGGGAAACTTAAAAATAATTAAACCGTGATGCGAGATGCGACATGCGACATGCGACACGAAATTTCAATAATTCGTAAATTAGCTTCAAAAGTTTTATTAATTTTGGTGTTTATTCTATTCCTTTAATGTAGATTTCTCTTCCTGTGTTTCGTTTTATAAAAATCTTCATCAATATCCAGAAAACAATGCAGAGAAGAAGACGGATTCATGATCCAGATGCAGTTATAGAATTACTTTCTTCGGAGGAAGAAGAAAACAACGCTGTTTCATATTCATCAGGAGAAGAAAAATCCACACCTTCAATGAAATTACAAAATAAATCGAATTCAAATTCAAATCCAAATTTGACTGATAAAAAGGAAAAAAATAATGAAACCAGAAAACTATTTCTTAAAAGATTAAATAGATTTTCAATAAAGAAAGACAAAGGGCAACAAACGTTAAATATTTTGAAAAGTACGCATACTACTGAGACTAAGAGTACTAGTAATAATATTCCTCCAAGACAGAGTTCAAGGCTAGCTGCATCAACAATCAAATCAAGAAAAAAATCAGTTGTTGATTCAGATTTGGACAGTGATTCAGATATTTCAAGTGATGAAGTCCCAAAGAGGAAAAGTACAAGGATGAAACAGACTGCTAAAATTGATAATCACAATCATGAAGCAGGTGATAATGAAAGTAGTAACGACAATTCAAGCGTAATTGAAATTGATGGTCACAGCGAAGAAAAAGAAAACAGTGAAAATAGTTTTACCGAAAATGAACAAAACGGACAGGAAAATAATGATGATGATGATGATGATGATGATGATGAAGAAGAAGAGGAAGAAGAGGAAGATTACGAAGCTAATTATGATGCAACTATTCAAGTGCCTGAATCATCACCACATAAAAACATAAAAAGCAGATATTCAACAAATTTGGATTCTTCTCCACCAGCAAAGATTACTACAAAACTTCCAAGTTTGCGTCAAAAATTTTCCTTTGATCCAAAAGAATTGAAATTGCAAAAATCAAATATAAGTTCGGATTATGTTGAATTGAAGCGCTCCTTCCCTGACTTACCAGCTTCCACTATCATAGCAGCTTTAAAATCACAGAAGACTATAAGAAATGCCATGCGTTATTTGAAGACATTATCAAGTTCAAAATTAAACTTAGGCGTGGAAAGAGCATCATCTAGATTAGATAGTTTGAATTCAAAGCATGATAATCTTTTATTATCATCCTCCCCGATCAAAAAATCATATAAGGATCGTGAGATATTAAATAATAAAAATGCCAGATCAGAACGTAACCAAAGACTAAAAGAGAAAGCAAGAATTTTAGAAGAAAGAAAAAGAAAACAAGCTGAAAGTGAACGTATTTTAGCTAAAAAGAAAGCGGATGAAGAAAGCATTGTTTCCTCTAAAGTTCAAATGGATTTCAATAAAAAAAGTTTAACCGGAAGATATGTTACTGAACGATTATCCAAACGTAAGCCAGTTATTTATAATGAAGAAGAAGAAGAAGAAGAGGAGGAGGAGGAGGAAGATGAAGAAGAGGAAGAAGAAGAAGACAGTCTAGTTGAATTGGTTGATTCGGGCGATGAATCTGTTAAATCTGTTGAAGAGATTATTACTCCGACTAGAAGATCTACTAAGAGACGATATGAAGATAATGATGGTGATTATGCACCAGGTGAATTGAGAAAACCTAAGCGGGAAAAGAAAGCAAATAAAGATAACCGTAGAAAAATGACAGGTAGGAGTGCAATTCATGTTGAAGATGAAGATTCTATGCTTCCTGAATTTGAAGTTGACGAAGATGCTGGCCTTGATATTAATCAGAAGATCATCAAACTATTTAATAATGCTGAAGCGAGAGATATTATTGATTTGAGTAATATGAAACCAGAACAAGCTGAATTGCTGATATCGAAGCGTCCATATCGTTCAATGAAAGATATTTTTAACATTGACTTAACTATGGGGAAAAACCTAACAAGATCAGGTAAAACCCCGATTGAGAGATTTGTTGAAGTCACAGGTCAAAAATTGGCTGCTTATTCGGCCATCGATACTTTATTGAGACAATGCTATGATTATAGTAAATCTATCACAAATGAAATTAGAAAATGGGGCATCAATCTCAAAGGAAAAAAATTAGATGGTGAATTGGATATTACCGATGTTAATATTGAAAGTGAGGATGAAGTTTCTGAATCTGATTCAGAAGCTGATTCAGACTCTGAGTCTACTTCTGATGCCCCAATCGTTAAGAAGAAATATAAAAAATTCAAAATTGATGGTTCTGAAAATGATGACGATTTCTCAAATTCAAGTAAGAAAAAGCTTTATAAATCCAACATTGATAATAGCAAAGTCAAGGATAGGATCGGTTACTTTAAAAAAAAGCCATCATTACTTTCACCTGATATTACCCTGAAAGATTATCAGCAAGTTGGTATAAATTGGCTCAATTTACTTTTTCAAAAACAGTTGTCTTGCATTTTGGCTGATGAAATGGGATTAGGCAAAACAGCTCAAGTTATTGCATTTTTATCACACCTTAAAAAGAAAAAATACGTAGGTCCTCATTTGATTGTTGTCCCTTCATCAACTTTGGAAAATTGGTTACGGGAATTTGAAAAATTTTCGCCATCTTTAAAAATTATACCATATTATGGTTCACTTGATGAACGTGAGGAATTAAGACATGTTTTATATGAAGACGATGACTATGATGTTATAGTCACAACCTATAATTTAACAATGGGTAAACTAGACGCTCCATTTTTACAATCGTTGAATTTTAATACCATTGTTTATGATGAAGGTCATATGTTGAAAAATGCTACGAGTGATAGATATAAAAAGTTGACCAAATTGAGGGCAAATTTTCGTTTATTATTGACAGGTACCCCCTTACAAAATAATCTTAAAGAGTTAATTTCATTACTTGATTTTATTTTACCAGAAATTTTTGATTCAAAATTACCAAAATTAGAATTTTTGTTTGATCAGAAAGCAACAACAAAAACTGAGAAAGACAAAATTGCTGGTGAAAATTATAACCCATTAATGTCAGAACAAGCGATCAATAAAGCAAGGGTTATGATGTCACCATTTGTTTTACGCAGAACTAAAGCGCAAGTTATGAAAGATTTACCCAAAAAACATACAACAATTGAATATTGTGAATTAGTATCATCTCAAATGAAAATATATCAAGAAGAATTAAAAATTGTTGAAGAATTCAGAGCTGAAAAGGCAAGGAGAAAGTTAATGAAGGAATCAGAAATAAAAAAATTACCACCTATTACTGGAAAGAATACAAATATTTTAATGACTTTAAGAAAAGCATGTTTGCATCCATTATTGTTTAGAAGACTTTATACAGATCCAATGTTAAAAATCATGTCCAAGATGATTATGAAAAATTACTCATACGCTGAAGCCAATCAACAGTTCATTTATGAAGATATGCAAGTTATGACTGATTTTGAACTTACTCAACTTTGCCATGCATTTCCTAATGAACTTGGTAAATTTGTTTTGAAACAAAATATATATGAGGAAAGTGGTAAAGTTAAAAAGCTAGTTGAGATGTTAATTCAAATAATAAATAAAGGAGAAAAAGTTTTAATTTTTTCATTGTTCACTCAGGTGTTAGATATTCTCGAAAAGGTCCTTTCGTTACATAATTGGAAGTTTTTAAGATTAGATGGTGGAACTATGGTTGAAACTAGACAATCAATAATTGATAAATTTTATGAAGATAAAACTATTCCAATTATGCTTCTAAGTACCAAAGCGGGTGGTTTTGGTATTAATCTGGTTTGTGCAACTAATGTTATTATTTATGATCAATCACTTAATCCACATGATGATAGACAAGCTGAAGACCGTGCACATAGGGTTGGTCAAACTGAAGAAGTGCACGTTACCAGATTGATTTCTAAAGATACTATTGAAGAAAATATCTTACATATGGCATTCAACAAATTACAATTGGATAATTCTATGATGTCTCAAAATGTTGAAGATGTTTTACTGAAAACTGTTGAAGACTTAATTGCTACTAAGCGAAAACGTAAAAATCAACCTGAAGATCATGTTGCAACAAATACAATTGAAAATGAAACTAGTACGTTTGAAGCTTTTGAAACTCCGCTCTCTTTAGAATTGGTTGCCGAAAATGATGACGAGCCTGTCGAGGTCACAAAAAGCGAAGTAAAAGAACCTGAGGATAGTAAACGAAAAAGAAGGAGACATAGGGTGAACTATTATGATGGTCCTTCTGCTCCAGCTGAGTTTTTGGAAAGTGATAATGAAGATGATAAGTACAATAAAAATGAAAAAAAAGATGAACTTTTCATTCCAACAGAAGAATCACCAGTTGAAGAATCTAATATTACAGATCTCACACCTGTTATAATTAAAGATTTTAAAGAAGAAAAAGAAACTAATAATATTTCTAATGCTACATTGGTACCAATGTTACCATCTTCTGGCCCTGTCCAGGAATCTGCAATTGATTTTTTTCATGTAAAACAAGCAAACAAAGTCACTAAAAGTGTCGACTACATTGATAACTATCTCAAACAAATTGATAATGTTACTGAAGATCTGCAAAATGATCCATTGAAATCAAAATTGTTTCATCAGGAGGCGGCGGAAAAAATAAAAAAGTTGCATGATGAAATCCATTCAGATTTATTAAAAAATCTCAATAATGCTAAGGTTTTTCGAAATGAGGCTCTAGAAGTTGACCAAGCTGAAACTTCTATTGAGAAACAAAATATTAGCCCATCATTTTCCTTGAGTGAGGATTCAACTTCAAATGGCTTACAATCAACTTTCGTACCTGAAACTGACTTATCCGTTTTGTCAAAAGATACAAAATCAGTTATTACAGAAAATGCAGATCCGATTGTGGTTCCAAAATCGGAACTTACTGTGATTACCATAGACTCGAACACTGATGCAAATGTTGACGGTGCACCAAACGGAGGTAGAACAAATGAAACTGCACAAAATGGAGAGGCCCATGATGGGAAAATCGAAGATGGAAAAGTGAAAGGTGGGAAAGTGCAATATAAAAAAGCTCAAGATGGAAAAGCACAAGATGGAAAAGCACAAGACAAGAGTCTGAAAATTGAGAACGATTCACCTCTTCCTTATGAAAAGCTCCCAAAAAATCTTGCAATCACATCATTAACAAATGCGGTTACTGCGTCCAACAATTATGCTACCTAAATAACGCCTTTTTTGTTTTGATGACTTTTTATATATAATATTATAAAATGTATTTCTAAAAGTTTGTATCGTTAGAATCCAATATTTATGAATTATAAGCAAATTCAACACCATATTTTAAAACTTTGGGACCTGCACCAAATGGTCTCATATCAACAGAAGCACCAGAGCTAATTAGCCAATCATGGAATTTACCTTCCCAAGAAACACGTAAATTCATTTTAGTTACACTTCCGCTAAGTTTGAAACTAGATATGTAGTCATCATTATCGGTTATAGTAATGTAATCACTGGGACTTTCTTGCGATACTGATTTTATTTGGCTTGTTGTAGTCAAGGAAGTTTTATTACTTTCATTGTATGCATCTTCGGTGACCTTATACACGATGTTATGTGGGCTAATTTGGGATAGTGGATGGACGGAGCCTTGGCGTTCTTCATCTATACTCTGTTTTATTTCTTTGTCGATCTTTTTTTTTTCAGTCGGTATTTTTGTACTTGATCTAGGCTTACGTTTTTCAGTAACTTCCTTTGTTGATATTTTTAATCTTTCCTTATTTTCAAGCTCTGAAACATTTTCCGAAACAATTTTTGATCTTAAAATTTGAGCTCCTAGAATTAAATCAGAATCATAAGAATAAATATTGAATTGATATTTTGAACTCAATACAAGTCCCAATTTTCCTGTGGAAATAAATTGTTCAGAATCTAAAGAATCTTGTTTCTTATAATGTAAATCACTCTTTATTGCATAAGTCGATTCGACTGTTCCTAACAATGGATTCATGGCAATAGTGAAGGTCAACGGATGGATTGCTGATATTGCATAAGGAATAGAATTAATTGTTTGATTTCCGCCATTAGATTGGATTCTTGTTATATATTCTTTAGTAGGTGTGTTTATAAATGATGGCTTATAAGTTGGGAAGCTATCAATTAAGTATCGCATACTATCAAGATACGTCGTATATCTCGCAGCTACACTTACTCCTGGACTTACGCTTCCTATCGAATACCAAAGTTCACAGCCCGTAGAAAACGTAGATGGATGGTTCGTTGCATTAGCTCTTAATTTTGAAGATATGAAGCCAGCCTTATTTAGTGAACCAGAGGTTGTGGGTAAATCAAAATGATATAAACATCTAAAACCAAATAAATCTTCTCTTGTGGAATATATAAAATCATGAGCACTATTGTCAGTTTTTCTTTGCAAATAGAATGTAAAAATTGAAGTTGGTTGTGTTAATTTATTCAACTTTGGGGTATTGACAAATTTAAGAATCATTTGATAATTTGGGGAAAACCTTTTGATGAGCATTCCTTCTAAAAATTGAGTTGGAAAATACATTTTACCGTATAGTAGATAGGGTTTACTTTTTTGGTCTACTTCTGATGTACTGTTAGATGATGCAGAAACGTCTCTATATCCCTCTAAAATATTAGCTATTGTTAAAGAACGTGAAGATTTATAGTATTTTTCTAAATTAATAGACGAGCTTAAATATGATAAAGAACCTTCCAACCTATCTATTTGTGAAATTTTTATTGAGCTGTAATTATAGTCTGTATTTCTGTTAGAAACCATCATATTCACGCCATTTGGAATAGGGAAATGAAGAAGATTTCTAGGAGTGGCTAGAATATGTTCATAAGTATTATCCCAGGACCATCCTGTCGAAGAATAAAAACATTGCTGCACTAAGTCCATGTAAGAAATCATTTCTGACGGCCTGAAGTATCTTCCTTTGGGTCTTAACTGCGTTTTAAAGAGAAAACAAAATACACAATGATAATATGACATATTATAAATTATAGATTTAGAATTCAAGATGGCTTAAAATTTTATGATGGCTGCGAATATTATCGGTTTATTGGCTCACGGCTAATGCGTTGACTAGCCACTAGCTCCAAAGATTCTGTTTTCTTTTTTATGAACAGATATATTAATGGAAAATATATATAATATTATTAAATAAAGTTATACTTTAGAGATAGGATATTATGGAAGAACATGAGAGAGGTGTGAGAGATTCACCATCTGAAGCAATGGGATCCAAAGAACATGTGGAACTTGGACTCAGCATTGGACAAGATCAGATCGATGATATAGAGGCTCTTCAATCGCCTCCAAATTCCCCTGGGCTGGTAATACCAGTTATGGTACCTTCTACTAATGACAGAATTGACTTTTTTGCTTTAGATCAAATAAACGAAAATGATGACAATAGTGGAGTGAATGATAATAAGTATACAGGACAAAAAACGCTGATTGGGACGCCATCAACTAATATGAAAGACGTATCAGTTACCAGACAAAAGAGATTAAGTAATACTAGCCAAGATAATGTTGATAGCAGTGATACTCTTGATTTAAATGTTTTTACTTCTTCTGATTCATATTTTTCACGAGCTAGAAAGGGTAAGATTGAACTCCACTATCCAAACGTACAAGAAAGTGGTAATAAGAAAACAAGTTTAGTAAATCGACGTGTAAGTGATGTTTCAGATAGATCAGAAGGTGGAATGAGTTTTGCATCCTTTGGAAGTATGGATTCAGGATCAGCAGGAAGCTATTTAACAGAAAGTGATACGGATATTACAGCATCTCCATCAGCTAAATATGTTAAAAGACGATCAGCTAGTAAGGCATTTTCAACTGGAAACGATACTCAGTATGATGATGGTATTGTTTACAGAACTACATCTAACAACGCTTCCTCAGACGGCGGCCTCTTGACACCACGATCTTTAAGTCGATCAAGCAGTAAAACCAGAAACGTTTCTAGGGATAGGAGAAGTAGTAAAGATGATATAAAGGATAGAACGGGTGATGATTCTTTAACTGGACAAATTTTCAAAAATACACTTATCTTAGAAGAAAGTTTAAGGCAGCAATATATTTACCAACAAAGTTTAAGATATAAGTACAGTATGTTTCTACTTCTTTTGATCTCCATTTTTACGTATTCCACTTATTATTCAGTTTTTAATTCTATTTATGTTGAAACAAAAAACTCTGATCTAAATGAAATTAATGGTATTAAAAGTTATGAGGAACTAAAAGCAAATAATTTAATGAACAACCAGGAAATGAAAGTTGATGAAACATTATTTTGTACAAATGAGATTCCTCAGTTTCCTAGTATGATAACAACAGTGCTGCAGGATAATAATCATGAAGGGATAAAATGCAGTTCATTAAATGACAATAATCAAAAAGAAAATAAAAGTTGGAGTGACGAAGTTGCTAGAAAGGATTTAGATAATGATTTTGTTGAAGATTCTGGTTATATTTTCATGAATATAATTTACCGTGTCATTTCTATTATTACAGGAATGACTCTTGTTCTATTTTATCTTACTGGTGAATATACACGTACAATTTCTCGGCCACGTAAATTTTTGACTACTGCTAACAAAGGCATAAGACAATTGAATGTACGGTTGGTAAAGGTCAAGGTTCCATTGAAAGAACGAGCAGTCGGTTATTTGCGTCTTCATCTTCGAAAAAGTCACCATGGAGGTGTTGACCATGTCCGTCTAGTTCTAAATCCTCGAGTCTTTTCAACAGCAACAAGAGAACAGTGGGAGTTATACAGGAATCAATTCTGGAACTTAGAAGGCGTTAGAAGACTGCGTCAACAATCAGGCAATTCACATATTGAAAAGTTACCCAATTAAAAAAAAAAGATGACTGATCCATGTTGCACTATAAGTTGCTGAGGCTATAGTACATCAAAAATATAATAAATTAATGTAAAGGCTACAAAAGTTGAAAACTGCAAGAATTGAAAATATCAGACGACGCTCGTTAAATTTTGACGTTTTTTGTTTTTTTTTAATTTTATTTCAGAACGGATTCTTCGGAGCCTTACATTTACATCGGACTTCCACTTAATATTCAAACTTGAGATATCTACAGTTACTAAGCATTATAGGTGAAGAGCAATTAAGCTATTATTTACAATGGCTAGACCTCCAAATAGCTGGGTGTGGGAACATTTTCATGAAGATACATCACAAGATGCGACCCCGGCATACACAACAGTGTTATGTCGGGTTTGTAACAAGACTTTGCGATATTCTTCAAGAAATGGGCCAACCAATCTATCGAGACATTTAACAAGGTCCCATAATATGCATCCACCTGATTCAACTATTACTAGGCGTCCTTTTGAACCTGTTCCAATAAAATTGAAAGATACGAATGATCTAGAAACTGACAAAAATAACAATAGCATTAAGAAACTCGGTGTGCCAAATGGTATTGTGACTAATGGTGATAGTTTCTCTTCCATAAAGGATGATCGAGATAATTCTTCTAAGTCAAATACGAATATAGAGGTCATTAATAATTCTATGTCTAACGTTTCTAAGATAAATAGTAGTAATAATAAATTTAATGATAATAATGAAAACAATAGTAATGATAATGATTGCAAAGTTGGGCAAAACGTCAATGAAAAAATTTTAAAGAATAAAACGAACAATAATATCACTGTGTTGTCAAGTTTTACACCATCTAGATTTACACAATATAAGCAGATAAGTGAGGATATAAAACAATCCCCAGAATTATTATTCCAATCGCCTTCAATCGGAAACGAAACTAAAAAAGTCGGTTCTCATATTAGGTCGACGAGTACCGATATGTTCTCACAACAGAATTCTTATGTTCCTATTCTACATAGTCCAAACGAAATCAATTTAAATCCAATTTCACCAGAGAATATTAAAGCTTCAAGCAGATTAGAATATGATCAGTTCCTGAAAAATGTTAACTTATTGCCAATATATCGTATGGATGTAGGTAAAAGATCAAGGAAACATGCAAGAAGGAGGAAATCTAAACATAGTAGTAGGTCTAGATCTACTCCGATTGCGAAAACTGTGTCTCCATTATTGCCATCACAGAAATTTACGCAGAATAAGGAAGGTGAATTAATTAAAACGACAAAATCAGCTGTATCACCAAGTGGAATCAAGTTACCTGACATTACTCCTGGTCTTGTTTCTTCATTAGGTGAAACACCGCAAAAACAGCTTTTCCCTATTGAGCAATCATTTAATAACACATTTTTACCAGTATTCAATAATCCAGAAACTATTTTGAATATTACCACCATTAATAAAGAAAATCAAGTATTTTCGACTGATGATAGCAATCAACCTTTGAATATAAATAGTTCGAACAGTGTACCACATGGAATGAACCTAGCATTGCCCAATATATCGGATATAGGAGATTTTAATACTTTACCCACTGTTTTAAATAATATTACTATATTAAATGATGGTAATAGTATAATACATAGGCATAGGCGTGGTAGTTCACTAAATAATTCGGATTTACTTTTAATGCATAGTAAAAAAAGGAAAGTAAACAATAACGGAAGTCCAACAGCGTATAATAAATATGGTATCCCCACGCCAAATATGATGATTATGCAGAATGTTGCAACTAAAGAATATTCCCCTCAAAGAAGTCAACAACAGGCCAACCAACAATTAAAAGTAAGGTTACAACTGCATATGCAAATGCAGAGGCAGCAACAACTACAGCAGCAACAGCAGCAGCAGCAGCAACAACAACAACAACAACAACAACAACAACAACAACAGCAACAACAACAGCAACAACAGCTAGAACAATATGAGCAATTGGGACAACTAGAACAATTTAATCAGACGCAACAATTAGATCAAATAGATCAACTTGCTCATATAGATCAAATTGAACAGTTTGACCAAACAGGGCAGTTAAATCAATTGACAACAAGGTTGAACCAAATTAATCATAATCATCATCAGGGGCAGCTGGAAGGTTACAACACAGAATCGACAGTGACTACATCTACGGACACGGGAAGTACTGAATCGCAGCTTCTTGATAATCCAAAAATTACTCAACTTATTAATGTTATACAGACATTACAAAATTCAGTTTCAAGTCTTGAAAAGGATTTAAAATTACAAGAATCTAATGTTATTAGATTAGAACAAAAATTTGCTCGTAGTGATAATGAAAAACGTGGGTCTGGAATAGAGGTTCCATTTGATATATTACCATGGATTGATAATAAAGAAAATAATATCAATTTACCATCTTTAAAGAATATTTTTACGGTTTTTTCATTGACTAATAATCAGCTAAATGAGTACATGCGGCTTTATAAGCTTTCGACAAAAAACGATGATGAGATGACAACTGTAAATGGATTAAATACTGGGCAACACAGTGAAAGTAAAGATAATAATAAAAAAGATGATGAGGAAAAAGAAAATAATGAACCTAATGCCAATGAAAATAACGATATTAACAAAGAAAATATTTTTCAACTAGCAAAATTTATTGGATGTGTAGATGTTGAAAAATACTGGGAGATTTATTTGAGTAGTAGATGATAACTTTTAATAGACAAACAACAAACAAAAGACGATTAATTAATTAATTAATGATAGATTAACGATTTATTCCCGTTTTTATTTTATAGATATTTATTTTTGATATTTTAATATACATATGTATTTCCATCCTAAACAGCTTTATTTAGTTAACACGAAATCGCTATTAAGATGATATTATTAGAATAGTAAAGTAAAAGCAGTACTTCTAAGTTGATATTACTTCAGGCTCAGATTCTGGTTCCTTTCCAATCCATAATACATTGTTGCATCGCACGAACAATTCACTCTCCAATTTTGTTCCATTGGCCAAATCAGGATCTTCTCCAAGTTTTTGTTCAACCTCAATAACATCTTTGTCAAGTAATAAATTCATGTAGTTGTCCACAGAAACAAGTGTTCCGTGATATTCTGTTCCTGAAAATTTCAACCTTACAACCACTTTAAGGCCCACCAATGATGCTAAATATGGTTTGGGATTAATCGGTTGAAAAGACATAAGATCGATAATAGCTTTTTATGATCGAATGGAAGATCTATGTTGCAAGGTTGAAAATCTATCATCAGCAGTAAACAAAAATGAAGATGGTTTGAAATCTGAAATGCATTTGTTTCTGAAAATTATTGGATTCATTCAGCGAGCATCGATTTCTGCATTTGTTTTTTTAATGGTCTTTTTTACAATTTTTTATCCAAAGTATATTTGTTACATGTTTTGATTAGTTTTACTACGATTTAGTGATTGACATTGTTGATAATAATTTAAGAATAAAGAATGATCATAGAAAGTTTTAACTAATAAATATATATAATATAGTAGTAGATAGAGATATAATAATAATAAATACATGCACGAGCATCATAATTGATCCAGATTTACTGATCAATAACAGGTGGTGTTTTGATTTTGTTTATGTTTTTTGTATGAAATGAAATTATAATAGTTTATAATTTATAATTAAAAGGATGGAAATTTTGTATGAATAATGTTTTGTTTCATGGCGTTGAATTGGTGACTCTTAAAAAGTAACTATTATTTTAAAGTTCACTCTTTAATGGGACAGCGTCAACATCACCGACAACAACGAAGTTGTATTCAGAAGCAACGGAAACTGGTTTAGAAGGAATATCTTTACCTGATAATAAAGAAGCAAGTTTGTTGAATTTAGAGAAATCAAGAGTCTTTAAATCCTTTGCAGCTGCAGATACAATACGTGCAACTGCAGATGCGTCAGTTGAAGTGACTGCGAAATAAAACAAGTTAGAACCTTCATAAGATAAAACTTTAGATTCAACAGTTGCAGAAATAGATTCAGGTACAGAAGATAATAAACCAGCAGCAACTAATTCATAAGCATCAGCATCTTGGACTGGTAAACCAATAACAGCAGTTGTTTTACCTGCTTGTCTGATTCTTGATTCAGCACCAGTATATGTTGGTTGCTTTGGAGCAACAACATCATTACCAACTGGTAAAGTTGCGAAAGGAGATTCAGAAACGAACTTTTCTAAATCAGCAGCTTCAACATTTTCACCAGTAATTTCAATGTTTTCACTTAAGAATGCAGTCTTTGCAAGATTAACAATATCTGAAGTTGTGTAAGATTTAGAACCATCGTAATATAATGGTAAACCTAAACCGGATCTGTATGAAACTGCATGTAATTCCTCAATTGCTTTGAATTTTGGACAAGAAGAAGCAGTAGAATTAACATAAGATGCATAAGGAGATGCAATTTCAATTAATTCGTGTGGTTTGTATGAAGCCTTTGCAATAGATGAACCAATGGAGTTAACGAAGAATGGTAACGCTTCTTTTAAGAAAGTTGCTTTTAAAACTAAAGCATCTCTAGTAACTTCAGCGGAATATTCACCACCTAATAATTCAGCTTCACGTTTAAGTCTGAGACCAGATTTTTCTGGAGTATCAAGGAAACTAGAAGTTGCTAATAAGTGTGCTAAACCTGCTGGTGCTGATTTAGAACCACAATTCTTAATGGTAATTTTCAAAGATGAAACGCTTTCTGCAGCAGATGGAACGGTCTTGATGGAAACAGCACAAGCAGCTGAAGAGGAAAATTGTCTAGCAAATCTGACAGAGAACATTGTATGATACTATGCGATGTGTTGTTTTATTCTTTCAAGTTTTTATATAAATTGATAACCTAAATCATTTGTATTGATATTTCAATATGTAAGTTTGTAAGACCAGTTAAGCGTTTTGGCGAGCTGAGCGCATCCTCTGACTTTTGACATTTACGCGCTTCTGATTGGTCAATGAAACATTGTTAAATCAAGAAAAAATGGCGTCGATCGGCTGATACATGAATTTCAGCTGTTCTTCTTAATTAAGCGGTTTGTACTACACACAGTTGCTTGCTGATTATTATTCTTTATAAAAGCTATTAGGTTTCATTTACACAGTGTTAAAAAACCATAAGACTTCACCTAATGCACGTAGACGCTGGAACTTAGCCATGCCGATTTTCTCACTTTCCACTACCTTCTTTAATTGAGACAATTCACTTTCAAGTAACAATTCACCTTCATGACCACGAACATCTTCACGGCTGATCTTGTCTAACAAAATCCTGTTATCCTTTTTCATTTGTTCTATTTGATCCAAAACCTCACCCATGTTAAACATCAGACATTTGGCTAAAATAGTTTTACCACGTAAAAAATTTTTATTCGGTTTAAATGCAAAAATACCTCTCATTGCACTACGATCGGCTGTTCGTGGAATCTCTTGAATTTCAACTAATCCAAACTTAGTTAAGGTAGCAATTATCTTTCTAACATCCCCTTCTCTCATAAGCACACTCTTGGCAATATTTTTCTCTTCAATTAAGCGTTTGTTTTCAATACAATTCAAAATACGTAATGCACTATTACCTAAGATACTTTTAATAATTTGTTTCATGTGATAAAATGGGAGTTGTGTTTGTAATACCGTAAATGGAACATAGAATTGACCTGGTGTTGTTTCAATTAAAAAGGATATTTTATTATCAGTTGTCAGTAATTTAAGATGCTGTAAGATTAGCATCATCAATTCATTATTTTCAGAATTATTACTTAAATCAAAACCATTGTCAACCTCAATATCACCTTCATTCTCATCTTCCTCTTCATCAAATGTTTTGATTTCTGTTGCTAATTTACTTAATTTGCTCTTTTTATATGTACCATTTGCTTTATCTTCTTCTAATTTTCTTTTTCTACTATTTTTTTCATATTCTTCATCATCGTCATTGTTAATAGTGCCCAGTAAATCATCTTTGGTTAACTCATACTTATTAGACATTGATAGTTCTTTTAAAATATCTGCAGCACCAAAGTTTAAACCTTTTTGTTGGTCTCTTAGCTCTAATCTTTTTAATAAATCCTGGCCCACAGTTGGATCATACCCAGAAGTTGAAGATCCTGCACTTCCAACACCTACACTGGCATCTGCAACCAATTTATCAACGATATTTTCAATACTTCTCACGTCTCTTGAACTTTTCTCAATTCTATTTAATACAACCTTATAAATCATTGCTGTGACGTTACCAATTCTATGCTTGGAAATAGAAACTAACTGTATATCCCTTTCATATTTTAAGAATCTTTCGAATGAAACCGTCAATGGAACATTACCATTTAATCTCCTTAAAAATGTAGACCCTTGTATTTTAGAATTCACATCAATATTTCCGTCTCCGTCATCATCATCATCATCACTGAATAATGTGGAAACTCCCTTAGCAACGTCAATAGCATTAAGAGTTTCATCATCTAGTTGATTTTTAATTCCAACTTTATGTAACTTATCTTTACCACTGTTATCAAAATATAACTTCATAAACTTTTCTTTTGCTAAATCTTTGATAATAATGGTTTTTTTTAATTGAGATAACCCAGCATTTTTAAATCTTGGATTGCCACTATTACCACTTGATCCACCCATATCATCATTATTCTTGACATATTTAGTACTGTTATTTAAAAATTCACGATTTGCCAAACGAATACATTCACTAAAACTTTCGCTTAATGGTCTGAAATCTAAATCTTTAACATGCACAATCCATTTATCTTCAATTAAATCAATAAATGCTTGTTCAATTTTTTCAACTTCACTTCTCAACTCAATTTCTTTGACATATGAGCCGATTGTTAAATGACCTCTTAACATAATATTTTGAATTACACTTGCATGGTCATGTCCAAACTTTAAACGTACATGTCGCACAATTTCATCCACGTATGTCAATTTCCAACATCCCTCTTCGTTATGGCAATAGGAAATTTGACCTGATCTTTCATTTGTTATATAAACAACGCAACCAAGTTGGATTAAAGTTACCAAAATTTTTTTTAAATTGGCACCTTTGATACCACTTTTTTCTACCAGTTGTTGTAAAGTTTGCTTCCGTTGGGAATGTAAACAAGAATAAACATAAGCTGCCTGTTCTCCAACATAAGCTCTAAGGACAACAGAATGTAGAAAACATGAAGGTGATTGGGTTTTTGCAGTAACAGGAAGCTGATTGGGAATCTTGGATCCATTAACTCCTTTAGACATAATGAATATGTTTAATTGGCAGCAGTTGATAGAGATTATAACGAGATCAAGAATAGGATCAATTTTCTTTGATAGATGAAGCTCATAAAAATGAAAAAATAAAGATATTTTTTTATTGGAAAAAAATTTAAAAAAAAGCGAAAATGAGAAAATCGGAGAATCAGTTTGATAAATCAACAAACATCAATAATACTGAAGAATTCAAAATATTTAAGTAAAACTATGTAAAAAATAGAAATATGATATTCAAAATTTACAGTTTTGGAATTATATATTACTGATTACCAAAAAAAACAGAAATCAAATTAAACCAAATCAAATATACTACATCAGCAGAAATCCATAATATAGATCCTTGAAACCAAAGCTCACCATTTCCCTTTTCGGAAATTTTGTTCTTGTCTTCATTTGGCTGTTTTCACATTTCACCTCTTCCAGGTACTCTTCCGTCAAATACTTTGCAACGGTCAATTAAGGAAGTAACTGAAATTTAATGTCAAATTTTTTTGAATAATCTTCATTTCTCTTCAATATTTCTGATAGATTGTCCCTCACAAATAATCTATCAAACTAATGTATAAATGAATTGCAATTTTGTTTTCCACAATTTTTTATGAACAGCGGATTTATTTTCTCATTCAAACGAAATCCGAAATTATTGAAAAAGAAGAAATATTTAGCATATTAAAAATAGATGTTTTACTAGTTTATTCAAATCTGGATATATATTACGAATAGTTTCAAATAAAGACATATCATACGGGGATGAATTATATTAAATTACATTAAATTAAATTATCCTAAATTATATCCTAATTATATCCTAAATTATATGTATCCGTTATACATGTTATATGTTATATGCTTTGCGTTGTTATTTTATTTTATGTTGTTTTATCTTATTTTATTATTTAACTGTTGCCATATCGCTCATTTCAAATAACAGATCTTCTTCTTCTTCCTCTTCCTTTTCATCAGCATCATCATCTTCTTCATCTTCATCATCATCTTCTCCTTCTTCTTCGTTATGATTTTCGACATTGCTACTTCCATACGCATCTTCGTCTTTTATTGTTGCAGTGCCTCTACCGCTTTGCCTGCGTTGCATATGTTTCATATTATTGAGAACATTACTTAATGATCCAACACGCTCAAACCTTTTTTTCTGGCCAGCAATTTTAGTTTGATAATTCACTGTATTTTTTCTGATTGCTTCGTTTATATTTTCTTGGCTAAAATTATCATTGGTCTCAGTTTTATCATTCATCTCATTATATGTAAGAGCATTAACGTGCTCGTCATCGTCTTGATGTTCATCTTCTTCTTCACTATCAAAAACTTGTTGTCCATAGGAAATATTTTTCAGTTGATCAGGGGTGATGTTTCCTTCATGTGAACTGGTGTGTGAACTACAAGTTCTACTCAGTTGCTTGGAAATACTTTCATTCTTGAGGCTATTTTGTAATATGTTTTTAAGTTGAGTGCCTGTAGTTGAGCTACTTGATCCATTTCTTGACCTTTGTGAGGGTAAAAATCCACTAGTACTTCCATTCCCACCATGTCCTGCACTAACACTCAGACTTCTTAATAAAGAATGTGCTCTACCAACTGATCCTGTCCTATTCATATTAATAGCATTATTGTTTCTAGGAACTGATGATGACAGCAAAACTTTTTCCAGTTTTTCTCTATTTGATCCTGAGGCACTTGGTGTCATACCTGTGCTACTATAAATAGATGAATCTGACATATTAATATTATTCGCAGTAGGAATATTTTTATTATCTTGCTCATCAACATCATCAGAAAAACCCGCCTGCACATTTTCAGCAATGGCAACAGCACCTGATGTGCCTGATATTGCACTTGCTTTAAACATCGAATGGATTGAATGGCTAGGAATTGGGTTTGTTGTACCCAATGGTGAACTGGGTGAAAATGATGATGATACAATAACTGGATTATGAATAAGTCCAATACTACCCCTACTGCCGTGACTTTCTCGACTGCCTCTACTGCTTCTGCTGCCTCTACTTTCTCTGCTATCTCTGCTACATTTACTGCTTGCTCTTATTCTGTTATATTGCATTTCTTGACCATTGTGTGATGAAGATAATAATGAAACATTTTGAGAAATGACTCCTGATTGACTTCTGGAATGATTTATAGGAACAGATGAATCATTTGTATGATGTGCACTATCCATGAGTAACCTGACAGTTGAATTTAAAGTTGATTGTTCGCCAATCAGCGGAGGTGGCTTCGAAGGAGATGATGATGGAGAGCTTGAATAAACTAAACTTTCTTTTAATGGTGAATCATTAAACAAGTCATTATTTTTCTTTAAACTCTTAAAATTACTTAAACTATCTTCATAAACTGCAGATGAGGAGTTATTTGAAATCCTTAAATCTGGCTTAGAATCTAAGAGCTTCATAAAATTATTTAAATCATCATCTAAATATAAAGAATTATTTGGTTCTGTATCAAAAAATGAGGAAGTTAAAAATTTATTTCTAGATTTAAAATTTTGTAATATTGGATTGGACGAAGATGTGATTAATTGACCTTCTAAACTATTATTTCGACTGGGGTTATTTTTAAATTTGGATCCATAAGAAGAAGGAAACTTACTTGAAGTTGATGTAATCAAGGCCATGTTTGCATTTAGATCATTTTTATCACTATTATGAAGCAGATGAACACTTGAATTCGAATCATTTCTTTTAACTGAGATAGGGTATACATTACCAAAATGCGTAGTCTGAGTTGGCGACGATGAAGATGCCATTGATCCTGTTTTAAATATTGGAACAGACCTGCCAGAAGGCCTTCTTTTGGACGTTTGACTGTTAATCGAAGTGCTTGAGTTGCGAAATTTCATGTTCCCAATAGCTGATGACGGTGAAGGTGAAGGAAAACTTGCGTTTGTAATAGCTGTGGTGTCTTTTGGTGAGATATTACCTCTTGAAACGTCTGAATTCAAATAATTATTATGTGTTACAATTGCCTTACCTTTATTGTAATATAAATGAAAATTGCAATTTTTCCTATATGAAACTGATAAATCAAATGCACCTATAGGTGTTAATACTGGTACTAAATCTCTTGATTCGATAGCATCAATTTCAGGTTTATCACCGATTAATGGGCGACTCAAACCATATCTTCCCTTTGAAGTCAACGATTTTGAACCATCCAATATCTTTGTTTTTAATCTTCCTTTAAGATTCGAATTCGACAATAATCTAGTGGAAGGTAGTAAACCAACCAACGTATATAAACATCTGAACAAAATAATCATCTTTTTATATACGAGAGGCAAGTCTATTGTTTCATTGTCATAAGAATTTAAATCTAATTTAACTAACCATCGTTCAAGAACAATTTCAGATTTTTTCTTTGTTATTATAATATCATCGTCAATAAATAATTCATCATATTCTGATGATAAGTCGGTCAAATCTAAAACAGTCTCTATAATCATCGGCGGTAATAATGTAACGTCTCTTGTTTCCCATGATTGTAAATCGAAATTGTATATATTACTTCGGCTCTTAGTTTTAATATTAAACCAGATATCTTCATGATTGTTTAAATTTTTATTTTTTTGTTTTTGTTGTTTATGTTGTTTTTCATTTTTTTGTGAGTCACCACTCTGTAACATAACTGGATCATTTTTATATAAATTTCCATCTAAACTACCTAGACGATTGCTTGAATCATCCGATAAAATTGCACCATCTTGATCATCATCTTCAACTCCAGATCTTAAACTAACGATTATATTGGCTGATTTCCGGAAAAAATTATGTATTATCTGGACTAGACTGTCAGTTTCCTTATCTGTGAGCCACCTTGATTTGACACTCGTAGATAATGCCATTATTTAAGGACGATTGGCTGTGATTGGCTTCCAGTGTATATACCAAAGCCTGCTAATCAATCGATGTGCCCTATAATGATAAAGGTTCAAAAAGGGCAGAAAATATATGATAGATGAACAAGATTGAGGATAAATAATAGGGTTTTAAATACAAAATAGAACTGGTTACGATTACAAGCGTCGCCACTACATGTCACGTTAAATTTGATAAAAAGTGTAAAAAGTTTAAAATTTTAGATTTTTAAATACAGAAAATTAAAGATTTTAAAATTTTATTTACGATCTATATATTTTAATATATTCCTAATGAATCGATATCTTCATAGATAGATATTTTAAACGACTCAAAGTAAAAACTAAAAAGCATTTCGAAACATCCATAACAAGGTATAATTGCAATTTAGACTAAATACTAAATTTGTAGATACGAGATTTTTGACTCTTTGCGTCGATCGACGCCTTCTTAAAATACGAACTGGTGGTATATTTTAATGTAACGGGTGAAAAGGATCCTCTCCAATGTCAAGTCGACGCACCCTATGAATTGATTTGGGGTGTATTACACATTGATATCAGGTTTAATTTGTCTCATGACAGATTTGTGACCAAATTTAAAATAGATTTAATTAAATTTCAGTAAACTAATAAAGTAAATAAAAATCTGCGTAACTAAAACTAATACGAACTTTTAATTTACTTTACAAGAACTCTATGATTTTATATACACTTATGTAGACTACTATCTGCATTCTTGCTTTACAAGAGCAGCAAGCACGGATAATCCTTCTTCTGAAATGCCGCCACTAAGAAGAATACCTCGTTGTACTTCTCTTAAACGTTTAACATTCACATAAGCTTCGGAAACTGAGATTGCAGATTCTTTCTTTGATTTGATAAATAATTCTAACGAAATCTCTTTGTCAATATGGTTCCAGATACTACTATCCCCTGGAAATAATATTGCATTTCTTTGCCAAATTTTACTGATTCTGCCATTATGTGCTTTACCTGATGATGTTTTAAGTTTGTCACTAATCATATTCAATAATTTTGGAATTTCATTATAAGAGTCTTTGATGAGTGTATCCAATGGCAACTGTTCTAAAACTTCTCTAACTGCAACAATGTATTCTTCCCAGTCTTCAGCTAACGAGATAGCTGCGATTGTCATCGATACTATTAATGATGTGCCATGTGATTCAATATTACTCAATAATTCATCCATCGCTGCTTGCTTCGTTCCTTCTTCTCCCGATGCATACAAAACTTGTGAAATCAAAACCACAATCTTATTATTTTCCGGAAATGTCTCTAACAATTTCTTAAATTCAATAATAGATTTATCAAATTCTCCTTGAAAATATAATGATAAACCTAAAACTGTAAAACATGATAATAAACATTTTTGAACTTCAATTGTCAGTGTACCAACAGAATCTAATAACGATGAAATTTCCTCACATAATTCATACGCTTTAATATATTCACCCTTAGCTAATAGTAATCTTGATAATTGACATTTAACCTTACAAAAACTAACTAAAACAACTTCAGATTCTGTTTCTTCATATTTTGTTTCCAATAGGCAACATAATTTTTCTGCAAAAGAAATACCTTTAGTAAATGAATATAGTCTCTCAACAATTTTAATCGCTAATTCTAAAGCAAATTCATCATTTGGATATAATTTTAAATAATTCATCATACCATAATTCACCGCTGTTAATTGTTGAATGAAATCTAAATCTCTTTCTTCGGCGTTTTCTCTAAAAATAGATTCCAAGACAGACACTGCATATAATAAAGTATATGATGGATTATTGCCGTTAGATAACACATATGAATGAGTGAAAAGATTTTTTGCTACTGTTAAATTTCCGGACTCTTTATTAATAATTGCTTGTCCAATCCATGGGATTGAAGTATTGGCAGCAATTGACTGAGTTCTGACAAAGCATTCATTTGCAAGTTCATAATCATGATATTTAATATATAGTATACCTAAATTAAACCAATATGATGCTGATTTTGAATCAATCGATAACGCTTTAATAAAACAATGCTGTGAAATCCTGGCATTCTTGTTTAATGATATAATGCCCAACGAATTCCAAAATTCAGGATTTTCTGGTTCTAAACCAATTGCTTTATTGAGCAGCTTAATTGCAACATCTCTATACAATTCATTATTTGAGTCATAACACCATGAAATCAATGAAACAGCAATATTGTAAATTAAACTTGAGCGTAAAACTCTGATGTCATCATAATTTAAACACAAATAAGCTCCAATGCATGATAATGTGTAATAAATGTGAAAAACTGTTAAATATTTCTTCTCATTTGTCAAGCTTACAATATCAAAATCTTCAAAATTAAGTCCTTCCCATAACAAATTTTTTTCATTAATAATCTCAGCAACAAGAAGGTGAATTTTTTCAAATGGTAGCTTAGATATTCCTGATTGAATGTTCAAGGAAATGACCAATGAGTCACTCAATATTTTCCACAACTTGATAGATTTTTTTTCAAATTCAAAAGCTTGGAATAAATATTCAAACAATTGCATTAAAGTGTCAGAAGCTCTTAATATTGCGCCATTATGAATCTCGGATTTACATCTTAAAACTAATGTTTCAACTAATAATGTTAAAACGCAAACATTTCCACTTTGTTCCTTATTGTTCTCTAATAAATTTAGTAGCAATTTGATACTTTTTTCATACTCAAGTAACTTTGTTAAAGATGATGCCAGCAAATAAATTGCGTGCCAATCTGCTTTCTTTTCCATTTCTGGGGTAATTTCAATATTATTATCTTCAACACCAGCTTGAATTCTAATCACATGATTAAAAACTTTAATACTTGCTTCAATTCTACCTCTAGAAGTATATGCTTCTCCTAAGCCTAACCATGATACTACATCCAGTGGATTCATGCGTAATGCACTTTGAAAATATTCAATTGCTTTTGCATCTTTTTTGAATTCCATTGATGCGCAACCTAAAATACGATAAGGCCATGAACTATCCGTAATTTTGTTAAAAGTTGAACTTAATTGTCTCTTTGCTCTATCATTTTCGATAACTGCTTTACAAATAATATCTGCCATTTCCCAATCATTAACTTTAGTGAAATGTTCCGCTAATTTGTATGATGCTTGAATTTCTGCTGGATCAAGTTGGAATGCCTTATAAAAAATTTTAATTGCCCGATCTTTATTATCTAAATAATTGTAATAAACCAAACCGAGCGTTGTAAAAGCAGGAGCATAATTGGGCGCAAGTTTTAAACATTTTAAAAGAAGCGATAAACATTTTTTAACATATTCACCTAAGATCTTTGCATCAAATGTATGTTTTGGATCATCAAATTCCATAAAATAGGAAATTCCTAAACGATACGTTAATGTTGATAAAACTTCCATTGCGTTAGTAGTTTTCAAGTTTTTATTTTCATCATTTTGTAAAATACTTATTGCATTTTCTAAATATTCTCTACCAATTCTGTAATTTTCTAAATGCAATTGACACCAACCATATTCTTGTATAGCATCAATATTTAAGGGATCCTTTTCAATTAATTGTTTGAAAATTTTAGATGCTTCCAAAAAGTTCTTTGTTTCGACCAAAATCAAAGCTTTACCAATTTTAATCTTATCGTTATTTGGATCTTTTTCTGAGATGGAATCGTATAATGCTAATGCTTTTGGGAAATTCTTTGGTGACTCATAGTATGTATAAATAATAGCTAAATTTAATGTCTGTGCAAGTTTGGAATGTGGAGGTGATAAGCCAGTCAATGATTTTAATGAACCAAGTGCTTTTGTTAAATATTCTGAAACTTCAAGCCCAATAACAAAATCTTTAAGATGAACACAATAGTCAAGGACAATTCTGCAACAAACTACAGAAGACTGAATTTTTCGTAAACATTTTAAAAAGGATGTTAAAATTTCTTGTGGTTGAACATCAAATATTTTAAACCTTTCATCTAATTCTTTGGAATTATTCTTTATATCGTCAACTTTCATAGTAGGATTTATAACATTAGTTTCTAATTCATGTTCATCTTCTATTTCTTGAGGAATAAAACTTTTCTTTTTTGATTTTCTTTTCAAAGGCTTTAAATAATCAACAATTTTTGATTTTTCAAATGGAGAAATATCAGAAATTAGAAAATTATAAAATATACTCCCGTAATCATTATCCTTCCCAAAAATAGAAATATAAATAGAGATTTTATCTAATTCTAAATCAGATAAACTATTAGGATCTAACCAATCAAAATATAAATTCCATGCAAATCGTGAAGGGCATTTAATTAAAATCAAACCTTCAACAATATCTAAAATATCCATTCTCAATGAAGGTTTATCTTTAGAAGGAGCAACATTCAATAAATTATATTTGTACATTAAATAGTTTTCTTGTGCCTTATATCTTTCAGAATCAACTTGTTCCAAATTTATTAATAATTCATATAATTGAGGTATCTCAGAATTTGAGATAATTGGCCAAATCTTTTCATTATATTTATCAAGCTTTGCACGTTCTTTCATATTAATTGAAAATGTTAATTTAATTTTTTTCTTTTCATTTTCAATTCTCTTTGTCTCTTCAGTTTCTATAATTTTAATTAAAGTTTTTAAAGAATTTGATGGTCTATCAACCTGATATCCAACAATATCACCTAATTCGGACAATCCTGGAATAATTTGTCTTAAATAATATATTTTAAAAGGAGTGAAATTCAAACTATGTTCTTTAGTATAATCATTAATATAACTAACAACTTCTGTTAAAGGGTCATTTTTTTCAACTAAAATTTTAGCAAATCCGAGTAATGTATCAAAAAAGGCAACAAAATCTGGATCTTTATTCCTAATAAATAACTGACCTTTCCAACCTAACGACTGATCAGGATTCAAGCTAGTTGCTTTAATATAATTTTTCAATGCTTCTTCATTTCTTGATTTAGATTGTAATGCTTTACCTAAAAATATATAAGCAAAAAAGTTAGATTTATCAATTTTTAAAATTGATTTTGAAATGGAAATACATTCATCAAAATCTTCATTTTGTAATTCTTTTTTAGCCTGTTTGAGAAGGGATTGTAACTCTTTCTTCTGTAACTTGATTTTATCAGACATCAAAAACTTTCTTCTTCTTTGTTATAACTTTAATATTATATGCAAAATCAAAAAAAGCAATTGTAATGAAATAACGAAGCTAAAAAAAGGTGAATGCTCTAAAAGCTCAGAATTAATTTTGTATATAGTGAAATATTAAATATGTTACTAAATGTTCGCTCGCCTTTATCCTTTATCCATTACATTAGATTAGACATTAGACATTGCACTAGACACGAGACTGTTTGGTTGTCACTTGAGAATATAATATAAAACAATATATATTGAACATTATATTATATGCAAGTATAATAATGGCATAATATCAACTACCTATGTAAAAATTAAATGCTTGATGTATCCAAAACTCCCCAAGTTTGTAATCAAAACTTTTAAAGAGAACCACTACTACTACTACTACTACTATGTTGTGGAAAAAAAAAAATATTTTTTTGTTGTTTGTTTACAATACAAATGGATATTAACCCCTTTATGAGATTATGATGTATTTGTTCTTTTTACAATTCAAACTCTATAAAGGACCAATTAAATTGTTTAAAAATGGTAGAAAATAAAAATTTAACAAAAGAGAAAATTCAAAAATATAGAATGATGTTTGGTTTGATTGATCAGGACGGGGATAATTTAATTTCCTTTGATGATTTAAAAAATACATTCGATGATATTGGGGTTAAAATTGATGCAAGTACTATTAAAGAAAAAATGTTATCAGATTCAAAAGATGGTAAGATTGACTTTAATAACTTTTTAAATATTGTGGGCCCTAAATTCGATGGATTTAGTGAAGAAAGTGAACTTCAAGATGCATTTGCAACATTTACTAATGGAAATAATAATGATATAGATAGTACTCTTCTTAAAAAAAATTTACTCAATTTATTACCAGATGATGATAAACATAAGGAAAATATATCTAGTGTTATTAGTGAATTTACAAAGGAAAACAAAATCACTGATTACAAAAGGTTTGAACAAGATAAATTTATTGATATTGTCAAACAATAAAATCTAAATTGTCTTTATATCGGGTATTAGTATCAGTGAAGGGTTTTAGATTCTAAATTAATGCTTTTCTTTTTTATTTAATTAGTTTAATTATAATGTACAAAATATTGAAAACGGTTGTGCCGTAATAGGTGGAATTAAATATAATAATATGTGATAAAATAATTAATCAATAATTAATTCTTCGACACTCCAGTCTTCATATGATCCATCAGGAAGATATCTTCTTACAACTAATGGAATCTTTTTAGCGGATAACTCTTTCATTGCAATTTGTAATGGATCAGTTTCACCTTCAATATCGACCAATACAGGTGCATTCATAGATATTTGCAAAGCTCTAGTACCTAAAATACGTGCTCTTTCGTATTTAGTCATAAATGGAGTTGTTATTCTTTGATCCTTTGGAATAGCTCTTGGTTTTGCTCTTTTTCCAACTTGTAACATACCTGGTCCATCTTCTGCACCTGGACCAGAACTGACAATGATTCTACCATCTTGATCAACTTCTGTACCATTGTTTACATTGGTGTCTTCATCATTCTGGAAACGTTCATCATCAGAAAAACGTTCTTCAAATTCTTCTGGATAATCATCACCGTAATCTGCCATGTTGTTTTGTATTTGCTGTGTAAACTGAATAATTAAAGAAATAAATTACACTCACTCAGTCATAAAATGTCCTTCTTCTTCTTCGTCTTCTTTTTCTCCATCAAAAAGGAAAAATTTTTAACAGCTCTTTTTCTCTTTGTTAACATGAAATTTTGAAATTTCCAAACGCGGAATTCTTTTAAATATTTTTTCTTTTTCTTTTTATTTTAGTTTATTTTTAATCTTAATCAATATCAATATCAATATCAATATCAATATCAATATCAATATCAATATCAATATCAATATCAATATCAATTAAAAACATCATAATAGTTATAAGACGGTCACTCAAATAGCATAACATTCAAAATAAACATGCGAACACGATCAAATCGTATAAGAGCAATTACCATAGATGGAAAAGAAGTTGTTCTTCTCAAAGATAATGATGAGTTAATTAAATTCGGAATTGAAGATGTGTACAATAGAGTAATAAAAAAAGATGATGATGGTGATGATGATACACGAATAATAACCGATCAAAATAACCAAGATGTTTTACAAGTTGAATCACAAAATCACCAATTAATATCTCCTATATCAACAACTGATGTTTTTTGTCCGGCTAATTCCATTTCTTCTCATGAAACATTAATTGACAACATTAATTCAACACCACCACGTTCAAGATCTTCATCGCTGACAAATATTGATAGATTAGGAAGAACCAAATTGACCTTAACTCCTTCTAATGCATCTAGATCAACTTCTAGTTCTAGAGCATCTTCTCCGAGACCTAAAAACCATGTTTGTGATTTCCCTGGATGCACGAAAGCATATTCTAGGCCATCACTCCTCGAACAGCATCTCCGCTCTCATTATGGTTATAGGCCATTTAAATGTCCTGGAGATGGTTGTACTGAGGCATTTACAAGAAAAGATCATTTAAAAAGGCATATGTTAAAACATACTGAAGAAAAAGATAAACCATTTCATTGTTCTGTTTGTAACAAAGGAGTTAATTCATTACAACATCTAAAAAGACATGAAAAAATTCATTTTAAATCTTTTGAATGTACATTTGAAGGTTGTGTTGAATCTTTTCATAAACATCAATCTTTAAAAGCACATATAAGAGCTCTTCATGATGTTAATAATTCTGCTCATATTTGTCAATTTTGTAATAAACAATTTAATAGACCTGGTAGATTAACGGATCATATCGAAAAGCATCATTCTGAAACTTCAAAATTAATATGTGATTTTTCAGGCTGTTATAAAACATTCCGTGTATGGTCTGCTCTACAATTACATATTAAAACGGATCACCCAAGATTAGAATGTGAAATTTGTGGCAAAAAATGTGTAGGTCCTAGTGGTTTAGCTAACCATATGAAGATTCATAATGAAACCACAGTTATTAAATTATGGAAATGTTCTGAATGTTGCCAGAAATTCCAGAGAAAGGAAGATACGGTTCGTCATTATGCCGAAGAACATCCAAGGATTGAATTGCCTGAGGAATTAAGATATTATTTTAAAGAAGATAAATTTGAAAAAAATGAAAAGAAAAAGCCAGATATTAAACCATTGGAATATTATATACAGAAAAAAGAAGAAGAAAAAAAAAGAAAGAGGTTAGAAAGGGAAATAGAAGAAAGAAAACAGGACAAATTAAATGAGGAAAAAAAAGAGCAAAATAACGATACTATTGATACTTATGATGATTATAATAATACGTCTTTGAGTGATTTCGGATTTATTATATCTAAACCTACCTTAAATAATTTCAAAAAACATCAACTAAACAGAGTTGCATCTTCTCCTGACGTTCTTGATTTAATTATAGACAATGTTGAACAACGTCTAGAATGTCCATATACAAATTGTCGTAGGCTGTTTCGTAAAGACTATGATTTAAATCGACATTTGACCTGGCATAAAAAACAGGATGAACTGCTGGATAATAAAGTAGAATCCATTTTATCCGAATTTGATTATGACAGTGATGGTAACGTCGTTGGTTCACCGAAGTACGTGGGTACTAAAGAATGAACATACCTATTTTGTATAAGAAAAAATCATTCGGAAAAAAAAATCCTTGTATACTATTGATAAATTTTGCTAAACCTAAGTTAATAGAAATTAAGTTTGTGACTTTTTAATATTCTCAAAATGCCTTTTTAATTTACTATTAAATTGTCTATTTTTTTCATGTATAGCACCATCTTTACCTTCGTTGTTGTCCAATTTTAAACGTTTTTGATAAACATTTGTCTCCCATTTCTTTAGTCTATCAACATATTCATCAATCTTTTCAGTAGATGTCAATTTACTTCTTATTTCTTCCGCTGAAAAACCTTTTGCTTTTAGTTTTTTGTATACTTCCTTTTCTTTATTGTACTCTTCCAGAGATTTCTTGCTTCCATTATTTTCAAGTTCTTTGAGCCTTTTGGAAAAGGTTTTTTCGGCAAGTTGCTTATAATTTTGTAACTGACTCTTTTCTTTAATGTTTGAATCGGTGTGTGTTTTAATCCGACCTTGTTTTGCTCTCCATTTATCATCATCCTCAACAGTATATGATAAGCTTGACACATCAATGGCATTCTTTTGGGTTTTACTACTTTTTTGATAAACATTACCGTGCATTTCTTCTTCTTCAACTGAAGCATCCTCCTCTTCTAGCTTTCGTTTTGTGGCTTGTCTGCTCTTCAAACCACTTGTTTCATTATAAACAGCCTTCCTATTTTCTAAAATTGATTTTGATCGGGCGCTTTTAAGTGCACGTATTCTATCTGAAAAATTACTACTAAATAATCTATCAGCCATTGTGCAAAATTTGGAACAACATAAACCAGCATTTAATTAGGAGAAATGATAAAGAAAAATTAAATAAGCAGAAACATGTTGCAAATTTTATATGACGCACCTGTCTATCTGATTAATTATGTCAACCAATAATATAATAATTATAATGAAATTCCACGAAATATAAGACATAACACATGATTTCTTGTTTCTATTTATATTATATATTATATATTATAAAATTATAAATTACAAAATATTTTTAAATACTGCAAAGTTTCCTAGCACGGACACGTTCACTTGGAGTCAATGTCCATTCTATTCCACTATATGGATCCTCTAATGCTACAATTTCGTCTTCATCATCTAATCCTACAATCATAATTATCTGTGTTACTTTAACAAATTTTGAACGTAATGAATAATCAAATTTGGTTAACTCTGTAATAATATTGCTGACATCTTGCTCTAATCTGATTGCACCTACAGGTGACACTTTCTTTTCCAATTGCCATATTTTATTTTCTAAGATAATAGCTGCTAAGCTAACAATTTTATCCACTAGTTTATTAAATACAGGATTTGCTAAAGTAGTTGCGTATGGGATAATTAATGAATTCCAATTTTTAATAAACTCAGTCATTTTACTTCCACCGATAATAGATTTATTAACATTATCTTTATCACTTGATAAAGAATTTGATTCAATATTATAATATTGACCATCTTCAATCGACATTAAGTAACTTTCATAAATGGAAGTGTTTAAAAGTCTGATCATACGTGTTTTAACGACCTTTTCAAATAACACCTTAACATTATTGTCAATGATTAATCCTGTACGTTCTTTAAATCCAGATGGGATAGAATTAAATAATCCCTCGACCTTATTTTGAATAAATGAAGTCGTTGGGATGGTCATACTAAAGTCCGTATCATAATTACTGGGCATTTGATCACTAGATTTTCTAATATTTGATAATTCTTGATCATCAACAATCAACAAATTTTTATTAAAACTTTTCATACAAGATGCTACTAACTTTTCAAGATATAATGACATTACTTCTAATGTATTGAGATATATCACATATTGCTTAATATCAGTATCATCTCCAACAAAATAAGATTCACCATCATTATCTCCTGTCATTGAATAATTAATAGCAGCATTAAGACTCCTCATAAAAATTGCACCTGTATTGGCGATATCGGATGCTGAAACATTAAGCCCAACTGGAGTGGAGCTCCTGGATCTTGGATTAGAATCTAAATTTGATTTTTCCAATAATGGATTCTGCTGTTGGTGTATTTTTTGAATTGTATCTTTAGTAAGTAAATTTGAAGTAGATTTTAATGATAATAATGCTAAACGTTGTTGAATAATATTCAGAAAGTCATTCAGCAAAACCCTCTTAACATTGGAAATCATATTTTTAATTGAAGATAGTTCACCAGTAGCTAAAACTTCTAATAAAATTGTATTCAAAACAATTATGATATCATCTGCAAGTGATGAAATAGCAGGTTCTTCAGAAATTAAGTCGTATAAAGAATGAGATGTTGAGTTTTCAATTTTTTTAAAAACCAATGTTAAAAATTTCAAGCATACAGAAAATTGTGGTGTTAAACTTCCAAGTGACTCAATTGTACATGCTTTTTCAAGAGTTCTTCTAATGGTATATGTAGCACATAAATCGAATTGCCTAACAATTTTTTCATAAATTTTTATTCCAAAAGATGATAGAATTAATGGAGATGGGTAAATTTCCTTTTTCGAAGGTAAAAGTGCAGTGCCATTTTCATTTTCATCTTCAATTTCATATTTTCTATTTTCTTTTGCTTTTGATTTTGTTTTTGAGGTACTTAAATACTCATTCCACACAACAACAAAAAATTTAGAATACATTGACCAATGGTTCATCATTGCAGATAATTCATCAGTTACTTGTGCGATTTCCATTAATTCTATTGATTCAATTTCATTTTCTGTTTCTAATTCTTCAATTTCTTCTTCACCAATTCCAACTTCTGCAGTATTTTTATAAATTTCCTTTATAAGGATTGGATAACCATATTGTTTAATTTCATCTATAAGCCTATCCAGATGTTTAGAGTCGGCATAAGTTTCATAAATTAAATTACTTTGAAAATCACATTCTATTTGTATATCTTTTAAAATCCTATTCATTACTTCACCACCATAATATGATTTGATCACTTTGGAATGTTGATTAACGATTTCAGAAATTGTTTGATAAAGTCTGAAGAGTAGTTGTGCATAAAATTCGGACCTTTGTTGTGTATTTTGAACATTCCTAATAATTGATCTAGAACTTTCACTTATTATACCACAAATAAATTTAGAATAATATTTTAAACCAACATCTGCTTTACCAATAAGGGGGAACAGTTGAAAAAAATAAGTTAATTTAGCAACATCTCTATTTTTTGCAGCTTCATTAAATTCAGATGTAAATAATTCCTCTAATTGATTGATCCAGCGTAATAAAATATCGCTTGGTAAATCTTCTAAAGTACTCGTTGGAACTTTAAATTCAACATATGGATCATTAATTATATTTTTAGGTAGTTCTCTTATAATTGATATAGATTTCGATGCAACTAACCAATCTTTACGTATAATTGCATCATTGGCTCTTGAAAGTTCAGCCTTTAATGTTTTAACATTATCAACATAACCTTTAATTTTTATTAAATCAGATTTTTCAGAATCTAAAATACGAACACGTTCAGTTATTTTGTAACTTAAAGAATTTGCATTTTCCAATATTTTCTTCAAATTTCTAGAATGATTAATTGTTGAAGATAATTCAACTCTTGACAATTCTAATGATCTAATATTTGATTGATGTTGAAAAGTGTTTTTAGTAGCATATGATTCAAGTGTAGAATCAATTTCCCTCTGTGTTTCATTAATATTGTTTAATAATTTGGACAATTGTTTAATATTGGTTGATGCAATCAATGAAGATTCCAATGAACAAACATCATTCAAAAGGAGATTAATTTTCGAGTCTTGTTCCACTTCTTGTGACATGCTTCAATGAAGTATCTTCTTCTGCTAACCTTGTAAGACCCTGATATTATTTTTCTGTCAGAAAATAGAATTTACCATTATTATTTTTGTACAAATCGACCAAAATAGGGTGTTTGATTATGTAAGCGTAACGCAAACCGCAAACCATACACGAATTACGAACTACGATACTACGAACTATGTACTAATCAACAACAACCAGCGCACAACGCACAGTGTAGAACCTGTACATTATTTTTTTTTTTTGACATTTTAAATATTTAATACTAAATTGAAGAAAGTGAAAAATTTTACTCTTTATTTAACAATCTATCTAAGTTAGTGTTCAGGGTGCTTTTGCTTTCCCCTATTTAAAATACATACATATTTTTAAAGAGGTTATTGTTATATTATCAATCTAAGATGACGACTGTTGAAAAAATCAAGGCCATTGAAGATGAAATGGCCAGAACACAGAAGAACAAGGCTACAGAAAAACATCTTGGTATGCTTAAGGCAAAATTAGCTAAACTTAGAGCTGATTTACTAAAAGATGCAGCTGCTGGTAGTGGTGGTGGTGCTGGTGTTGGATTTGATGTTAAAAAAAGTGGTGCTGCATCCATTGGTTTTGTTGGTTTTCCTTCTGTTGGTAAATCAACTTTATTAACAAAACTTACAGGTACAACATCTGAAGTTGCAGCTTATGAATTTACAACTTTAACAACTGTTCCTGGTGTTATTAAATATAGAGGTGCTAAAATTCAAATGTTAGATTTACCAGGTATTATTGAAGGTGCAAAAGATGGTAGAGGTAGAGGTAGACAAGTTATTGCAGTTGCAAGATCTTGTGATTTAATTTTTATCGTTTTAGATGTTAATAAACCACTTCGTCATAAACAAATTATTGAACATGAATTAGAAGGTTTTGGTATAAGGCTTAATAAAACACCACCTGATATTTTAATTAAAAAAAAAGAAAAAGGTGGTATTAGTATAACTTCAACTGTTACATTAACTAAAATTGATGAAGATGAAGTTAAAGCAGTTTTAAATGAATATAGAATTAATTCATGTGAAGTTTCATTTCGTCAAGATGCAACAGTTGATGATTTAATTGATGTACTTGAAGCACATAATAGAAAATATATTCCAGCAATTTATGTTTTAAATAAAATTGATTCATTCTCAATTGAAGAACTTGAACTTTTATATCGTATTCCAAATGCTGTCCCAATTTCAAGTGGGAATGAATGGAATTTGGATGAATTATTAGAAGTCATGTGGGACAGACTAAATCTTGTCCGTGTGTATACAAAACCTAAAGGACGTTTACCAGATTTTTCAGATCCAGTTGTCATGAAGGGTGACAAATGTTCAGTTGAAGATTTTTGTATGAAGATTCACAAATCTTTAGTTGATGATTTTAAATCAGCTTTGGTGTTTGGTAAAAGTGTTAAACATCAAAATCAATATGTTGGTTTATCTCATAATTTACAAGATGAAGATGTTATTACCATCTTAAAGAAGTAGAAATGTGGATTTCTGTAGTTTACTTGTATATTCCCCATTTTTCTAATTGAAAATAGTATTTATAGGCTTTCAATTGTTTTTATTGGTCTTTTTTTGACTAGTTAATATATGTAAAACAAATCAAATCATTGAATTGATTGATACAATTATATACATGCATATATACCTGCCTACCTACGGGCATAGTATACAGCACAGCCGAACACGGCGAAATTGCAACTGTCTCTCTGCGTGCTTATGTAGATTCATCACATTTATATATATATATATATATATATATATATATATAATGTCGAATCTTAGAAAATAATAATATATATAAGTATGTACTATCAATTTCTAATTACCAAGATGGAAAAACTGTTAAACAACTACTTACAAATGATCTTGTTATGCATACTGATGGTATAAAAAAGGAGTATTAATCACTATATATATAAATATATAAATTACAGTTTTTGTAACAAAATTAATCTCTTAAATCTTAAATCTTAAATCCTAACTCCTTGTCCCTTATCACCCTCACTATATAAATTATTGACCGATTGCAATTTTATGCTTTTATTTTTATACACGTTTAAATAGTTAAAGATAAATTACCTTCTTATATTAATTAAAAAACATAAGCCAATTACTCAAGAGATAAAAAAGAATGCCAGAAATTAAAGAAGCAATTAGTATTAATGCCAATATTGCTAAAGTCAGAAAAGTTTTTCAAGATTTTGCAAACTACTCCAAATGGACTTCATTTATTCTTTCAATCGAGGTACAAGGTACAAAGACACAAAATAGTATTGACGTTGGAGACTCATTGAAAGTCACTATGCTTCTTCCGAATAGTAACAAACCTAATGTTTTCGATCCGACCGTTTTAATTAACAATGAAACTGAATTTACTTGGAAAGGTACATTATTTTCTGAATATCTATTTGCAGGTAAACATACTTTTAAATTTAAATCCATTGAGAACGACACCAAAACTGAGATTATTCAGAGTGAAGATTTTACAGGTATTTTATCAAAGCCACTTCTTATGTTCATAGGTAAAGATACTGCAGAAGGTTTCAAAGCTTTTAATGGAGCTTTAAAGTCAGAATGTGAAAAGCTTTAAATTATTTTCAATTAAATTTATTTAAATAAACATATATAGAAAATAAACGGAAAAAACTAAATTTATAAAAAATTGTTATTCATTATTTGGAATTTCCTTCGGCACTTATAACACTCATACATTGAAATTTATTTGCGTAATTTGCCTTATATAATCTTATTAATCCATCATCACCACAGCTACTCAAAATCGTACCTGTAAGATTCCAGCTGACCTTCCAAACTTCACCTATGTGATCATTAAATGCATTTAACAAACTAATATCGAGTTTTAAAGTATCTGTATCGTCATTATTTTTATGTTCTTCTAATTTAAATATTCTTACATAACCATCTTTACATGCAGTAGCAATTAAATGATAACTTCTACCCATTGTTGGAGCCCATGAAACACTTCTTATTAATCCCTTATGTTCAGGTAATACTAGTCCTTGTACGAATTTATTAGTGGTTTCATTTTTATAATAAATATATGCTTGATCTAATGCACTAACAATAAATTTTTCAATGCTAAATTTTGAAGGTGACCATGATAAACTAAAATCACTTTGTAAATGGTTTGCAACTGGATTTTTTAAGACACATAATTCTTCCGTTGTTATCCATTGTGATAAATCACTAGGATCAGTAGATTCATAAATTCTAAGTTTACCATCACTTCCAATAGTACCAATTTTTAATCCTAAATGTGATGGTAAAAAGCAAGCATCATATAATGGACCATGAGAATCTGCTAATGTCGCAACTTTGGCCCATCGTCTTCCTGAATTAACTGGTTCTTCAAATTGTTCTTCCCATACTTTCACTGTACGATCATATGATGCAGACAGGAGTAAATGACCAAATTCTGGATTTGTAAATGCAACTTTTACAATTGCACTATCATGAGCTCTCCAAGAATCATTAATTTCCCAAAAATTTGTTGTTAAATCTAAATCGAAAACTTTAATATGTTGATCAGCACTACATGTGGCAAGTTGACGACCGTAAAAATCGTATGCAACGTCTAAAATCAAATCCTGATGAGAAGTTGGAAATGGCTTAATAATATTCATTAACGAAGTGAGTGAGGTGCTATTTGGAAAGAGGGTCTTAGATGCTGATTATCCGAATAACAACCATTAAAGATGTTTCATTTACATTTATTCTTCAACAGAAAAATGATGTCGCTAACAAAATTTCAAATCATATTCTCTTAGGTTTACACCTTTATACCTTTGTAACGTAAATACATATAATTCGTGTTTCCTTTTTCTCTGATGCTACACTTTTTATAATATTATTCTTTTTGATTTATCACTTAAGAATCACAATCTATCCATTCAGATTATTATAGGAAATTGATTCATTTTTTCTGGTGCCTTTGAGTTGAAATTCAATGTTTAAAATTAGCGGTCTTCGTTTTTCCCGGACTTTATTCCAGTCCCAATGTCAAAAAAAATTATCTTACTTTACACCTTTTACAAAACAAAATTACAAAAACTATAATGTTAGCAAAGTCCTTGTAGCAACTAAAACAGCTAAAGAAAAGCCGAATATGGCATTAACATTTTTAGGTGTTTTGGGAGCTTCTTCCCTTTATTTAGTTGCTCATAAACCAATCTTATGTGATACAGGTTATGCAAATCAACCTGTTATTATTGATTCAAATAAACCTACAAATATGTACTATGATGATTCTAAAACCGTTTCTGGGATTACACTCAGAAATAAGCTTAATTATCATCATGTTGCAATGGGTTCAATTGCTGGTTTAATTCTTGGGTATGCCATCTCAAGGTTAAGTTCTGTTTTGTTTGTTTTTGCAATCGGCGTATATTTGCTCGGAGTCTACCTTCGTAAACAGGGCATTATTATTGTTGACACAAAGGGTATGGTTAAGGGAGCCGTGGGAAGTGTCGCCTGGGATGAACTTGTTTTTGGACAATCTGGTTTTAGTATTCCATTTATTTTAAGTTTCTTAACCGCTGCAACTTTATAAAAAAAAAGAACATAATTTACAACTTTAGTTATTTTTATCTTTTCCATTTTTTTTTTTAATTAATTTAATTTAATTTAACTTGACATTTTTCATTTAATATACAACTTAACAATACAATAATAATATGCAACTTTTTTTTCTTTCTCAATTCAGTCGGGTTATTTCTTCGACTGCCCAAGTTATTACATCTTTAAATTCTTTTTCTTCCAATTTTTCATCTAAATCATCTAGTACTTTTAAATCTTCAATTAAAATAGTAAAATCATCTAAATTATCATCAATATCTTTTTGAAACTCATTTAATCTAATTGATAGTTTATTATTTGATTCTTGTAGTAAATCTAACTGATTTTCAAGCTTTGCTAAAAAATTTTGCTTCGCAGTAATAGTATGTGATTTAATTAATTCTGATGGTGTAAGTATGGAAATATCAGGACATTTATCAATAGATCTTTTATTATATTCAAGTTTACGTTCCTCTGCTTTTTGTATCACTATATCTAAATCATTTAATTTTTCCTTTAAAGTTCGTTCAACAAATATTTTTTGAAATTCTGATTCAGCTCTATTTTGCCACAACTTTATAATTTGTTTACGTACATATTCTAATGATAAACGGTCTATTTGTGGATAACATGACACAAATGTTTTGAGCGTAATTTTTGACAGTGTTTTCTGTAAAGCATAAGACAACGCGGAATGCAATGCATCAAACCTTATATGGTCTTCACTTCCATTCATCTCCTTGTTTATTTGATTCAAAGGAAATAAATAAATAAATAATAGTACCTAACAGTCATTCTAAATAAAATAACATAAAACAAGAGAGTACAGAGATCGAGATCTCATTTTGTTTTACGCATCGCATTCTATTTTTTTTATTTTTCTTTTTATTTTTCTTTTTCCATGCTTTTCATTTTTCATGTTTCCCAAAAAAAAAAAAAAAAAAAAATTTTTAAACATAGTCTGATACTTTTTAACTATATAAACCTGATTTATAAGTATCCTAGTTTCAACGATTAGATTCATTCACAAATACGATATGAAGATTATTGCTGCTTGTGAAGACACAGGTGCATTGAAGGTAATTTTTGCTCAGCATGGTACAGATACTTCAAAACCCTCAGATGAAACAAATCCACAATCTCCGGTGACAATAACTACACATGCAACCGGTTACAATAGAAAATCCAAGATTGTTAATCTTATTCACTCGGAAATTACTGGAAATATTATAGTTTCTCGTTTAAATGGATCTGTTGAATCATATGATACATCTCATTTAATTGATCTTCCAGAAATAAAAGAAGAAAATAATGAAAAGGAGAATATAGTATCAGAAGAAGAAACTGATTTATTGCCACTACTTCAACAACATAAAGATTTGATCCCATGTTGCACTTCAAAAGATGATGAAAGATTTGTGCATTTGTTAGCTGACGAAACGGGGCGTATTTTGGCAGTTACAAATAAGGGTTCACTTTTTATTTGGAAATCTGAAGATCAAATAAAAGAAGCTCCAATCAAATATCAACTTCCTCTAAGTTCATCAGAAATTATTGAAGCATTTCAAATACATCCAGGTAAAGAAAATATAAATTATATCGCTTATGGTGGTAAAGAAACAGATTTACGCATTATTAAATTGCCAGAATCAATAGATAATCAACAAAGTGAAAATAAAGAATTAGAAATTGTTTTTAAAGCGAAAAATGTTTCTGACTCAAAATTAAACTTACGAGTGCCAATTCATATTAAAAATATTTTATTTGATAAATCTAGTACTCCAGAAAATTTTAAATTATATACATTTACTGAATGGGGAAATTTGAGATATTATGAATCAAAAGTTGGCCGTAAACCAAGGACTTCATTTTTAATATTGCCAAAAAAAGCACCCATTGTAAAAGCTGTTTGGTTGGATGAAGATCTCGTTGTTTGTGATAATAAAGGACTAGTTATTAAAATTGAGCCATCAACTGGCAGACAAATTTGCCAATTTAAAGGACAAATTGGTTCAACTCAAGCATTACATAACTTTAAAGACTCAATTTTAGCCACAACAGGTTTTGATCGTTATATCCGTGCCTACAATAATAAAAACAGAGAATGTATTGTTAAGGTATTTATTGGTGAACAAGCTAATGCAATTGCGATCATTGAAGATAAAGAAACTTTGAAGCGTACTACATTTACAATTCTTGGGGATAAAGCCAGAGAATCTATCAGAAGAAAAGAAATAAAAGAAAATGCAATTGAAAATGAAGAACGAGAAGAAAGTGATGATGATGAGTTATGGAATAAGTTGGAATCAAATATAACACAAAGAAGAAAGAGAAGGAAATTAACTTTAGTTTAAACAAATATCTAGAAACTATTTATATATATATATATTTAAATCATAGAAATATTCTAAAAATAACAGTAAAGTTTATATTTCTCTAGCTAACAAACCTATTTATGCTTCTTTATGAACTTAATAGCTTATTCACTAAAAAATATCTCCGAGACGGGGAATTGAACCCCGGTCTCCCGCGTGACAAGCGGAAATTCTAGCCACTAAACTATCTCGGATAATAAATGCGCAAGCCCGGAATCGAACCAGGGGCTCAACGATGGCAACGTTGAATTTTACCACTAAACCACTTGCGCTTTGGATAAAAAACAAATTTTCTTTCCATATTCAAAGACTAAAACTTCATCGATTGATCTGCAATAATCACAGCAGGATAATGGTTTGATTATAAAATAATAATAAAATTGGAAAAAATTCAAACCACTATTATGAATAAAAGTTCTGAGACTTTTATGTAAACGATATGTAACTAAATAACTATAAATAAAGGAAGTGAAAAGATCGAAAACTTTTCACTTAAGTAGACAAGAAAAACTTTCACAGTTTTTCCCACAGAGTTTAGATCACATAAAGATGAAATTGAGGGTTTCATCTCAACAGTATGGCGGGTCTCTCGGCAAAAAATCTTGACTAAATAAAACATAATGAGAATTTTGAATGTAAAAGACTGGATGGCCAAGTTGGTTAAGGCGTGCGACTGTTAATCGCAAGATCGTGAGTTCAATCCTCACTCTGGTCGAAGGGTCAATGGTCTAGTGGTATGATTCTCGCTTTGGGTGCGAGAGGCCCTGGGTTCAATTCCCAGTTGACCCCTTACTTTTTACTTTCGAAATATTATGTTTTGTTTTTAATAGTGAACAAATCTGACAAAAAATTACAAAATATTTTTACTCAAATAGGAAGGATGATGATGTAGAAAGTAAATAATATACAATTTGCATCATCGCACTGTGGTTTGCGCATTCTCACTTTTTTTAGAATTGAATCTTCCACTTTTTAAGCATGCGTCTTTCTTCTTAAAAGTTTATATTAATGCTATTTATCTATATATTTTTAGTTTATTGATTAAATAAATAGTTAGATGTTGATTAAATAGTAATAATTAATAAACATATTAAATAAAAATTGCAAATATATTAATAATAAGGGTATTTAAAAAAATAGTTTATAATTTATATTTATATTTACTTTTTTATATTTTTTCTTTATGAAACTTTATCAATTGATTGGCAAATCATTTTTTCAACAACTAATAAACTATACAATTCAATATATGCTGTTAATTTGCAATTTTAAAAGGTAAAATTGAACAAAATTGAACAAAATTGCAAAAAAAAATAAAAAAAAGGATTCAAAAATGAATATCGATGTAGAATCATCAGATTATAGCCGAGATACATTCCTTCAATGTTTATAACTATATAATTATTGAATTATATATGCCTGTTGATTATAGTGTGATCTAAACTAATTAAATGAAAAATTTTGCAACCTTTCACTTTATATATCATAAGGTTTATTCAGTGCTTCGATAAAAGTAAAAAACGTCACATATAATTATGTCAACTTTTTGCAAAACAAATTCAAGTAAGATCAAGTGGAAATCAACAATACGGCTCAAAGTCATTAAAACTGATGATGTGCTGAGATGAATTAGTAGAATTGCATTGTATATATACCCAGAATAGCACTTACACCATTGTATAATTAACTTTAAACAAGTGATAATATAATGTTTTTAACTAAATCAAAAAAAAAAGCTTGTTTGAGGCCAACAGGAATCGAACCTGCAACCCTTCGATCTGGAGTCGAAAGCTCTACCATT
This sequence comes from Pichia sp. PB3310, assembly GCA_023629255.1. Classification (NCBI taxonomy): domain Eukaryota; kingdom Fungi; phylum Ascomycota; class Pichiomycetes; order Pichiales; family Pichiaceae; genus Pichia; species Pichia sp. PB3310. Next base: position 52,341 of record JAMAJE010000024.1, on the reverse strand, counting down.
GAGCCATAGCCCCATACAGCGTACTAAAATTAAGCAGTTTTATATGGGCAAAGATATTAAAAAAGTTTTTTTTCCTTCTTTATTACTGAATTCAACAATCTTTATATAAATACTACTTATACGCTGTCTTGAATCGCAGAGCTTCATATTATGCACGGATGCTGTATATAATGATTTGTTTTATAATCTTTTAATAAAGAAAGCCAGAACAATAATTATATCAAATTAATGATTTGACTATAAAATAATTATATTAATAAAACTGGAAAAAATTAAACATAATATTGTGAATGAAAGTTTATCCTCAGTTCGACTCTGAGTGCGAGCATTTATGTTTTGAACCTTTTTTAATAATCGGAGGGATGGCCGAGTGGTCTAAGGCGGCAGACTTAAGATCTGTTGGGCGTATGTCCGCGCGAGTTCGAACCTCGCTTCCTTCATTATTTTTTCTAGCTCTTAATTTTGAGGCAAATATTTTTTTTCAAATAATTAACGCCATTAACCAATTTAGTTACAAATCTTTTGCATAAAAGCTTCAGAACTTTTATTCACAATATTATGTTTAATTTTTTCCAGTTTTATTAATATATGTTGAATTCCAGTTGTTCTTAACTGTAATTGTTGAATAAACATTTGTTCATCACTTAAAGTGTCGGACATGATTATATACGATCTTTCTTAGCTTTTATAAAACAACTAAATAACTATAAATTGTTGGAATATACTGGCGTTGACCAGGTAGTTTACTAAGATGACAACCGATAATTAAAGGAACTATATAAATTCCATCAGTGTTATAATTACACATATTCTAGGAATGTATCTCAACATAGAGAACTTTTCACTTAAGTAAGCGAGATTTGCTGTATTTTTTCCCGTCATTATTACTAAATTATAAATCTTCAGATAAATATTTTTGATGTGATCCAAATTGCCTGATTATAAAGATTGCGAAAGTTAACTTTCAAGCAAAGCGCAAGTGGTTTAGTGGTAAAATTCAACGTTGCCATCGTTGAGCCCCTGGTTCGATTCCGGGCTTGCGCAATAATTTTTTTAAACCAAATATTTTTTGGGCCGTTTGTCCTAAAAGACAGTTTTACATTTGGACATGAGAGCGCGGCTCAAAACTCTCCGCCATAGCTCCACTTCCATTTATCCATTAATTAGTTTATCAAGATGATTCACTGACCCGTACAAAGGATCTGTGAATGACTCACTGTAACGCACCATTTGTCCGTTTTCTCGGTTTTTGCTCGACTGTCTGCATTTGATTGTATATATATAACAATTATTTAATTATTAATAAATATGAACTTGAGTTGACAGTTAACAGCAACCTTTCAGGAAAATTATAAAAGATAAGCTCTCACCCCCTTTTTTTTATTCTTTAATAAATTTGTTTAACTCACTCATTTGATTATTATTTTAAACATTATTGATTAAATACCTTTAATTTATACATAAAACACAATCTATAGAATAAAATGTCCATCGTTATTAACAACAACGCTTCTATTGCAGACAAAGAAGAACACGTTTTCATTTCTGATAATGAACGTAGAGTTTCAATTATTGAAGAAACAAGTGATATTGCAGGTTTAGGTACTTCTTTGACAAAGATTATTTCTTATAAAGAAGATGAAGAAAATCACGGTGCTGATTATAATTACAACTTTATTCCAACCGTCAGCTGTGACAATTACGACTACGTTAATGTCTATGGTCATAACCAAATGTAGATCTTATCTCTATTATTGATCATCCATTACTCAATAGATACAGCTTTTCTAATTCAATTCTCTAGATTTACTTCTCTCAAAATATATTTTACAATGATTATTATATATTCATATATACCTTTTACCCTCTCTTTTGTGCTTTTGATATCTTTGTTTTTTTATTTATAAGTTTACAAAGTTTATAATATTAATAATAATTTCTGTTATGGTTTAAGATAACGCAGTATTTTTGTTTGCAAAATGAAGATATAGATATTAAGCAAATATTCATTATGGAAACTAAGTATTGCCTTTTGCCCGCACCACGTTTGAGGTTTCAACTCCGAAATTCGGTAAAGCGTTTATATTTAATAAATAGTTCATCCATGCAACCACACCCCTGGTTTTCTTATTACTTGAACTAAGTTCACTTCTTCCTCTTACTAATTCAAACATCATATACGTATATTAAAGCAAGCGAAAAATAGTCATGCCATCGAACTCAGATGAGAAATCAAAGGAACAAAAGCCTGAAACCAATTTACAATCAATCCCTTCATTAAGCAATTTGTATAATTCTCATTCGAATAAAGGTTCATTCACTAACTTGGCAAGTTCTAATTCTGCAGTTTTTAATAATGGTATGGGTGTTGTTGAAAAAGGTACAATTGCTCATATTAACAATACAAATACTGATCAATATAATGATGATCATGATGAAGGTTTTGAATTGAATTGGATTCCTCAAGTTTCCTCCGATAATTACACTTCCGGCTACCACGATAAAATTTAAATAGCATTCACATTATAGTATATTATATTATTGTTTTTCTAAATTTGTGTTTCAGATAGAATCAAAAGTTTTTTTCATTTAATTTATAAAGTAAATACTAAAATTAAATTTTCGATACACTTTGAAATTGGGTGTCTTTGAATCTTTTCAACATTCTGTTATTTGTAACCTGGTTATAGCTCTGTTTTAGAGTTTGCCGTTTCTTTTTTGTTGAAGCAACATATTTGTATACTTAAAAACATTAATTCTTCAACATATATATATATATGTTTCAAAAAAAAGTTTTTAATAAAAAATTAAGCCCGATGCGGGGCTCGAACCCGCAGCCTTTTGATTGCACTTCTTAACTGAAGAAGTAATCTTAAGAGTCAAACGCTCTACCGATTGAGCTAACCAGGCTTAAATTAATGTTCCGATACCGGGAGTCGAACCCGGGTCTGCCCGGTGAAAGCGGACCGTGATAGCCGTTACACTATATCGGATTTGTGAAATAATAAAAGTCTGCTAAGATTTTGTTTGAGTTTGCTTACGTAAGCGTCGATCGACGCAATTTTGATAATAGGTAAGCATTTTATTAACTGGGAGGATGAGTTTTTTCAATTTGTTAAGGTTGTGAAAATACATAATTTGATACTTGCTATACTTGCTATGCTTGCTATACTTGCTATACATGCTATTCCTAATGGTTTTGTTCGTATATATATCATATAGCACTAAAGCTATAAAACGGATAATGTTTTCACTTTGTTATAAACTTATTTAATTCATATTTTATAGTTTTTTTAATATCACCTTTGTAAATCACAAAATCAAGATGAGTTGATCACTTTAGATCCTACACTGTGCTTAATCACTAATAATCATAATGGTGAAATAATGAAACAATTATTAAACATATATATTAATAATCAACAGCTAATATACTAACCTATACAAATAAGACACTATAGGGGTGGTTGTTTGTCTATATGAAGAGAAATCCTTTACTACTTCTTTTCCAAATTCGTTTAATTTAGCTGATATTTCATAATCTATTTTCACTAAATTAAACATTAAAATTTTGATAATTCTATAATTCATGATTTCGCTTTGAAAATACCTTTAATATTTGGATATTTAGGCTTCTAGAAAAGAACGTAGTAAATAAACCCACAAACTTGCAAGTATCATTTACCGGAATATTTTATCAATAAAGTTGAAAATGTTTATACATTAAGCATAATGGAATAACTAGTCTACAACTGATGTTTTTTGAATTTCAAATAAGTTCGAAGAAGTAAAAGCCCCTAGATTTTTTACAAAGTTATTTACAAGGTTGATTTACATTCTCTTTCCAGAATTAATGATTTAATTTAATTCGCCAGTTTAGATGATGTTTAAGCTATAACGATGATAATTTTACTGAAGCAAATTTGGAGTTGATGATTTAATTAGTAGCCAACCGAAGAACTGATTCTGATTGACTACTTATTATTCTAATAGCTTCAACACCGTTAACCTTTAAAAACAATTGAACGTTTGCTTTCACTTTTCACTATTTTATTATATAAAGCGATTTTTCCCTTTATTTGTTATTTTATCACCAAAAGGTTTGTTCTGTTCTCTTTAATAGGTATTTTAAGGCCTTGAATTACTATTAAATAGTGAACATTGGTATTCGAATTTGAACTTTACAATATATTCAAGAAATACATTAATAGCAATTCAACGAATATGCATGTTTTTTATAAACATCGCAGTCTGTAGGTCTGGTTAACAAGAGTTGCTATAATAACACATTTTAAGAATGTATCTCAATAATTATGAGTACAAAAACATTAAATAGGCTTTTTTGCGATAAGAGCTTTCGATTTTAAATCGTAATATATACAAATTACATTACAATGTTTATATATAACATATTTTTTCGTCTTAACTTCAATCTAAAGAAGAAATAAGCATACTTAACGATGATATAGATTCCTATGAAACAAAAAAGAGTCCGATTCTGGTTCTTAGAATATTTTTTCCGGCTATCTCAAAAGTAAATGATTTAAGAATCAAAGTTTATATTGGTAATAATAAGTTTATTTTTCAGAAGTCTTAGAAGTATTTTTAGAATTGAATTTACTTTTTTGCTTTTTCTTCTCCATATATGCCCTAAAGTTATTGTTATTTTTTGATACAAGCCCTTCAGAAGAATCAGCCTTTGCAAAGGAATTAAAGGCAGGCTTTCCGCCTCGCCTTTTGTCAGTGGAATGTATTATACCATTATCATTATTATCATCACTACTATCATTTTTTTGAGCTTTCCATTTTGTTGGTCTTTTACCACTTTTATTGAGTGAACCATTAACATAAATAAGACGCTCTTCAAGCATACGAAATCTCTTAGAACTTTTTTGTAGCATTCTTGCCCATCCTTCAATTTGTTCATCTGTCCATCCAGTTTCTTTGCGTAAATCACGTCTAAATTGGGAATTTCTATCTGATCTATTTAACTTATCGGGTGCTGAAGAATAAATCCCAAATAATTTGGATTCAATTGCAAGTAATTCTTGATCCAATTTAATATTTGAAGATTGCGAAGGTATATCTTTACCAGCATCTTCATTAGTTAAATCCACTGTGATATTTCCTGAAACTGTTTCATTATCAAGATATGTATCATCAGGCTCGTCCTCATCTGCTTCATATAATAAAGAAAGCGCTCTTGCAAGATTTTTTTTTTTCAATTCAGGATCTGTAATATCATCAATATTGACACTATCATCTTCGATTTTACCCATTTGAACAGTATAAACTTTCTCTTTGTCTTTAAATTCAAAGATGTTTTTAGGTCTATTTGATTTTTTCTGTTTCCCTTTTTCAACATTTTCTATTGTATCATAATCATTTATTTCTACAATCTTTATTGGATCTGATTCTAATAGATGATTGATAATTTGTTCGATATCATCATTATATTCAATCAAGAGAGTTTTTGCTTGTCCTAATGTTATCTGTGGAAATAAATCACGAATATTAGAAATTTTTTCATGATCAAATATTCTTGTTATGGTTTTGGACTTTTTTTGATCTTTTTTCTTTGAATTTATTAATAATAATGGTGATAAAATATTTTTTAAATCTGGATTTATATCATTAAATTTTTTCGATAAAATAATACAACTGACCAAAGGATTAAATTGTTTCAATCTACTTAAACCATCCACTTCAAGTTGATCCTTCAATAATTTTAGAATTTTTGCACTCGAAAGAGAACATAATGATAAAACCATTATTCGAGATGCATCATTAGCATTTACACCATTACCATGCATATATAGTTCCTCCAGAATTTGAATCCAATGTTTATTAACAAATTGTGTAGCAAATTCTAAGCTATTCTGTGATCCACCATCATTAGTTTTTGATTTAGATGATAATTTAAAATTTTTATAATTTTTTTTTGAAAAATCATCAGATGGATTTTTCTTTGTACGTTGACCTAATAATGAGAATAAAATTTCAGAATCATCTTGTTTCCATTTACCGCTTGCAATTAATTTCCCCAAATAATCTTGTAATGAACGAATTAAGCTAACGTCATCACTTTTAGATGTATATGATGATTTTATAGTACCTTGAACTAATTTTCTAATGATTGGAATAGTAATAAAAGCTTGATTGATTCTTTGTGTAGTGTATTTATTTGCCATTGTGATATAAACTTTACAAAATTCCCAAATTGAAGCACCTGTAAGCTTTAAATTAATTAAATTAATAGCTTTAATATAAGAAAAAATTGCAAGTTTAAGAATATGTTGATTTCGTCTAATATTTGGATTAATTGCACCAAGTGAAAAAACTTGTGTTGATTCTAATGATGATTCATGAAGGAAAGATTGTAAAAAAGAATGTAATTGATTTATCGATTTTGTTGTTAGTATATAAGGTACAACATCTTCCTTTCCTGATTTTTTTGTATTTGAATATGAAAGTAATGCTAAGAGTTTTTTAAATAATGTGATATAATCAGCCAAAAGATATTCCCAAATAACTGGATCTTTGTCTATTAATGAAGATCGAAGTTTAAAAGGAGGGAAAACTGGGATTGGAATGGATAGCTGTTGCTGATATTCTTGAAAGTTTTCCATATTTTGTGTTTTCAAAATAAAAAAAGAATAAAAATGATTTAGGAAAACAGATAACAAGTAACAATTTATAAATTTAAAAAAAAAAGTCAAGTGGAAAGTTTGTTTGCAATATGATATGAAATGCAATATGAAATATGAAATCAATTTTCAATTTAAAATTTAAATTGCGAATATCTCTTCTCTTTCTTTTTACTCTTTCTTTCAATTGAAAGTTAAAGTTGTTACATTGTATTACAAATTAAAAAGACAGGACTAAAAAACATACGGTTATGTTTTATCTAGGTCTATTGAAATGGCATTATTGATGAATGGTCAAGTATATAATCTGTACCAATAGAACATTTGACAGAGTTGAAATTAAAAGTTTTTTGTTAAAATGCTTGGTCAAATCCAAGCTTTTTTTTCCTTCTAACCATATTTCGATCTTTAATTACTTTATGAATTTAACTCCAAACCGTTTTGCCGATATAATGTAAATATGAATTTTGAAGGAGATATATTATGTTTTTTAAGACTTAGCCTTCTTTATTAAGAAAAGGATAGTGCTATAAAAATATTATGATTCTTTTAAAGGCTATTTTATCAATGAAGAACAGTTGCATTGTACATTCTTTATAGTGTTCACCTATTTAGGAAAATATAAGTTAACAGAATTATATACTTGGATTAAAATGATACAAGAATGAGAATAAGAATGAGAATGAGAAACAGAATGCTGATGTTCAATTGGTCCTGAACTATAATGTTTTTCAAATTTTATTGGGAAAAATGTGAATTTTTTAAACTATTTTGAATCCTTATTTGAAATATCCTTTAATATGATGAACAAGCATTAAAAAGAATATCATGCAGGGTAAGTTTTTATGAAATAGAGATTTTTTTTTGTGAACTTTTTACTTTTTCATTAATTTTTCCTGAAATTTAGAAAAGATAAAATCATTTTTTTTGAATTAATTAAATAATATTTGATAACGTTTCTGTTTATTATATTGAAATATAAATGATCATGATGTGAATTGTTTTATATTGTAAAATTTTGAAATGGAATTATTTAACGATGCTTCTGATTTCCGATGCATAAAAAAAAATTCAATGAAAGAATGTATAGTTGAATGATTAATTCACCAAAATATTTTATTCCAGGATCAGGCCATTAAGGTTGATCGAATCGGTCAAAAACATTGTGCCTATACCTAGCTAGAAATTTTCCATGAATGGAGTTAAAAGTTATCGAAGGATAATTTGTGGAGACATATTAATCTTTCTACAAGATTTTTGTGGGAAAACTAAAATTTTATAATAATTAGTATTATTATTATTTATTTTAATAATTTTAAATAAAAAGAATTTTCATATATTATTATTGTATTAGATATAAAATTTTATATAAATTGAATATATGTGATATTATACAAGGACAAAACCCAATGTGAAGATGAAAGAAGAATTTAGAAAAAGATTCTTAAGATTTCAAGAACACCACCTCCGATAAGAAGGAAACAAAGCAAGACTATCAACCATTTTGGGAGATTAATTATCTTTTGATTAGTATCTTTTTTAACCTTTTGCTTCTCTCCTGTTCTAACTTTTTTAATATCTTTTGCGAACTTTTCATTTGCTCTTCTTTGTTGAAATGTTTGAACTGCCTGAATGATAAAAAAACTTTTAAAATCATAAAAAAATTACGATATGAATTAGAAAGGAATAAGTTAGTATTAATTCAGCTGCTTGTATTTGCAAATACCATGTTAAAATTTATCATACCATTGTGTTGTATAGTGATGTTTAGAAAATTAGAAACGAATAATATTGTGGAGAAAGGAAAGAACACGTAATAATCTGGAAAATCAAAGATCAAACATCAACATCAACATCAACATGAATTTCGCATTTTTTTAAATTTATTTTATTTCAGTTCAGTTCATTTCATTTCATTTTATTTGAATTTTAAACTTTTAAAATATCTTGCTGGTAGTTAAACATTCAGTTCTCTATTACAATCAAGGAATTTTTTGTTTTAACGTTTTCTAGGAATAATTAAACATATTTTATATATTTTATTATGCGTCATATACTAGCCGTTTCTGTAGATTCTACTAGAATTGTTCATTATAATCCTTCTAAAGAATTGGTTACTGTTTACAAATTACCACAAAAACCATCAACTCATACAGTTACACCATTAGAAACATTATCTACAAGGTCTGCACTAATAGCATCACTATGTATTCATCCAACACTTCCTATATTTGCTGCTATTCCATATAAATCTTTAACTTCCAATGTTTATAAAGTTCCTAAAGTTCCAAAAGGTCCTTCTGCTATTAATCAAACAACAATTTCGAATACAAAAACAATTTTAAAGAACAAATTTTCAATTATTTTATATACACATTATACATCAAAAGTATTAAATTATACAACATTAACTATTGAACTACCAAGTGTTACTACTGATGACGATGCAAGTTTAACACCTTGGTGTATGAAATATTCACAATGTGGTAAATATTTAGCTGTACATACAAGAGCTTATAGTTCAAATATAGCAACGATACATCAACTTCATATATTAGATACAAAAAAAAATTATGATCATATATCATCAATTAAAATTGATTCAGGTATTGAAGATATTGAATGGAGTCTAAATAATAATATTTTAACTGCATGTACGGATGGTCAATTGAGAATTTTTTTATTTGATAATGAGAATAAAGATAGGGATGACAATTTTGAAATTAAAATTAATTTTCAAAGATCATATAATTTATCATCATCTCCTTTAAGTGCATTGACATATAATATTAATGAATCTGCATTATTAGTTGGGACAAGAGATGGTAATACATTTTATATTGATCCAACAACTATGTGTTGCATATATTCGGAATTATTAGCAAATATTGATTTGCCAGTTTTATCAATTTCTATTGGACCAATGAAAACATGTGTTATTACATATATTAGTGAACATGCTCATATTTTACGAATAACTAATGATAAGTTTGAAAATTTAAAAGAAGTCAATGACTTATGCAATACTTATTCTACGGGATGTGGAGCATTTTGTACACAAACTGGATTTTTTATTTATGTTAATTTAGAAGGTACCGTTATTTTTAAAACATTGAATTCATTAATTGCACCAGAAACCACGAAAAATAATAAGAGAATTAATAATAATAATAATAATAATTCCAAAAAAAGACCATTGGATTTATTTGATGATTCAGCTACACCTCCTCCTATAAAACAGGTTAAAACAGAATCAAATACAAGGAAAGAATCTTATGACCAACAGCGTGAATCCTGGAATAAAACAAGAGAGCAGCAGCATACGCGTTTAAATAGAGATAGATATGTAAAGAAGCGTTAAAACCTTTATTATTTTGTTAATAACTGTTTTAACTGTTTTATTTATAACTATTTTATAAAATTTCTATATGCTAAACCATGTAAATTAATCTTTATTATATTATATTTCTACTATATTCCCCCTTCCCCTCCCCCCATAAATTGTTTTTTCAAACTAATTAATTATCATCAGCATTATCTTCCAATGGAATTACTAGATCTTTTAATGAAGGAATTAAAACATCATCTTTAGCCTGTACATAATTTGGTGGAGATAATGCGCCAATAGTATGATAGGTTGGTGGAACTTCATCATCCCAAGCAACTCCCAAGCCTGAACGTTCACATAAAATAACTTTGAATTGCATCCTCAAAACTCTTGCAACACCTGTAGGTACACCTTGTAGATTGTTATAAGAATCTGATTTATTACCATTGATTGGATCAGGGCCTACACGTTCGTCAGGAAAATCATCTTCTGTCAATGCGATTCTTCTTTCAGTTCTTTCACCTCTTGATGATGTGGTAGAAGAAGCAGAAGCAGAAGCAGAAGCATGAACAGAAGCAGAAGAATTTGAATTTGTATTTGAATTAGAATTAACCGGTCTCATCCTTGATTGTGATATATTACCTGTAACTATCGCCGCTGTTGAATTTGCTGAAACATGAGTTGCTTGATTTTTAAATCTTTCAGGAACAGCTGATTGATTAGAATGAGCTAAAGAAGATTGCATTAATTCTTCAGCAACTACAACTTCAAGTATTAAATTATGAGTAACATAAATACCCAATTCAGGATCTTCAATATCAATTGAACAATTACAACCTGAATTTGAATCTTTATAAATTTCTGCAAATTGTGTATTACAAGTTTGAGAATTAATCATTGATTTATATGCAATTGTATTATTTATACCCATTGAAATTAAATTCTTTAATGAAACTTTAACAACCAATTCAATTCTACCATGACCTGAAAAATCTGATTTCCAACCAGATTTTAGCTCACCTGATGAAATTGTCCTTATCTCTTCTATAAACATTTCTGGTTTTTTAATTGATAATGGTGTGGAAGATGATGACAATGCAGGCATTACAACTTCATTTGGATTTGATAATAATGAACTTGATTGGATATTTGATGATTGAATTGGTGTTACATTTGATGATGAGAGAACTTGATCTAATGAATTAGATTCATTACTAATATTATTATTTGATGAAGAAATAGGAGATACATTGAGAGACCAATTTGATGCTGTTGGTGCTAATAAATCATTTTGTTGTTGTTGTTGTTGTTGTAATTCATTTCTATCATCATTTGGATGAATATCAACTAAATTTGGAGGTGCAATACTACTATTATTATTATTCATTTGTCTTTTGGGTGTTTCAAAATAATAATTTATACATGCATGACCTATACCACCACTATTTTTATTTAATTTAACAGACCTTTTTTGCTTTTTAGTAGATTCATAAACATCAATAAATTTAGATTCATGATTTATACAATTATTTGTCTTCATTGTAATACATTCTTCTAATCTCCAATTTAATTTTCTCATTCTCCATCTACGTTTAGGAGTTGAAACATGATCCATCCTAATTTCTATTGGGAATTCTGAACGAGGATATACAACATTTGGGATAACAGCAGTTGATGTAACATCAGTTGGAGGGAATATTCTAGTTGAAGTTCTATCTTGTTCTCTAACAATTGAACGTTGAATTTTAATAGGTTGAGATAAATTAATTAATTTTTCATTCTTTGTTATTGGATCAATATAAGTTGCTTTACAAATTAATTCATAAGTAATTGAAGCTTCTGAATTTGATAATATTGAAGTTGGTGGAATATTACCTGGAATAATATGACTAAAAGGACATGAATGTGATGAACCTTTAGCAAATGCAGTCTTTTTTGATAATATATCCCAACGAGCTAATTCAATAATTTTATTTGAACATTTATGACATGATTGAATAGTATTAGAATTTAAAATAAATGGTTTTGAATATTTTACAATTTGAATTAAATAAAGTATTACATCTTTCATTATAATATAATCATTTGATATTTGATTATTTGATAATTTTGAAATTGATATCATTGGTTCTAATTGATCATTTTTATTAATATTATTATTATTATTAATTTTTTTTTCATCATCAAGGAGTATATCTAAAATAAAATTACCTGAAAAAAATGCACCACTTGAAACAGATGGATGACCAAATAAAACTAATGGAGGTGATTCAACGGCAACTGTGATAATAATAGGTCTATTCTTTGAAGGTTTATTACATTCTTTTGTATGATATTCATCAAATTTGACAGTTGTATTAGTTGCAGCTGGTAAAAGAGGCGATTGTGGATCTTTTTTAGAAGACGATGAAATGGAAGAAAATAGCTTTGAAATAGAAGGCATGTTATTTCAAAAGTTAGAACTCCAGCCGATAAATAAAAGCAAAAAACAAATGTTAAAACACACAAAAAGAAAAAAAGATACAACGTACAATATACAATACCAAAAATACGAAGAAACAAAGAAAAAGAAAATATTTTTTTACGGTTTTCGGTTTTCGGTAAATAAAAAATAAACGTTGATTGAATTGAATTGCTAAAGTAAAGATTTCTTATTTATATTTATATTTATATTCATATCTGTATTAATATTGATATTATGTAAATGGTACATGGTAGAGTAACCAGCAGATTACAATTTGTTTTCTTTTTAAAAAACAAGATACGGTACACCGGTGGTATACCGTATTCTGTGCTGTGCTATGCTGATAAGGATATTCTAATAGTCTTATCAAAAATATTAATAATTACATATTTATATTCATTCAACTTAAAGTTATAAAAATATCAACAACTTGATGAACTTTCTACCTAAATCTATTGGTCTACATCAACTGTTTCTTCTATTAATTTAATGTCCAATTATTTTTCAGGTGAATCTTCTACACCATTCATTGATAAATCATCACCTGTAAGTGCTTTGTATAAAGAACATGCACGAACAGCATAATCATAATCAATAACTTCCTTTTTAACTTCTTTTTTAACATCTTTCTTTCCTTTCTTAGTTTCTTTTTTATTTGCTTTATTTGCTTTATTTGCTTTATTTAGATCTTTTATCTCTTCTTCCTTATTATCATTATCATTATCATTATCATTTTCTTCTAAATCTTTTTTCATTTGTTCTTCAGCAGCCAAAACCATTATATTCCATTCATTTACAACATTTTTCATATCTTGTACTATTCTATCTCGGGATCCACCTTGTACACTTAATAAATATTTTGTCATATCTTCTTCATATTCATCAGGAATTGTCCTTATATTTTTAATAATCCAATTTTGTTTTTGTTTAGAGAATTTCCAGTTATCATGATCAGTATTAAATTGTCTCATATATTTTAATTGATCTTTAACAACATTATTTTCAATACGTTCACTTTTCGGTATTTTAGCACGTTTAGGTGGTTTCTTATCTTTATTATTATCTTGATTTAATTTTCTCTTTTTAGATTCACTGTTTATATTTTTATTTTTATTTTTATTTTTATCAATTTTCTTTTCTTTATGATTTTCATTTATTCTTTCTGTTTTTTCCTTATTTTCAATTCTATCATCTCTTGTAACAACAGCTAAAGGATCATGACTAACAACAGCTTTAACCTTCAATCCAAGTCTTTTCCACGCTGGTTCTGACATCTTACTAAAACTCTTCAGTTAGTTAAAAATTAATAGAAAGGAAATATCATTAGATAATTTAAAAAAACTTTAAAACACTTGAAAAACTATTTAAAAAGTAAAATCAAATTGAATAAAATTAAACAAAATAAAATAAAAATGGAAAAGAAAAAAAAAAAAAATTTCTCTCACAAGAAAAGCAAGGGAAAAAGGTAAAAACTGAATTTGGTAATTTGCTGGTGCTTTGTTTTGATTTGTTTTGGTTTGGTTTGTTAATTGTAGGGTTAATACGTGTTTACATAATTGATTTTATCTCTTTTATATACATTATAATATACATACATACATACATACATACATACATACATAAATATAATAAAATGGTTGATGAAAATGTTTTAAAAGATGCATTTGCACTTTTTGATAAATCAGGCCAAGGAAAAGTTTCACCTTCTCTTCTAGGTGATCTTTTACGTGCAGTTGGTCAAAATCCATCATTAAAGGAAATTTCTAATTTACAAGATAATATAAATGGTAAAGAATTAGATTATGATCAATTTTATCAAATTGTTAATAGAGATGGTGGTTTTAAAGAATTAGGTAAACCTGAAGATTATATTAAAGCATTTCAAATTTTTGATAAAAATTTAACTGGTTTTATTGGAGTTGGTGAATTAAAATATATTTTAACTACAATTGGTGAAAAATTATCAAATGATGAAGTAGATGAATTATTAAAAAACGTTACAATTACTGATGAAAATTCTGTTGATTATTCTGAATTCGTTAAAAGTATTCTATCTCAATAAATAATTAAATTAATCACAATTACAAATTTATTATTAGATTTTATTTAACATAATATAATATAACATAATATAATAAAATATAACATAATATAATATAATATAATATAATATAATATAATATAATATATAACAAGTATCTTTTATACCAGGTAATATTCATATACTATTACTACTACTACTACTAATACTACTACTAGTATTTTATTATTATTATCATTATTATTGTCATTAGATTTTACCATTAGAATAAATATTATTTATGTAAGAATTGGTAAAAATGTAGCTATAATCATCATTGGTATACCGAAAACATCCCTTTTTAATGTCCATGTACTTGAAGTACGTATATTTTCACCCTTTGGTGTTAATAATGTACATTCTGTCATTATATCTCCAGAAATATCACCAAATGCAATTTTATTAAATATTTTAAAATATTCAACACAACTTTTATCATCCATAATTTCAACTGCAAATGTTGATTTATTTAATAAATCATCTTTTGACCATCCTGTTAATATACAAAATTCATCACCAACATAAGCAATTTGGGAACTTCTACGCCAAACTAATGTTGGAGTACCACTTATACCAATATATGAATCATATTCTAATAATGTCCTTTGAAAACATTGTTCAGCAAATATTAGATCATCTTCTTTTAATTTAATCATACCAGCAATAAATGATGGTCTATATTCTGACATACTTTTAGACATTTGAATCAAATCTTGTTTAGAAAATCTTGATTTTAAATAAACATTTAAATCATGATATGGTTTAACATATGTGAATGGTTGTTTAACTTTTTCATAAATTTCACTAGGTTCATGATAAATTAATCCACATCTAAAATTATTATTATTAGCAGTATTAGTATTAATATTAGTATTAGTATTAGTATTATTATTGTTATTATTATTGTTATTATTATTATTATTATTATTATTATTATTATCATTTGTAATTTCATCTTCTTTATTTTCAATTTCTGTTACTACATCATCAATTATACCAATACTAAAAGAAATCGCACTCCTTTTATTCCTTTCCTTAAATTTTTTTGGATATTCACGTTTAAATTTAGATATTTGTTTAACAACTTCAGGAAATGTATGAGTTTTGATACCATCAATTGTTGACATTGTACCAATAAAATATTGATTAGTACTTGCATCACAATAAGGTTGATCAGGGTATAAATCTGTATATTTCAGTTTCCTTAATTTTGAAGAATTTTCTCCTTGTTCTTCTTGATTATTATTATCTTTATCTGTATCTTTATCTTTATCTTTATTTTTACCTTTAAATTTCATTTCAATTGGTTGCAATGGTTTCATAAATGGGCTTTCAGTTCTTTGAATACTTTCATTATTATTATCAGTTAGATTATTCATATTTACCAAATTAGTATTGCTATCTTTATTATTATTATTATTATTATCAATATTTATATTATCAGTATTGATATTGATATTATTATTATTATTATTATAAGTCATCAAAGGTTGATAATTAAGATATTCTAAATCATCAGATGTTGTACTTAAAGCAGGACTTAAATATTTATGAGAATTTACTTGTCCATTAGTTGAAGTACTATTATTTCTAGAAACAGCTGAAGAAGATGTATTATTATTATTAGTTGTAGTATTTTGTTGATTATTATTATTAAATAAAGATTGATCAATTATATTACCTAAAATTGCATATTCTGAATCAGCTGCAGATGAAAGAAAATTAATATCATCATGAATTGAAGGAGAAGATTTTTCTATATTTTCATCAATTGAAGAATGATTATAATTCAGAGGTTTAATAAATCCATTTGACATAGTTATATTAGGATTTGATTGATTTGATTGATTTGATTGATTTAATTGATTAAATTGTTTTATTTGATTTAATCGTCGTTGTTGTTGTTGTTGTTGTTGTGAAGTTTGTAAATTTGTCATACTCAAAGTATTTGGTAGAGGAGGTATTGATGAAATCATTGAAGATATATTTGGAATATTATTATTATTATTATTAGGTAAATTATTATTATTATTAGGTAAATTATTATTGCTATTGTTATTATTAGGTAAATTATTAATTGAAGAAATAGTATTAGTATAAGTTAATGGTATGGGTATTGGAAGTGGGGATGTAATAGATGAAGATGAAGATGTAGGAATAATTGGTAATGATCTAGTAATATTCATTGATTTACTTTTTAATTCATTTTCTTTAGTTACATCAAGTAAATATTTTTTAATTTTACGTGGTGCATCAACACAAGTTTCTTGTAAACCTTTTTTAACACATCTTGTACAAGGTCTATTATCATCACAAGTAATATGAGCATTTCGACAATGAATGCAAGCACGAGAAACCTTTTTCGCAGGAACCCTTCTACTTCTTTTGGGTTTTTCCATTTTTTCCAAAAAGAATGATTATAAGAGAATAGTAAATAAATAAATATAAAATAAATAAGTAAATAAAATAAATAAATAAAATAAATACATATTAATTCATGTCAATTGTTATTTGAATTCAAACAGAAACAGAAACAGAAACAGAAAGAAAGTTTATTTTCTCATTTTCTCATTTTCTCATTTTTTTTTAATTTTTTTTTTTTTTTTTTTTCATCGACTCGATTACTCAAATTCAAATTCAAATTCAATATAATGTCATTAATGTAAATTAATGTTAACATGTTTGATCCTTTTTTAATTTCATTTATTAAATATTTATTTATCAGTTTATATAGAAAGATAATTATAAAAATGTCAAATATTGAATCTCATGCTATTAATTCACAATGGTCTTCATTGGCTCCACATGTTGTAGACCATATTCCTGAACTTAATGACACCCTTAAAGTTAATACATTTATTACTGGTACATCTATTAATGATATTGATTCTATTATTTTTAAATCAGTTTTCCCATTAGCAAATGAATGGATTAAATCTCCTGAATTAATCGCATCTCATAGACATATTTTAAGATGGATTGATCTTTTACAAAATACTGTAGATGATTTATCAATTAATTCTAAATTAATTATTGATTTAAATATTCAATTACCAAGAGAAATTAAAGAAAAACCAAAAAAGAAAGATACTAATGCTGCTGCTACTGCCGCTGTTGAAGAACAACAAAAAGATTCAACAAAAAAAGATGATAATAAAAAAATTGCAAATACTCAACAACCTTTAAAGGGTAAACCAACTACACCTGAAGCTATTGCAGCTGCAAAGGCAGCAAAGGAAGCAAAAAAGGCTGCAAAGGCAAAGGCAAATGCTGAAGCTCAAGCTAAATCAAAATCTGAACAAATTCCTCCAAATCCATCAATGATTGATATTAGAGTTGGTTTTATTGAAAAAGCTATTAAACATCCTGATGCTGATTCATTATATGTTTCAACAATTCAAATGGGTGATGAAGATGGTCCAAGAACTGTTTGTTCAGGTTTAGTTAAACATTTCTCATTAGAAGAAATGCAAAAAAGATATGTTGTTACAATTGCAAATTTAAAACCTGTTACAATGAGAGGTATTAAATCAAGTGCAATGGTTTTATGTGCAGCTAATTCTGATGGTAAAGTAGAATTTGTTAATCCACCTGAAGGTAGTCAACCTGGTGATAAAATCTTCTTTGAAGGTTTTGATGGTATTCCTGAAAAGGTATTAAATCCAAAGAAGAAAATTTGGGAATCTGTTCAACCACATTGGACAACTATTGATGATTTTACCGTTGTATATAAACAAGAAGGTAAACCTGATTCTAAACTTGTCAATAAAAAGGGACAACTTTGTCAATGTTCTACTATTGTCGGCGCTGAAGTTCGTTAAAATGTTATAAAAATACTTGATTATATTATATTATATTATATTATATTATATTATAAAAATTTTATAAGCAAAATCTCTAATATAAAAAAAAACCTCTTGCACCCGAATAATTAATATATATATATATAGATATACAAGTAATGTATTAGCTATTATTTATTAATTATTAATAGTTAGAAAAATTAATAAAATAAGTTATATTAAATTATTGCTTTTAGATTTTAGATTTTGGATTTTCTGTCTGTTAAATTTTTCATTTTTCATTTTTCATTTTTCATTTTCAACCATTTTATTATGTGTTATGTATGTTTTAGTTTGAATTAATTTTTTTTTAATCATATCATATTATATATATTATATTATTCTTTGACGTAATTCAATAAGACAAGTATCACATATACATATTAAAAATGAAACTGATATCCAAGACAATTACAAAACAAGGTGGAACTGTCATTCTTGTACCGGAGGATTCTGATGATTTATGGACATTATATAATCTTATTGCAAAAAAAGATGAAATTACTACAAAAACTTATAGGAATATTAAACCAATTGGTTCATCTGGTGTACCAATTCAAGGAGCTCCTGCTCAACGTAAATTAATTACATTAACATTATCCGTTATTGATTTAACATTTGTTGCATCTGAACGTGAATTAAGAATTAAAGGTACAACAATAAATGCTTTAAATGATGTTCCATTAGGTTCTCATCATACCGCAAATATTATGATAAGAGAATCAATTAAAATTCATAAAGATATTTGGGATTCTCATGATGATGAATTAATTGATTCTTCATGTACTTTAGAAGCTAAAGCTGAAGTTGGAGCAATTGTACTTGAAGAAGGTATTTCTCATACTTGTTTAATAACTGATTCAATGACAATTTTACGTAATAAAATTGAAAAAAGTATACCAAAGAAAAGAAGAGGTGATTCATCAGCCCATGATAAAGCATTAAATACATTTTTAAATAATACTGCATTAGCAGCAATTAGAAATTTAGATTTAATTAATTTAAAGGCAATTATTGTTGCTTCTCCTGGTACTTTAGCAAAACAATTAATTGAGAAAATTTATACAGAGATTGATAAATCAAATGATAAGGATTTAATTAGATGTAAATCAAAATTTATATCTGCAACTTCAAGTACTGGTTATTTACAAGCTTTAGAAGAAATTTTAAAAACTCCTTCAATTAAAAAACAATTGGCTGATACCAAAGTTCAAAGAAATGTCGCTTTATTTGATGAATTTTCAAAACATTTAAATAATGATGATTATAGAGCTTTTTATGGTGATCAAGTGGTTGAAAAAGCAATACAAATAACTGGTGCAATTAAAGTTTTACTAATTACTGATTCACTTTTCAAAAATGATGATATTCAAAAAAGGAAACATTATATCGATATTGTTGAAAATGTTAAAAATGGTGGTGGGGAAGTATCAGTTTTCTCAAGTCTTCATGATTCAGGAAAACAATTAGATCAGTTGACAGGAATTGCCGTAATACTAAATTATCCTGTTCCTGATTTGGAAGACGATAGTGATGATAGTGATGATGATGTTTATGAATCAGATTAGTTAATACATATTTTTTGTGATAATTAGATTTTACTTTTTCTATTTGCTATTTGATTACCCGTTTTTCATATGAAATTATTTATAAGTAATTTTAACATTCTGCTAGAAATTATTCGACTATGATAATTTACACAATTAAAAAAAATTATTGAATTTTGTTTATTAAAGATTCAATTATTAATAGACACAGAACTAGCAAAAAAGTGGCAATTAACAAATTAATTGGTTTCATTTGATTGATTTAAATTAAATTAATTTAATTTTCCATCATTTTATGTCATGTTTTTTGGCGTTATTATTATTGTTCATAATTCAAATTCCAAAAAAAATTTATTTCAATATACGAGTAATTTTATTGCTAATAATATGCTATTTATCCAAGGTTATTATCTGATTAAATGATTAGAAATTTGTGATTGTTTTTTTTCTGTTTAAATAGCTTATGCGAGAAAAAACACAGAATAAATATTAAAAGTGAATAATTTAATAAAATGCTACTTGTTAATGCTAGATTTTGGATTTTAGGGTAGAGGTATTACTTTAATCCTTTACTGGTTGGAACATTTTTAAGAAAACAAACACAATATCCTTTTATTACCTTTAGTACTTTTTTCATTACAAAGGTTTTTTACACTTTTCGCTGGGAAACTATTTGTCATTCCTTTTTAATGGAGATAAACTTGTAGACATTTTATCAAAACTTTTTACTTTATATTCTTATCCTAGATTATATTATTACAAAGCAAAAAATTATGTTTCAATCTTTATTTACAGAAAGTAAGTTATCGCAATCACATTTCCTTTTCACCTGCATATTTTCTCAACCTGACACTTAACTTCATTGGTTTGATTCCAAACCATTCATTTAAATACCACACATCAATACCACGAAAATATTGCAATGCATCTTGAGATAAACCAAGTAATAGACCAATTTTACCACCTTTATGGATGAGTTCACGGGCTTGAACTTTCGCCATATTATTGTACCATGCATATGTAAAACCTGGTAAACAAACAGCCATCATAGTATTAACAAAATCAACTTGACCACGAACTTTATCTAATAATGCTTCAATAGAAAAAATTGTCCCCACAAATAATCCAATCTTTCCACCTGTTCTGAATGCATTTCCCATTGCATTTTTGGTACAATAATATGTCTTACGTTTATGATAAAAGAACCATCCATTATAAGAGGTTGGAAGTCGATGTGAATTTGCAGCTAGATATTTCATAGATGCATCCGTCCATCCGCTCAACATACCACCCATACCTCCAACTATAGATCCTCCAAGTGTAAATAATGTAATTCTGGCAACTGCTGGTAATCCAAGTCTGGCATTGAAACTTTCTTCATGTAATTTTTGGATATCTTCATAAATACCTTGAACATGTTCAGCTGTAGATTGTGCATTCAAATTAGTTGTATCTAAATCTTCTGGGTTGATTGTTGTCATATTGTTTTATTACTCTTGATATTAATTCAAAGTTTATATAAAAACATATATCTTGGAGTTAATATATTTTTTCTAGGAATTGAACATGAAATTTGGAGTATAGTATATGCTACATTACAAATTTCCGTTTTGGGAATACCCACACACAACATACTACACTGTCATGGATGATGGAATCCAATTGTTTATTATTTATCATTTTAAATTTATTTTATTATTTGCTCAGCAATCTCTTTCTACAATTGATAAGATATTGAGATTATGGATCAATCATTCTCAAGTACTCCACTATTACCTATGGATTATAACAGTTATCATCGTGAACAACAAGAACAAAAAAAACAATGGACTGGACCACTTATCATATCTATTGCGATTTGTTGTCTATCATCAGTTCAATATGGATTTCATATGGCTGAACTTAATGCACCTGCAAAATACATTCGTTTAGCATTAGGATTAAGCAAGAGTCAATTAGGCTTAGTTACTGCTATTTTTTCCATTGGTGGTCTTACATCATCTACATTTGCATCATTTTTTTCAACAAATTATGGATTAAAAATTAGTTTTATTATAACTTCAATTTGTTATATTATTGGGTCATTTATTGAAAGTGGATCAAAATCATTTTTTACATTAATTTTTGGTAGATTTATTAGTGGTATGGGTGCAGGATTTGCAATTGTTTATGTTCCTATTTATGTTAATGATATTTCACCTGTTGAATTACGTGGTATTTTAGGTAGTATGACACAAATTAGTGTTAATTTAGGTATATTATTAACACAAGTTTTAGCCATTTCATGGAGTGATATGCAACAATGGAGAAAGATTCTTCATGTTGGATGGATTATTGGTATTTTAAATATTATTGGTATTATTTTTTGGTTAGTTGAAAGTCCAAAATGGTTAATCATTAGATCTAAAAATGTCAATGAAGAATTAGGTAAACAAATATTAATTAAATTAAGGAATGATATTAATATTAAGAATGAAATAGATATTTGGAAACTTGACAAACAAGCACATCATATTTTACTTACAAATAATCCACATTTGAAGGATATGGGATTTTGGAATTACTTGACAGATAAAAATTATTTTAATTCAAGAACTATTGCAACATTTATGATGTTAGGGCAACAATTTGCTGGTATTAATTCTGTTATTTTTTATGGTGTTGATATTCTAAATAAAGTTTTTCCAAACTATTCAATTTTAACTAATGTCATAATATCTATTGGAAATACTATTATAACTGCAATCTCATCATTATTTTTAGATAGAGTTGGTAGAAAACCATTACTTTTATTATCTGTTAGTATGATGATGATATCATTGATTATTTTAACTATTGGTATTTTAAGTGATAATTCGGTATTAACAGTTTTATCGATATTTACCTATGTTGGAACATTTGCGATTGGATGTGGACCAATTCCATTTTTAATTATTAGTGAAGTATCACAAGGTGAAGTCAAGGATGTTGCACAAAGCTGGGCAACAGATTGTAATTGGATTAGTGTCTTTATTGTTGGTACAATGTTTCCAATTTTGAATGATTTAATAGGAGGATGGGTTTATTTAATATTCGCATCTGTATGTGTTAGTTTTGCATTTTTCGTAAAATATTTTGTTCCAGAAACAAAAGGTTGTAGTACCTACGAAGAAGTTTGGGGAAATAGAATAGAATAGAATAGGATAGGATAGGATAATTTATGAAATAATTAATGTATATTTTATTGGCAGATAATAATTAATACCTTAGTAAAAATTCGGACTTGAATTGGTTTCTTTTTAAACTTTAACTATTGACTGTCTATTGACTATTAACTAAGTAAGGTGAGGGCAGTAATATAGAATCTCACGTGCGTTTGATTAGGGCTTATGCGGTTTTTGCACCGCACATGCAGCCCAATAGGGTAACATGTAGTTTAAAGACAAAAAAATACAGTCACATTTTTTGTAAGAAAATTTCTATCGCGTTTTTACCTTCCCTCACAATGTCAATCTCCTCTCAGTGAGAGGTTCGTTACTCAGAGCTGAGATAGTGATTAATTGGGAAAATTATTCAATACTATTATACATAGTTACAAAGATATTGCAGATTTGCTTTAAGATCTTTAATCTCTACTCAAAACAAGCACACAATGCCTACCAGACTCACTAAAACAAGAAAGCACAGAGGTAACGTTTCCGGTATGTATAAATCTATCCATGAAATTGAAAACTAAAACTATTAAAATGCCAAATGAAAAAGATGAAAGAAACTAATGAAAAGTTAAACTAAGTTAAGTTATACTAAATGAAGCATGATAATAATTATAATTACAAAGTTGAATATTAAAAGCATAATAAATTCGTTCTTCAAATTGGCTTTTATTTTCATTTAGAATATCTTGAGAATTATTATCTGTAATAATGTGAAAAAGCCTTTAAAAATATCAAATAGTACTTAACCAAAAATGGAATTATATCAATTTCTTGACAATATCTGAGCTTATTTTTAAATATATGAATCTTGTTGATGTTAAAAATGAAAAATTTAGAGACAATATAAAATAATATTTGTTTGATATAATTAAATAGTTTGTTAATCATGCAGTTGAATTGATTAAAAATCATCTTTATTCATTAGCTTTTTACACTTTTGAAATTAACATTTTACTTATTAAATTAATAACAACAAAATACTAACATTCATGATTTTTTATCTTTATTTTTTTTTCATTATTACAGCTGGTAACGGTCGTGTTGGTAAACACAGAAAGCATCCGGGTGGTAGAGGTATGGCCGGTGGTCAACATCATCACAGAACCAACTTAGATAAATACCATCCAGGTTATTTCGGTAAAGTTGGTATGAGATATTTCCACAAACAAAGAAATCATTTCTGGAAACCAGTTATCAATTTAGACAAATTATGGTCTTTAGTTGAAAACAAAGATGAAAAGATTGCTTCATCTACTAAGGATGCTGCAATTGTTATTGACACTTTAGCTTCTGGTTACGGTAAGGTTTTAGGTAAGGGTAGACTTCCACAAGTTCCAGTTATTGTTAAGGCTAGATACGTTTCTAAGTTAGCTGAAGAAAAAATCAGAGCAGCTGGTGGTGTCGTTGAATTAATCGCTTAATTGCCTTAAAATTCCTGTATCTTCCGTTTATGTAGTTGTCTTAATTTATAAAACAAAATAATATACTTCTAGCACTTTACTCTTTTTAATAAAGGATTTGGTATCAATCAACAACAAGTAACAATTAACAATTGTAAAAATGGAAATTTTTGTTCTTTTTTTTTTTTTTTTTTTTTTTTTTTTTTCTTTTGTTGTTGACACTTCGCCCAATTAGGATACTCACAAACAAATTTCAAGCATTTGAAAAAAAGATTATCAATTAGTATAGTAACTGGCATAATGTACAATATATAACCTAAATAATTTCATTAAATATATACTTTTGTTTTTTCTACACTTTTGGTTTTTTAAAATAAAAGCAAATGTATAATAATTCTCGTCAATTATTGAGAAGTATTAAATCATTTGCATTAACTCGTAAAAAAATGACAGCTCCAATTTCAAATCTTTCCGCTGAAACCACATGGGATCCTGAATCAAATATACCATCATGTATTTTATCATACATTGAAGATTCAAAATCTTTTAATAAATATACACAACTTAATTTCTTTTTCCAATTAGTATCATTATTAAAACAACAAAAACGTACAGGATGGATTAATATGGATATACCTGAACCTGAATCAATTTCAGATCATATGTATCGAATGTCAATTATGACAATGGTTTTAGATTCAAATGCTTGGGGGGATGATAATAAAAATATTGATTTTAATAAATGTTCTAAAATTGCATTAATTCATGATATAGCTGAAAGTTTAGTTGGTGATATTGTCCCACATGATATTAATATAGATAAATTTGAAAAAAGTAAACGTGAATATAAGGCAATTTTATATATTTGTGATGTTATCAGTAAATATAATATTGAATCAGCCAATGAAATTAAAGAATTATGGATAGATTATGAATTACAAAGAAATATAGAAGCCACAATTGTTAAAGATATTGATAAATTTGAATTATTAATTCAAACATTTGAATATGAACGATTACATAAAAAAAGAATGGATGAATTTTATTCTTGTAGAAAAGTTATTAAAAACATTGAAATACAGAATTTGGCTGATGAATTGATTACCAAAAGGGATGAATTTTTAATAAAAAATAATCTATAATTACTAAATATATATATATATATATATATATATATATTGTGATATAAAATATAATATTATGTAAACTAAACTAATACATTTAAAAAAATATTCATAATAAATAATCAGATAAACGAGAGGAAAAAAAGAAATTTTAATTGATCTATATGATAATAATATTAATCTATATATAAAATCTATTTAGCATGCTCCATGAATTATCAAAACCAAAAATTAAAGGGGCAAGAGAATGTCTTAATATTAACATAATAAATCCAATAAGAAATTGTAATTTCATAATCAAAATACATAATTCTCCTTCATTTTTTGGTCCAAACCAAATAATAACTAAATTAATTAATGTCAAATTAGAACTTTTAATAATATCACCATTTTTATTTCTAACAAGTTTAATCAAATGGAATAATTCTAAAATATTTAAGATTGGAATAAGTTTTTTATTTATAGGTTCTATACTAAGCCTATTATTATTATTATTATTATTATTATCAGAATCATTTTTTGGATTTAATGGATCAATATATTCAGTAAATGAATTATATAATAAACCATCATTTTCATTAAATTTAGGTAATCTATGTCTTGGACATGGAATTAATCCAAATAATTGAGGTGAAGAATAAATAAAATTAATAATTTGAGGTAAAAAGAATAACATTAAAGTTTTAGCAAAATGACCAGATATACCAATAACTGCAAATACCATACCAGAAAAATAACACCAAGTATCACCAACAAAAACTTTTGCAGGATATTTATTAAATTTAAATAAACCAAAAGAAATACCTAAGAATGGTATTAAAAAACAAATAGAAAATAAATGAATTTCAAAAGCTGATTTAATTAAGTTATTTTCAAAAAAATAACCAATAATATAATAAAAATCATTTAAAATTAATAAAATTGCAATTATTATCGTTTGACCAACTTCTAAACCATTTATACCTGCAAGAATATTAATTGAATTAGGACAAAAAATTGAAACTGATGCCATATAAAAATAATAAAAAATTCCTAAATTAATTGAAGATGAAAGATTAAATAATTTAGAAATAAATTTTGGTATTAAAATTGATGTTTGATTAAATTCAAATTGATAAACAATTAATAAAGGAATTGATGCAATTGCAGGCAAAAAAAATTTATGCCTCCAACGAATATCAAATAAATCATCAATAAGTCCTAATAAAATCATTGATTCTAATGATAACATTGATCCAAGATATGAAGGTAATTTTGATTCTGAAAATAATCTAAATATAATTAAATTATTATTATTATCATTATTAATAATATTACTAGTCGTAGTCGTCTCTTTAATATCTTTAATAAACATAAATGGAATAAAGAAAAACATGATAAACATATAAGTTAAAGCGGGTATTATACCAATAGATTCGGGTATTATTGGTCGCCCCAATTTAGACATATCTTTACCAAATAAACCACGTTTAATAAAAGCATTACTTACTCTTGGTATTAGATAATCAACACATTTATAACCGAATATTGAAAGTCCGATAGCAGTTTGAACGGGTTGAAATTGAGTTTGAACTAATATCAAAATAAATGATATAAATATAAGATACATTGGTTTAAAAAAAATGAAAATGAAAATGAAAATGAAAATGAAAATGAATGAACCTATTTAACATGTAGTAAATATAAAAGTTAGTTTAAAATCAATTTAAAAACTGAAAAAAAAAGAATCAACCTATATTATATATATATATATATATAATAAATGTAAACGTAAATTTTAATCCTTACACGTGTATTTAGTTAGATATATAGGGGCGAATAAATAAATTAAATAAATTAAATAAATTAAATAAATTAAAATTCATTATATCATTACAACATTTAAATTGTCGTGTTTAAATTAGTAAACGGTGTAAAGATGTTTATTTTTCAATTAATTTTATTTTTCTTCTCAAATCTCTCTTTCTCTCTCTCTCAAGTGGGGAACGTTCATTCAAATACGTTATAGGTTTAGAGAGGAACTTCAAAAAAAAAATAAATAGATAAATATAATATACATTGGTATTATTATATTATTATATTATTATATTATTATATTATTATACTATAAATAAGATATTAATTATAATTAATATATATTGAATTATATTCAATTATTGAAAATTACTTGTTTTTAAAATCAAACGATTTCTTTATTAATATAATACCATTTTTTAAGAATTGTTGTTCATTATGTTATCCATTAACAAATCCAAACTTGCTTTGAACGCTACCAAATCAGTTCAACAAATCTCTCAATCAAGAAATGTTTATCGTTTCCCACTTGAAAGTGATATTAATATCACTAAATCTGGTAAAACTAAAGTTTCATCAGGTTTAGGTGGTCGTCATTCAAGAACTGGTTATCAAGTTTCTGTTTTCGGTGGTACTGGATTTTTAGGTAAAATTTTAGTATCAAAATTAGCAAAACATGGTACTTTAACAATTGCTCCATTTAGAAATGGTAGATCAAAGAGACATTTAAAAGTTAATGGTGATTTAGGTGTTGTTAATTTTCATGAATTTGATATTAGAAATTTAAAATCAATTGAAGAATCAGTTGCTCATTCTGATGTTGTAGTTAATTTATTAGGTTCTCATCTTAATACTAAAAATTTTTCAATGGCAGATGCAAATATTGAAGGTTCAAATAGAATTGCAAAAATTGCAAAAGATTATGGAGTTGATAGATTCGTTCAAGTTTCAACTTATAATGCTGATCCAAATTCTCCATCTGAATTTTTTGCAACTAAAGGTATTGCTGAACAAATTGTTAAAGAACATTATCCTGATGCAACTATTGTAAGACCTTCTCCAATGTATGGTAGAAATTCAAGATTCCTTAATGATATGCTTAATCTGAAAGTTTTCGGTGGTAATATCTTATATAGACAAGAAGTTTATCCAACTCATGTTGAACAAGTTGCTCAAGCTTTAGAAAAAATAGTTTATGATGATTCAACAGCTGGTAAAACTTATGAATTATATGGTAATGAAAGATATTCAAAGGCTGAATTAAGAGAAATGTTAAAATATATGATTCATTTAAATCAATATGGTTTCTTTCCAGCTGCTTCTGGTTATAATATGCCAGCACCAGAATTTATTGTTAAAATTTGGTGTTTATTAAATGAAAAATTAAATCCTTCATTAGAAGCTTTCAATTATGATACTTATAGACGTTCAACAATTCATCAAAAGATAGATCCATCTGCTTTATCATATAAAGATTTAGGTATTGTTCCAGACGAATTAGCAGACTATTTATATAGATATGTTAAACCTCATATCATGGCATCTTCTCAAGCAAAGAATAGAACTGTTTACGGTAAAGAAGAAGTTTTAAAATTAAGAGATTATGTTAATTCTCCAAAGAATTATCTTGATTTATTTGGTTACGGTCAAAAGAATTAAACATATTTCCGTTTAACTAACTAGCTAATTAATTTTCAAAAACAAATTCATATACGAAACTACATTATTCATTTCATTATCATATATATCTGTATCTTTTCTATTTTAAAAATAAGAAAAGAAATTTATAATCTTTTTTTTTTCCTATTTATATTATATTTATTATTTATTAAATTTTGTCCTACTTTATCAATCTAAAATATTAAATGACGCCAATCTAGAAGATCACTACAATAATACATTAACACAATAACGCAACAACACAATAATGCAATAAAAAATAGAAAACAAAAAGATTTTTTTTTTCTATTTTATTATTAATCCCATTCTTCACTCCAACCTTTGATACCATCACCATGTTCACCAAATTTTCTATTTAAATCAAAGGTATTACCAGCACAATTAACATCTTTTATCCATGGATGTGAACACATACTGCCTGCATCAACTCGTTTTGAAGGATTAAATTCCAACATTGGTAATAAAAATTCACTTACTTGAATTGCTAATTCTTCATTCATTTTATATTCATCAATTAAAACCATTTTTAATGGCCAAATCTTTAATTTACCAATTTTTTTAAAATTTTGCCCAGTTCTATCAAAAAATTCTCTCCATCTTTGACATGATCTAAGATAATCTTTTTGTGGCCATGTTTGTAATAATTCAATGATTTGAGCTAAATGGTCATCATCTCTTGAATATGAACCTGCTGCTTTAGGATCAAATAAATAATCACCTGTAATTAATTCAAAAATTAAACATCCAGTTGACCATAAATCTGTAGAACATCCCCATTCACCGCCCAATATTACTTCAGGAGCTCTATATTGTCTTGTTTGTATATCTGATGTATAATGTTTATTATACCAGCATGCATTACCTAGATCAGCAATTTTAACACTTATAATTTCTTCAAATTCATTAAGAATTGAGCTTTTAGAATTCATTGAAACTGATGAAGATTGTCGATTAATATCATCATCAAAAGATTTATCATTTTCATCAATTTCAGAAAATTTTGTGTTCAAAAATAATGAAGGTCTCTTATTTTCTTCTTGTAAATTCGGTGTTGGGAAAGGGACAAGGTCTATCGAATTTAGATTGTCAATATTATTTTTAATAGCGTTGATGTTTTCATCGTGGTGAAAGGACGTAGTAATTGGAATTGTTTCTAAAGTAACAATTGAATTGACTGATGAAGTTTTAGCATGTAATGGCATGTGATTATTTTGTGAATCAGTGTATTTTATTTTGGAAGTATATGATGAAATAAGTTCGTTAGCATCAACAAAATTTTTATCGCTGTCAAGTTCAGAAGTATTATTTGATAAAGATGAAGATAAAATTGTTTTAGCTGGTTCAGATGATTGAGGTAAAGTTTTCAGCTGTGCAGCCAAATTACTAATGATATGTTCTTGATCTTCTTGATCTTCATCAATTATATCAATTTCTTTCTTTTTAAACAATAATTTCGATTGGTTTGCTGTACTAGCAATACTATCATGCCTCTCAAATGAAAACGATGCATTAAGCATTGGTGAATTTGTAGATATTGAAGAACCTAAGTTATTAATAATAGGAGTACTATTATTATTATTATTATTAGTATTATTATTATTATAAACATAATTGGCCATGTTGGATGAAAATGATGGTGCCTTTTTTTGGGAGAAAGAAAATGATCTAAAAAAATTATTGACACTTGAATTTTCAACTGGTGATGTTAATGGTTTACTTGTTCTAACAGGTATAGAATTTTTCCTTGAAGGAGTTGAACAATTGTTATTAATGCCACCATTAATTATATTAGTATTTGTATGTGTATTTGAGTTTGAGTTTGATATTGACATAGAAACTGAATTTGAATGAGTTGCTGATACACTTCTTGACAGAGAATGATAATTATTAGAAAAAGATTTAGGTTCAGGATATTGAGATTTTGATTTATTTAATGCATTGTTATAAGAAAATGAATGATTTAAACAAGTAGAATGATCAGCATGTCTTTCTAATAATAATTTATTCATTTTTTTACTTTTCCTTTCAAATTCTAATAATTGTACTAATTTTTCAACATCATGAATTTCGACTAAAACATTTTCAGGTTTAATATCTGTATGAATTATACCACATTCACGATGTAAATAATCTAATGCTAATAAAAGTTGTTTTGAAATTTGTTTGACTAAAGTTAATGGTAAACCACCATAACTTTCACTTAATATATGTAAATCATGAATATTTGATAAATGAACCTCCATTCTTTTCTCATTTTCACCATTTTCAATAATTTCATCAATTTCTTTTTTTCTATGATTTTGAAATTCTTTATATCTAACTAATAAATTAAGCATATTTTCACCTAAAACTTCAAAAATCATACAAACATGATTACCATTTGGACCTTTATGAATAAAATGATCTAATAATTTAACAATATGTTTTTTACCTTCGTGAAATTCATTTCCTGAATTAATAGTTTCTAAAATTTCAATTTCGTCCATTGCAGCTTCACTATAATTTGATGATGATCTAACAATTTTAATTGCAACATGTCTTAAATTTAATGAATCCCATGCAAGCCAAACAGTTGAAAAATGTCCCCATCCAAGTTTCCTAACAATTAAATATTCATTTTGTTTACCATAAGTTTCACCGATAAAAGTTGGATGATAACCACCTGGACAATAATCTTTTAAAGATTCTTCTGTTTTTAATTTTTTGTCGTTATCTTCACTTTCAGAATCTGAATCCGAATCAAATAATAAATTTGCTTTTGGTGAATTTATATTTGAGACAAATGATTGTTTATGTAATATATTTGGAGTTAATGGAGTATTTAATTGTGAAGTCGGAATTGGAAGGCTTATCTCAACATTATTTTTATTATCATTATTATCATTATTAACTTCTTTAATAAAATTTTTCTTTTCAAATTTTTCTTTTTGATTTCCCTCATCATTTTCTTGTTCTATTTCTTGATCTTCATCATCTTTTAAAGATAAAGTAATTTCCTTCAGTTGAGGAGTTAAAGAATTAGATGTTTCATCAATACTTAAATTGAAAGAATCTGATGATTTATGTATATTAATTAATTGAGAATCTAAATTTAATTTTGAAAAATTAGATGATAAAGAATTTGTATTCGAAGGAAATGATGATAAATTTGAGATTGAAGAATTTCTTTTATTATTTTTCTTTTTTTCTTTTTCTTTTTCTTTTTCCTTTTCTTTTTCCTTTTCCTTTTCTTCATTTATATAATTTGATAACATAGATTGAGTTTTCTTTTGTTTTTGTTGAACAGGAGATTGTTTAGCAAATGAAAATTTTGAAAAAATTTTAAATTTTGATTTTGGTGTATTTTTTGAAGAATTTGGAGGAGTTGTATCATTTGAAGTATTAAATGGTGATAAATTTGTTGAATTTGAAACTGACGGGCTATTAGATTGTTTAAATGAAATAGAAGTATTTAATGTTGATGGACGAGAAGATTGGGGTATTGATTTGATAGAATTAGATTTAACTGGAGGTTTTAAGAAAGATTTTTTTAAAGGAGATGAGAACAATGAATTTG
Organism: Pichia sp. PB3310; assembly: GCA_023629255.1. Lineage (NCBI taxonomy): Eukaryota > Fungi > Ascomycota > Pichiomycetes > Pichiales > Pichiaceae > Pichia > Pichia sp. PB3310. Next base: position 19,685 of record JAMAJE010000024.1, on the reverse strand, counting down.
AGATTGCTGAATTTGAAGTATTATTATTATTATTAAATGATGATGAAATAGATGATTGCCTAATGTTATTATTAATAAGATGATTACTACTGATATCTTTATTAGAGTTAATTATGTTATGAGGGTTATTGTTATTGATATTATTGATGTTATCGTTATCAGCATTATTATTATTAATAGTATTATTATTATTGTTGCTGTTGTTGTTATGGCTATTAAAAACAGATGAAGATTTAACTGAATATAATGACATTTTAAATTTAATTAAATAGGGTATATTAATGACAATAAAAAAAAATAATGAATGGATCAATAGTGGAAAAATGCAGTTATATATAATAAAAAAAATTGCAATTTGAATGAACAGATTGATAGATATATAAATATAATATTTATAATAAATGCCAAGGAATAAAAAAAAACTTTGAAATGGATATAATGAATTATTGAACTCTATAGATATTTATATACTGTATAAATACATATATCTGTATGTATGTATATATAAACAGTACTTTTTTTATTATGATGATAAACGATTAAATTGTTATAAGAGCATGAAAAACTCTTTATTTATTAGACATGTAGATATGAAACCTACTTATAGATATTGGAAAACTGAAAATTAATTGATTGATTAATTAGTTAGAGTTAAGAAATCAGTTAAAACAAACATCGATCTTCTAAAATGCTAATATATATATATATATATATATACATATATATCATGCATCAATTATTAAGCAAAATTTAAATTCACGGCATTTAAATTTTTTTAATTTTTTTCAAAATTGTGCGCGTGCAGCGAGCATACAACGTTCAACACCACACAACACACAACACACAACACAGCACACAACACAACACTCAGTAAATAATGTAAGTTGTGTGTTGTATGGCATGGCGGCTTGGCTTATTACTTATTACATATTACATATATTATTTAGTTTTAGTTTTAGTTTTAGTATAATAGGAGTAAGCGGTATTAGCGGTAAGTGTTCACGTGTAAGTAATATAGAAATATAGTAATATAGTAAACCGCTGTATATATAAGTGTATACATTATCATTTAATTATAATTAACCTTAATTAGCGTTAATAAAATTAATAACTATAATAAAAAATTTAGTAAAGTTAGTAAAGTTAATAATAAGGCTAGTAAATATAAGAAACAGAAATAATAATAAAAAAAACTTGCTAAAGACATATCAAGATTTATACAATGGTTTGAATTATAAAAATCAGAAAGCTTGAATCCATAAGCTCAGAGAGGGGGGGGGCTGGGATAAGTGATGAGGGAAGAAAAAAAACTTCAGGGCGCCCAAAAGTACTGGATTTATAGGTTAATAATAAGTTAAAATTACAAGGCACGTTCCATGGAAAAAATCAATAAAATTAATTTTTATAATTTTTCGCATGAATTAATCCGCTCCCCCAGAGTATCCCAATATATAGTAAATTAATGGAGAAGGGTCTCCAAATAATTTATAATACAAATGGGCACATTATATTATATTATATTATATTATATTATATTATATTATATTATAGGTTAGGGGTTATGGGTATAGCTAGCTGCCTGTTGATATTCCATGGTATTCCTGGTAGTGCGATATAACGGTATGTCAGGGAATATTAGATTTCCCTAAAAATTATTTCCCTCTAAGATAATTTTATGTCATAACGGTTTCTTAGGTAATGTTATTGTAAGAAGAAACAGAATTATTATGATAGTAACTTAATAAAAAATGCGGCTCAGCTTAAAAAATAAAATTTACTATGCATGTATGTATGTATGTATGTATGTATGTATATTTATGTATTAAGCGAATACTGGAATACCAAGAAAAAAAATAGTGAGATGCTCCATACAAACTGATATTCTCCATATCCCAACAATTGCAGTATGTTGTATCTCTTGGATACCGCGCTGAAAATTATGGTGTGCCACTGTTTACAGTTTGCAGGCAGGTATAGTTTATGTTATGAGTTATGCTTATGGGTTTTTTTTTTTTTTTTTTGGCAATAATAATAATATAGATAGAATAAATAAATAGATATTATATAATATATGTACTTAGTATGTATATATATCACTCTATAATCTACTGCATGAATTAATAAAATTTAAATTTAAATATAAATAAATAAATCACTCTCTCACTCTCTCACTCTCTCAGATAAAATCTTGTCACGTGACTATTTTTTGAAAGTTCTTTCCCAAAATGGAAACTAACAACCTTTCGCAGAAAAAGTCCAGATTAAGTCAAATTTCACGTTGTGCGATCTATTAAATTTATTTTCTAGCATCATCATGTTTTTAAAATCATAATATTATTTCAATACTTTATTTATTTTTATTTATAAATAAAAGTTTATAAAAAGTTTAATATCGAAGCTCATTTTTAACACTAATTTGTGAATATAATAAATTTATTAATTTAAATATAAAAGGAAAAGATTGAAATTTAAATTTTATGATAAATATCATTTCTGTTATTTGCAATTATTTTATTTATATAATGTCTTCTAATCAATTAATTTTAAGTTTAACAGGTTTAGCAACAGCTTTAGCTGCAGTTTTTATTTATTTAAAAAATTCAAATTCAAATTCTGAACGTAAAGTTCTTAATAAAGATGAATTTCAACAATTCCCATTAATTCAAAAAGTTGTTCTTTCAAAAGATAGTGCAATTTTTAGATTTGGTTTACCAAATCCAACTGATGTTTTAGGTTTACCAATTGGTCAACATATTCAAATTTCAGCTGAAATTGATGGTAAAAATGTAATGCATTCTTATACTCCAACTTCATTAGATCAAGATTCAAAAGGTTTTTTCGATTTATTAATTAAAGTTTATCCAAATGGTAAATTATCGACTTATATTGATAAACTTGAATTAGGTGAAAAAATTAATGTTAAAGGTCCAAAAGGTTTTTATAAATATGAACCTAATATGTTAAAACATATTTGTATGGTAGCTGGTGGTACTGGTATTACTCCAATGTATCAAATTATTAAAGCAATTTTAACTAATTCAAATGATAAAACTAAAATTACTTTATTATATGGTTCACAGTCTGAATCTGATATCCTTTTAAGATCTGAATTAGATGAATTTGCTGAAAAACATGATAATTTTAATTTAATTCATTTCTTAGATAATGCACCAGAAAATTGGAATGGTAAAACTGGTTATATTACTAAAGATGCATTAATTGAACATTTCCCTAAACCAAATGATGATATTCAACTTTTATTATGTGGTCCACCTGGTTTAGTTTCTTCAATTAAAAAAGCTTCAAATGAATTAGGTTTTGCAAAGGCAAAACCTGTTTCAAAAGCAGGTGATCAAGTTTTCTTATTTTAATTTAATTTAATTTAGTTTAGTTTAGTTTGGTTTAATTTAATTCAAATAAAATAATTTTAATTAATTACAGATAAATAAATTTTCATTACTTCGTTTTTAAATTTTAAAACTATAAACTTTACACTTATTATATACATAAATAAACTTATATATATAATATTAATATTAATATTAATACTTAGTATTATTTTATTCTATTTTGTTTTATTTTATTCTAATTTTTTTTTATTATTTTATTATTACTATTTTATTTTCTCATTAATATGCATGTTTCAATATTTAATTAATTACTTGATAATTTCAATCCTTCAATTCTTTGATCAATTGCTGATTCATTTGAATATGATAAACTATATTTAGTATTTTTAAATGGGTGTAATAATAAATTATCATGCAATGCATTTAAAGCTTTAATAACATTTTCTTTACTTATAACACAACTAATGTTAATTTCATTTGCACCTTGAGAAATCATTTCAATATTAATTTGTTCATCAGCTAAAACTTTAAACATTGCTCCTGCTGTACCAATTAATTGCTTCATATGAATACCAACTAATGAAACAATTGATAAATCATATGTAACATCAACATTACCAAATTTTTTTAAATCTTCAATAACTAAAAGGAAATATTTTCTTTTCTCTTTAACATAATTAACAGCCATTGAAACATGTACTTCACTTGTAGAAATTAAATCAACAACAGTTTTATGTTTATCCAATATACCGAAAACATTTGCTAAAAAGCCATGTGATAAAGTTTTCTTATTTGAATGAATATTAACAACTGCAATATCACTTTTTGCTGTAACAGCAGTTGGAATTTTTAATTTTTGTTGTTTATTGAAATAATCAATTGGTAAAGTATCTAATGAAACTGGTGGATGAGGTGGAGTTTGTTCACCCTTTTTACCAATGTTATCAGGATATATAATTGTACCTTCACCATTTGGATTCATAACATTTTTAATTCTAATTGGAATTCTAGCATTTATAACTTGTTCCATGGTAAATGGATGAATAACTTCAGAACCATAATATGTTAATTCAGCTGCTTCATCTGGTGTAACCGATTTTAATAATCTTGCAGTTTTAACTTTTCTTGGATCTGCTGTAAAAATACCATCAACTTCTTTCCAAATTTGCAGTTCATTTGCAAATAAACCAACAGCACAAACAGCTGCGCATAAATCAGTATAACCTCTACCTACTGAATTTAGTAATCCACCAGGAACAGGTCCAAAAAATCCAGTTAAAACTGGGACAACACCAGTATCTAATTTATTAATTTCATCTGCAATTTTTTTGGCTAAATGCTTATAAAAATAAGGATCTAAAGATCTCTCATTATTTGTTAAATTTCTATTATTATCATAATCTAATTCACTTATAATATTTGATAAATTTATATAACTTGAAGGAACATTATTATCATTTAATAAAGCAGTCATAAATAAACATGAAAGTTTTTCACCACATGACATAATAGTATCTAAGGATTTTGGAGAAATTTCACCAATAATACAACAAGCATCTAATAATCTTTCAATATCATTAACTTCTTTAATAGTATCTTCAATTAATTGATTTTTTAAAGTTTCATTAATAATCATTTTTTCAGCATTTGCAATGTGATCTTCTTTAATTAATTTAAGAGTAGCCTTAAATTCATCTTCTTTATCATCAATAGCTAATTCAGATGCTAGTAATAATCTAGTTGTTGTACCTTCTGATTTTGTTTGTGTGGATCTAGCACTACAAACAACAGCAATTTGATTATGTTGATTATATTTCTTAACAATATCAACTGCAATTTCTTTGGCAAATTTACCAACACTAGTACCACCAAACTTTTGAACAATCCAACCGGAGTTGAGAGAATAAAGTGAAGTAGTTGACATATTTGAAAACATCTAGAAGATGATAATGATAATGATAATGATGGGGAAAAAATAATAACAGGCAATAGTAACACAAGAAACGTTATAGATATTTATTCATGAATAAATAAATGAATGAATGAAAAATCTACAAAAGAAAAAAAAGGATATTAGCTAACAACTTAATGAACTAAACTACCCTCACCCGGTGACTCAATTGTTTTCGTTTTTCTCCGGTGCGGAATTTCAAATTCAACTGAGCTCATAATATTTGTTATTATTATTTCATGAGTACTTTAAACTTTAAACTTTAAACTTTAAACTTTGAACTTAGAACTTTGAACTTTTAATAAACTTAGGAGATTGATAATGTTTTAGTTTCTTTCCTCTTCTTTCAATTTCAATTTCAATTTCAATTTCAATTTTTCACTGATTTTTTGATTTACACTGTAAAAGATTATTTTAAGATACTGCATTGATCAGATAACGACGATTTTGTTTCAATCTTTTCAAATGATGTTTATTTTCTGTTATTTAATTTTATAACTGATCAAAGAATCCTGTATATGCACTATCTACATCCCACAAAAGCTGTTTAAGATCTGCTTCACTAAGTGTATCCATAATATCCATTTTATTCAATTTAATTAACCATGACACAAGAACATTTCTCCCTGGAAAATCTTTAAAAATTGGAGCTGATTTAACCATAACATCACTAAGTAATGGATGTAATGTATCTTTTGAATCATAATTTAATTTTATTGCATCCATTAATGTAATAAATGCAGATGTTGCTTCTGCTATTGCCTTTTTATTTGTAATATTAATATCTGTATTTAAATTACTATTACTGTTTGAATTATTATTTGAATTATCAATTGAATGAGACATTTTATTTTCATCTTTCTCTTTAACTTTTTTTAAATTTTCAATCTCATCAAATCCATTAATTCCAGATTTTATACGTGACATCGCAAATTTTAATATATTTAATTCTTCACTATCACACCAACTGAGTAAATCTTTTGTTTTAATAAAATCATTTTCTGAATCATTTTCAATTTTCAGTGACTTAGATAATGTACTCCATTGTAATAACATTTCATTTACTAAATCACAATATTCTTTCTTCTCTGAATCAGATTTAAACATTCCTTTAATGAATGCTTTTTCAATTGCATTGAGAGTGTATAGAAGTGAATAAACTTCAGCAACCAATTCTGATTGTGACATTATAAATTTATTATTTTTTTTAAATATTTGATACAAAAATAGAAAAACAAGAACATTAAATCAAAAATTATTTCATTGATTTTCAGTTATACTAAAATAATAACTTGTCTTATTAATTATGAAGCTAATGTTATCTTCATCTTAATAATCCTTTTTATCTTAAAAAAGAAAAAATAAAGTATTAATAACCCCGTACACCAAAAAATTGAAAAATTAATTAAAAATTTTCATATTTTACGTGTGGTACTAGTTAATAGTTGATGTAATTTAATTTGCTTTACTTTACTTTATTAAAAATATTTAACGTAACTGTCTTTTAAATTTATTGTGTAGTATAAAGATACTTATTTAAGATGTTTCTAAATGTTTAGAAACAAAAAAATAAAGAGAAATGAAGAATAAAAAAAATAATAATAAGTAGAATAATAATAAAAAAATAAATATTGATGAACTGTAAAAATGTAGAATAAATAAAAATTAATCAACTTTGAAAATCTATTATATTAATTTGAATTGTATATATGGAAAAGTTGAAATATTGTTAAATTATAGTCATATTATATTATATTATATTATATTATTAAATAATTATTTTGATTGAATTTGGGAATAAGTACTGAATGGGTTGGCATTCTTTGAAGCCAAATATTCGTCGGATTTTTCTTGCCATTCTTTGTGCATTGTCTTTGGAACATATCTGTTTGAATAGTAAGCAAAGAATAAAACTGCTGATAAACCAAGACCAATAGCTATACCTTTATAAATTCTTGAAGTTTCTTCAGCAGTTTCCATTGGTTTTCTTGGACCCCAACTACCGAATGAAATATACCAAGCAGCTTTCTTTTCTTCAAGGGAAAGTTGATTCCATGGTAATTTTTGTTTATCTGCAAGTGCATCAATTAAATGTTGTTTATCAGATTCTGGTAATTTTTCCCATCTACCTTGTAAGTTAGAAATTGCAGCTGGGGTAATTGTAGTTGATGCAAATCTAGTTTGAGTTTTAGAAACTGAAAGGGATTGTTTAGCTAATTGTCTGAACATGTTAGTTTATTATGATAATATTCTACTTATTATAGATTGACAAATTAATTTATATGAATATAGATTTAAATTATGGAGAAGAAAAAAAGTTAGAAACAAGCTTAAAATTATTAGCTAAGCACTAAATCACTTTAATTGCAAATTACTGTACACATATCAAAATAAACTTAGTTTCTTTATTTTTTTTCTCTGCAAACTCCAAGCTCCAAACACACCACCGCATACCATAGACCGTACTTGATTTTCCACGTTTTTCATTGGCTGGAGCAGAAGATAATAGGGGATAGGATGAATCGGAACGTGTACGGATGTAAAAATTAAAAATTAAAAAAAATAAAAAAAAAGATCTTTGACGTCAATCGACGTAACCGTTTTTTTTTCTTTTCTTTCCTTTCTTTCCTTTCTTTTTTTTATTTTTTTATTTTTTGAAATAAATAGAATTAAAATAAAAAATACATTTAGAAAAACATATTGTTTTTTAGTTTATATATATATATATATATATATATTTATTTATTATACGTATAGATTTTTTTTTACATGGAAAGAAATAATTCAAGTTTAAAAACAAAACTTAAGCATTAATTTTATCTTTAAGTTGACTTAAATATTCTTTGTATCCAGCTACTCCTGTTGTTCTATCTTCAACCAATGCACTCATACTCCACATTCTTAATGCAACTAAATCTCTATTCATCATTTCATTACCTCTTTCTTGACTTGATGGTCCAATAACAATATAAACATTTTCATATCTAATACTACCTTTACCTTCTCTAATCTTATTAACAATATTTCTAACTCTAATATTAAATTCATTATCTAATTCTGGTAATTCATGTTTACCTGTTAAAATTTCATTAATATTATTAACTCCAAAAACATCAAAAATTAATTGTTCAACTGCATCACCACCAATATAAATAAAAATTTCATTATTTGTTTGAATTAAATATAATCCAAATCTTTGTAAATAATTAAATGATGAATTAATACATTCTGGTAAAACAATTTCACCATGAATTTTTGGTATAATTTCATCATAATTATCTTCACCTTCATAAGGTAATCCACATTCATCTAACATATCATGTAAACTATAAATACTTGGATAAATATATTGAATTAATTCATTAATTGGTAATGAATTAAGTTTATTAATTGCTGATGATCTATGATCACTTGGAACATTACCATTTCTAAATGCAATATGTTTTGTTAATGATTGAATTAACAATGGTAACATTCTTAAATTTGTTGAAATTTGTAATGGTGATGATGATCCAATATTACCTGCAACAATTTCCTTTTTATAAATTAATAAAATATCTAAAACAGATTTATTTAAATAATCTCTTGCATTATCTAATGAATGTGTTAAAGTTTTCTCAATTGCAACATGTGAAAAATAATTTGTAATTGATAATTGATCTGCTGATGCATAAATATTTTTTAAATCTTTTGAAACAGGTAATGCTAATGTTAAAACTCTAATTCTTCTATCACCATGACATGTTGTATGTAAAACAGCAGTTTGAAAATAAACAACATTTCTTCTAATATCATTATCAATATTAATTTCAACAACATATGATTGATCTCTTGGAAATGATGGAAATGATAATAAATCTGATGATCTTGAAAAAAAATTACCATAATATGAATTACCTTTTAAACCATCAGAACATCTAACTCTCATAACTGCTTCTAATGCAATTTCCATTGATAAATGATTTGAAAATTCTTTTGAAAATTTAGTAATATCTTCTAAATTTGATGCATTCCAAGCTGGATAAAAATGAGTTTGTCCTGCAGTAAATTTGGTTAAATTTGATAAAGTTGCAACATCTTGATAAGTTGAACTTGCTAAAAACATATCAACAGTAATTTGAGATTTATTACAATCAATTGCAAAAGTTTTATAAAATGAATTATTTGATGTTAATAAAGTAGTTGATTCTTTTGATTTACCAGAAACTGATGCTTCATCTCTAATTGTTAATTTACCTTTACCAATATTTGGCATTGTTGAAGAAATAACAATCATTTTACCACCAATATTTGATAACAATGAATGGCCTGATTTAAGACCATTTGCTAAATCAAAATCAATTGATTGATTGTCAACAAAATATGATGATAAATTATTTAATAATTTTTCAATATTTGATCTACAATGTTTTAAATTAACCATTAAATCATCAGCTGAAGGTATAATAATATCATCATCATCATCAATTGATGGTGAAACAACCATCATTGAAATTTCTTTTTCAATTTCATTATCATTTGGAATTGAAAAATAATATAATTTTTTATCAATACCAATAAATGAAACATTTGCTCTACCTTGATCATTTGGAATTCTATCTAAAGAATCTAAAATTGTTCTAACAGTTGTTGCTAATAAACCATTTTGAATTGTATTTTTAGTTATATCTAAAAGAAAAACTAAATTTAAAGATTGAGGGGCTCTAACCATATATTCAGGAGTTGCAATAAATTCATTTACACCATAATTAAATTCATATCTACTTAATAATTGATTTGTATCAATATTAAGAGCATTTGGAAAATCATTTAATAAAGCACAAAAATTACATTTCCATTTTTGTCTATCATTTCTAATTTCAACAAATGGATTAAGATATGAACGACATCTTCTACATCTTGTAATAATACCATCATTAATAATTGGAATAGGAGATTCTTCATCAGTTAAAGATAAATAAGGACGAATAACTAATGCAAATGGTAATTTTGATTTTTTTAATAAAGAATTTGAATTTGGAACAACATTAAGAGTTGATCTTATGAAATCTGATGATGCATTTGATTCATTAGAAGAAGTAACAGATACAGAAGAAGGTAAATTAATTGGAGGTGGAGGAAATTGTAAATCAATAATTGGAGGTGGTAAATCTTTTAATAAATCAGTCGAATATAATTGATTCATTTGGATTTCAGCTTGACCTTGTTGATATTGATTTGGTTGATTAAAAGGTTGACCTATTGGTTGACCATTTTGATATTGAGGTTGAGCTGGAGATTGAAGTTGTTGGCTTGGTTGTAAATAACCTGGTTGTTCAGGATAAGCAGGTTGATTATAATTAGAAGAGACATGATTTGCAGCATAATTGTTATTTAAAGATAGATTTTGCATGCCACTATTCAATTGATCATAAGGAGAGCCACCAAATTGGAATTGTTGTTGTTGTTGTTGTTGTTGAGGTATTTGTTGAGTCTGTTGTTGTTGTTCGTGTTGCGGTTGCTGTTGCTGCAATATATTATTTTGAGGAATTGGGGCATTGCCAACCAATTCTGGATTATAAGCTGGCTGTGGATATGCTCTTCTTCTATTAGACATTGATAGTCTATTACAAATGAGTCTTTTGGAACGAGCAAACTTAAAGGGATTAGAAGTAAGATCAAAGAAAGAACAAGTGTTCATATAGTTTCATTTAACAACAAATCAAAAAATTGAATGTTGAAAATGAGAAAAATAAGAAAAATGAGAAAAAAAAAAGTGGCAAATTGAATTTTTGTAATTTATTATTCTTTATTCTATTTTGTATCTATATTATATACTCTGTATTTTTTTTCCTGAATATATTTTTCCATATATATATAATATTTTGATACATCATAATGTATTGTATTATAATATAAGATAATTAATTATAAAAATTATGGATTAGAAATATTATCTGATTCATTATTAAAAATTATAAAACCGTTCTAAAAAGTCTTGTTGTGGTTGTTGAAAAAGGATGAAGCTAAAACCTAATACAAGAGTTCGAACACCTTGAAATATATGTAAAATTTCTTTATAAAGTGTCTTAGTAGCCACAATCACTACTTGATCGATCTCTAGAGGATTGGAATTACCATTAGAATTTAAATCCACACTAGAAACAACAGCATATATTATATAAAAAGTATAGAGAACGACAATCCATTTCAAGAGTGTTTTTACAGTACCTAAAATGATAGAGATAGTAAATCGTATGAGTTTGTATAACACAAAGATAGATACCATAAGGAAAATTGTATCATAGACTTGTGGATAATTAGTAGAAAATAAACGAATATAGTAAATGATTTCCTGTATAAGTTGAGACATTGTGAATTAGTTATTTGACAAATAACAATTAAAGAAACAACAAGCAATATGAAGATTATAGAAATAAATAAGGATAATGCTGTAAATTACAAGTAATTAATAATTCAAACTTTTTTTTTTTCTTTTGATATAAGATAGATATATTTTTTGTATGTTAGATGATATTAGTTATTAGGGAATGAGAAAGGAAGAGAGGGCGATTTGTTTTTCAAGTTTTGTGTTCGGTGAGATTATTACATATGTTATATATAATATGTTATATTATATATAATATTTATAATCCGATTATTGATCTTCATTAAAAGGTAAATATCTTTTTCTTATTTAATAAATCTACTATTCTAAACATACATATAATTATAAAAAATAATAATGGCTTACTCTTCATCTAGTGTGCTTTCACTTTATAGGAATCTTCTCAGACAATCACACCGCTTTGATCATTACAATTTTAGAGAATATTTTCTTAAAAAGACCCGTACGGAGTTTAGGGAACAAATTTCTGTCAAAGATAATACAGAACTTGTTAATGCAGCTTTACAAGATTTAGCATTATTAAGAAGACAAGCTACTATTTCCAACATGTATCATTTTGATAAACTTGTGGTTGAAAAGATGGATAGACATCATTATGTATAAAATATATATTTGTTTATTTAATAAATCTTTAAATGGTGTAATATAAATTGTATATAAAAATAAATTTCACCAACATTTCAAATAATAATGTTACAATATTTTGTTTTGTATTATTCTTCCAATTAATGAAGAATGTGAATTACGAACAATCTTTACTTACAGTTTATTCCAAGTATATATAGTAATAAGTGAATTAATCAATTAATTAAGTTGAACATTTTTTTCAATATTAAAAATTAAAATGTTTAAATTACCTGGTCAAAGTTACGGATATATATATATATAGTTTTATCTATCTATTTATATTCTATAATATAAAAACGCTTAATTTAACCTTTAACGGATTTCATATGAATCATATTTCATGCTGAATGCGTTATTATTTTGCATTTTGCATTTTGCATTATGATTTATAATTTATAATTTCTTTTTTTTTTTTTGTTTTTTTTTTTTTTTTTTTTTTAATATTTTTAATATTTTATTTATAGTTCAGTTCAGTTCAGTTCAGTTCAGTTCAGTTCAATTCAATTCAATTCATATTTATATTTATATTTATATTTATATTATTTATTAATTTTATTAGCTTTATTATCTTTATTAACTAATTTTATTTATCTTCCTCTTTTCCTTAATAAGCATCAAACATTTTTCTGTTACATATTTTTTGTCATTCTGACATATATCTGTACAGTACTATACCATTTGAAAGCTTTTTAATTACAAGCCATTTTCACACAACAACAAATTTCATGAGATATTATCATATATTATAATATTATTGTTATTGCCAATTATTATTATTTATTATTACAATCTATAATATAATATAGCTAGTATAATATAATATAGTGTATAGTATATAATATATAATATATAATATATAATATAATATATAATATATAATATATAATATATAATATAATATAATATTTAATATATTATATTATATTATGTATGTTATTTTATTTTATATTATATAATATTATTACTATACTATTCTAATATCCATAGTTAGATAAAAATAATGTCATCTACTAAATACATTCATGACTTATATGATCAACAAAAACAGCCACCTGCATTACCATATCAGTCAGATAAAAGTATAAACTCATATAATTCAGCTGATGACGCTCAACATTATACAATAACACCAGCAAATCAGTTTCAGCTGCAACAACAACAACAACAACAACAACAAGAGCCACAACGACACCAAATACAACTACAACAGCAAATGCAGATACAACAACAGATACAGCAACAAATACAAAATGACCAACAAATACAAAAAGAAAACCTAACACAAAAATTATCCACTCCAACTACAAAAGGTAAATATTCATTAAAAGATTTTCAACTAATTCAAACTTTAGGAACTGGTTCATTTGGTAGAGTTCATTTAGTTTGTTCTGTTCATAATGGTCGTTACTATGCAATGAAAGTATTTCGAAAATCTCATGTCGTTAGAGCAAAGCAAATCGAACATACAAATGATGAAAGAAAAATTTTATCAATTTGTAGACATCCATTTATAACTAGAATGTGGGGGACTTTCCAAGATTGTAAATCAATCTTTATTATAATGGATTATATAGAAGGAGGTGAATTATTTTCATTATTAAGAAAATCAAAAGTTTTTCCAAATCAAGTTGCTAAATTTTATTCAGCTGAAGTTTTATTAGCTTTAGAATATTTACATTCAAAAAATATAATTTATAGAGATTTAAAACCTGAAAATATATTAATTTCTAGATCAGGTCATATAAAATTGGCAGATTTTGGATTTGCAAAACAAGTTGAAACAACAACTTATACATTGTGTGGAACTCCTGATTATATTGCTCCAGAAATTATTGCAGTTCAACCGTATACAAATGCAGTTGATTGGTGGTCTTTCGGTATTTTAATTTATGAAATGATTGCTGGTACAACTCCATTTTATGATCCTTCGCCAATGAAAACATATGAAAATATAACTAAATGTGATGTAATTTATCCTACTCATTTTCAATTGGATGTAATAGATTTATTAAGAGGTTTAATTACAAAAGATGTTACTTATAGATTGGGTAATTTAAAAAATGGTGTTCAGGACATTAAAAATCACCCTTGGTTTAGTGAGGTCATTTGGGAAAATTTATTGCAAGGCAATATTGAAACTCCATATGAACCAAATATACCAGGTGGTGTAGGTGATGCTTCCCAATTTGAAAAGTATCCTGAGGATAGGTATGATTATGGTATATCAGGGGTACCAGACGATTATGGTTATTTATTCCCAGATTTTTAATTTTTTTCTTCTAATATTTTCTAATATTATATTATATTATATTATATTATGTAATGTTATCACATTCATAATATCCTGCTATTTTTATGAATTATCTTCCTTCTAATTTTCTTTTTCATCCTATCTTCGAACTCTACAGATGTTTTCGTTAATCTATTTTATTTTATCATATATTTTAATTCTTTGCCCTTTGTTTATTCCTTATTCATTTCTTAATTAATATCTTTTTTACATAAATACTATAAATATATTTCTATCTATACTATTTTTTTCTTAGGTTTATTTTCTTATCCTATAAAGTCTTAACTATGGTTTCGTTGACACAAATTTCTATATCATTTTCATTACGTATGTCACTTTTTAATTCATTAAATTTTGTTTGAATCTCACTAAAATAGTCTTTGCGCTCAATATCATTATCCATTTCTTCTTCCATTTCATTCAACAATAATTCAGTAAATGCAAAAAATTTATCTTTATTAATTTGGTCAGAATTTAATATAGACAATCTGAGCTTCTTAGATATATTTAAAACTTTCATTTTCCATTTCTCAATAGTGGAAATACATGGATTGGTGTATAATTGAATTATAAATTTTTGATATTTGTTTAATGTTGTATCGTTTAAATCTTTTTGGATTTCATTCTCTAACCAATTCTTGATAATACCATCGTCTGGATGATTTTCCCAAAATGAATATATAAAAAATCCGTTATTAATTTTAATAACGCATGCAACTAAATAACCATATTCAATTAATCCATCGATAATATTGATTAAATTTTTTAAATCATTTCCCTTTAAAATTCCAATATTGTTAATTAATGTATTCATCCATACATTTGCAAATTCAGATTGCAATAATAACTTCGCATTATCATAATCTTTTAGCATTTTATATCTTGCAGATAATGCTAATCCACAAACAATCCTTGACCTACCATTATCATTATCCCATCCTAGGATAAACCCCGATGGATCATTCATTAACTTGTTATGAATTTTTTTCAAATTATATAGTTGAAATTTCATTATTATGCGTGAAAATAAATCTGCTTTTAAAGAATTTCTAAAAACAAGATGTGATAATAATATACTTAATTCAGTTTCAAGTTTTAAATTTGTACCTTGAACATTTGTTAAAGTTATCACTAATTCAATTACTTTATCAAGTGGCATATCAATCAATTCGCTTGCAAGGCTTTTATTTCGGTTTTCAACACCTTTACTGTATAATCCAATATTCTTCTGAACATAACTCAATTTGTCAGCTAATCTCAAGACATTTAAATCATGCTCATAATTGAGCCTTTCAAGCTCATGTATTTGTAAATGCACTGCCCTTTCAATACTTTTACCTGCAGTTTTAATATTAAAATTTAACATATCTAATATCTTAGTATCCGATGAAGTAGAGTTATTTTCATAAGAAATTATCTTCTTCTTTTTCTCCTTCTTAATTTTATCCTGAATGATCATCCGATGTTCAGGACTATAAAATCTTCGTCCTAGGCCGCATATCCTGTATAATATATTTATTGACCTATTGTTTGCTCTAATAAAATTCTCATTCATCTTATCCACGGTTATTTTATTCATCCTTGAATGACCGTGAATATTACATTTAATCTACAGGACATTCAGAATTGATGCAAAAAAACAAAAAAAAAAACCTTTAAAAATGAATCGCAATCAAAAAATAAACTAATAAAAAATTAGTTGCGCAAACCCGGAATCGAACCAGGGGCTCAACGATGGCAACGTTGAATTTTACCACTAAACCATTTGCGCTATTTGTAAGGGTTTAATTTTACTATAATATTAGTATGACCGGATTAAGAAGTACGGTATTTTCAATTGCACCCCAAGGACATTTTTCATAACCTGCAAATAATGCAGGATTATTATCAAATAATTAACGCCATTAACCAATTTAGTTACAAATCTTTTGCATAAAAGCTTCGGAACTTTTATTCACAATATTATGTTTAATTTTTTTACCAGTTTTATTAATATAGTTATTTTATAGTCAAATCATTAATTTGATATGATTATTGTTCTGGCTTTCTTTATTAAATGATTATAAAACAAATCATTATACACAGTATTCGTGTATAATATGAAGCTGTGCGATTCAAGACAGGCGTATTGTTGGGATGAAACCCTCGGTTTCATCTCTATGTGATCTAAACTCTGTGGGAAAAACTGTGAAAGTTTTTCTCGTCTACTTAAGTGAAAAGTTTTCTATCTTTTCACTTCATTTACTTATAGTTATTTAGTTCTTTTATAATAGCTAAGAAAAATCGTATATAATCATGTCCGACACTTTAAGTGATGAACAAATGTTTATTCAACAATTACAGTTAAGAACAACTGGAATCCAACAGGTTACGAGCCGTTTCCCGGTTGTTTTTAGACAACCTAAACATTTGTTGAAATCTCATGAATACTATCATGAGTGTAATATGAACATTAACTCCCAACTTACTCAGTATGGTCTTGGTTTGAGTCAATATTTCTTGACGGGAGATCTTTCTCTTCCATCGGATATCAATATGAATGAACCGGTGGTAGCTAATCTCACTAGCACATTAGAGAGTGCTATTATGGAGATTATGGGTATATGTATTGATCCTGTATTGAGTGCACAGTATATGTTTGAAAACTATACGGCAGGATCTGGTTTACTACGAGAAATTAGGTCGGATTGTGCAGATCCGAACAGAAGACAACTTTTTCAATTGATTAAAGAAATTACTTATTGGTCAGCTGCGGGCTGTAATACAATGGAACCAAGAATAGGTGCATGTTTAAGAAAAATGGTATTTCTCAGTGATAAACATCCTTTTGTGAATAAAGTTGCTGGATTATTGTACATTATGATGATGAAGAATCCTCAGGCTGAATCAAGAGCTCTTGATGTACTTGATCGTAATTTAACGCCTTCAGAAGCTATTATGAAGGCAGTTGTTGATTTAAAACCAAGTGTTAAAACAGTTCCAGATGCTGATGCTCCTTTAACTGCATTGCTTGCTGAGGTTAAATCAGGAAATAAACCCAAAGCAATTATTTGTCATAATTGCAAGGGTAAAGGACATCGTAAGAATGTTTGTCCAAGTAAACAAGTTGCTAAAGCTCCTACTGCATATAGTGCTGTCAGGACAGTCAATGATAATAGTGGTATTGCTTGGGTATCAAAAGCTGGCGTGCATGGTGGTTTTGATGGTTATGTTATTGACAGTGGTGCAAATGTTCATGTTACGCATAATAAAGATCACTTGCGTGATTGGGAAGCTGCTGCTGGTGAGCTTACTGGTGTTGGCATTGGTAGTCTTCCAATTCATGGTAAAGGTACCGTCGTTTTTGTTCATCCAGAGACGGAAGATCAAATGGTTGTTAAAAATGTGCTTTATGTTCCAGACATCGCACAAAATTTGATTTCCTCTAAGTATTTCACTGCCAATGGCGGAAAAATTATGTTTAACTCTGACTCTGTTTGGCATGCTGCATCAAACTCCACTGAAATGATTAAGGTTGGAACTCTTAATAACACTTTATATAGTTTTGATTTAACGATTAGATAATTTAACTCCTACTGTTTATCTTGCGCAAGCTGAAGTACATGCCAAATTGGGACATCCATCCTCAGAAACGATGAAATATTTTGGACATAAACAGGGGCCTAAAACATGTGAGTGCTCGGCATGTTCTGCTGGTAAAGTTGTGAAGCGGTATCCCAAAACTCGTCGCTCTCCAATCTCTAAATTTTCGTTACAACTTATTCATAGTGATATTGCTGGTCCGTTTTGATATGGAGGTTACTCTGGTGAACAATATTTTTTGACGATTATTGATGATTGCACTAGGTGGTGTCATATTGTACCTTTACAAAAGAAAAGTGAGGCTTCTGGCGTGGTGAAAAATTTTATCAGTAATGCTGAGAACCATTTTAGTGGCAAAGGTTATAAATGTGTTACAATTCGAACAGACAATGGTGGTGAATTTAAATCCAAAGAATTTGCAGACTATCTATACGATAAGGGGATTCATCAACAATTTACAGTGTCCTATAACTCATCTCAGAATGGTGTCGCAGAACGGTACCATAGAACTATTAAAGATAAGGTTAAAGTCCTACTTAAATCATCCAAGATGCTACTACGTTTTTGGACAGAAGCTGTTAAAACTGCTGAATTTCTGGTCAACCGGTATCCATCTGACAGATTAAAGGGCAAATCCCCATTTGAATTATGGTATGGTTACAAACCTCAAATAGATATTTGGCATCCATTTGGAGTCGAATGTCGTGTTTTACTTCCTCCTGAAAAGAGACTGTCGGTCTTTACCCCTGGAACAGTTGATGGTATTTTTATTGGGTATGCTACAGCGATAAAAGCATACAGAGTTTATATCCCTGAACTGAAAAGCATATTTTTATCCAATAATGTAGTGTTCAATGATCAGGTATATCCATACTTGTAAGGCAGGTATCATCCGCTTCAAAACGATGGCCAAGTTATTGATGTTGATCAATTGTTTATTCCCGTTGTTGGTACTAGTGATCCCTACTTGGATAGATCAACATTCGGTTCTTTTACAACATCTAGCGGTGGATCTGGTGGTACTGGCCGGAGGATTGTTGATAACTCGTTTAATGTCTCTGGTGTCTCTGCCTCAACTCCAATTGTGATTGACACCTCAGATTCAAGTTCGAATCATGATGATGATATAAATGACGTTACAGTAACTGATGTGACTAGTGAAGAAGAAGATGATGATGCTGAGTTAGAAGAATAGCATGATGCATCTACGGATATGGATGATGATGCAATGACTGAAGATGAAACTATACAAGATGATACTACTACATTGGAAATCACCCAACATGAACTTAGTCAAGATGACAGTATTCAAGCTGAAGACAGTGATGACATACCTGCAAGTGTTATTTTGTCAATCTCCGATGAAGATGACGATGCCGATGTTGATTTAGATGCAGATCAATATGAATATGAATCTTATTGTTGAGATGTAATCAAAACACACAATGTCAGTATACAATTTACACACAACAATGTCAGTATACAAATTATACATAA